>PITA01000127.1:240634-356578 GCA_004023965.1 Spilogale gracilis
CATCCATCCACCCCCCCATCCCCTCATCCACACACCCATCCTTCCATCCATCCCCCCACCCACCCATCTTCCATACACCACAATGTCATTTGTAGTTTTACCCATTTTGCAACTGCAAAATGTGAGAAAGAGAGGACTAAAGGGTTATCTCTATTAATAATGTCAGTCTGGGAGTTCTGCTCCTAACACTTGCTGGCCTGTGAAGAAGCTGCTGGCATGGAAATGAAGAGCCTCTGCACTGGTCCTTGGTTACCTGAGCTCACACCCTAACTCGGTAACTTCCTGGCTAAATGACCTGGGTCAAGTCATGCCTTCCTTACCATAGTCAATGGAGAAGATCTTCTCACTACACTTAAGGGTCGTGAGAGTAGAATGAGATAATGGGTGTAGAATACTTGGGGCAGTATCTGACACATGGTGATCCCTCCCTGAGATTCCCAGCAGCACAGAGCCTATAAATTCCTGCCTTGCTGTCGCCTGTCCCATTGGTGTGCCACCTAGCAAGTGTGAAGGCTGAGTTTGCCTCGGAGCAGTGCCTAGTCTCCTGTGTTTATCTCTTTACGCCACTTCTGCACTCCCTTTTCCCATCACAGCTTCTAAGGGGTCTCTAGGCCTGGACCTTACTCTGATGTACCCACTTTTGGGGACCCGGTGGCCCTCCTCCTGCCTCCCCTACTCCACATGGTCCTTCTCTCCAACAGCAGCTGGCTGGTGACAGGGTCGCAGAGCCATGACCTGCTGACCTGGAGCCTGTGTCTCTCCTCCTCTCTTGCAGGGAGTCAGACCTATTCCTGCTGGACAGCCGCACACTCTGGGCCTCGGAGGAGGGCTGGCTGGTGTTCGACATCACAGCCACCAGCAACCACTGGGTGGTCAACCCACGGCACAATCTGGGCCTGCAGCTCTGCGTGGAGACCTTGGACGGTAGGTCTCCGGCCACAACCTCCCTGCTTCCAACACAGCCTAAGCTCCTGGAATCACGTAGGAGCTCAGCAAGCTCGTGCTTGTTTCCATCAAAACAGGGCCTCCCAGCCCCCACCAGCCAGTACTCACCATCCAGCCTTTCAATCCCAAGCAAAAGTAGCACCCACCCCTTCTGCAAGAGATGATTACACAGTTGGCCACAGCCGGGTTGGGTGGGGCCTCGCTGCACAGAGTGAGGTCCTGCACCAGCAGGGTCGGCATCCTCTTGGAAATGCAGAGGCCCATCCCAGGCCTGCTAGAACCAGCACTGTAACTGGGGCCCAGGAGCTGGCTGGACACATACCCATCTCATCCGTGCTGACCCGGGCACCCTGATCTGGAGACGCAGGACATCCCGTGTGCCCCAGGCATGTCAGGATATCTAATGGTATCCCTGACCTCTACTCACAGATGCCAGTAGCATCTCCCAAAAATGTCTCCAGATGTTACCAAGTGTTCCCTGCAGAACAAAAATGCCCCAGCAGTGGTGCAAGGAAAACATGAAATCCCTTCCAAGAGACCCCAAATGTGCTCTGAGTCCCAGATACTTAGAGAATCCGCTGTTGGTCTGCTTCCCCCCTCCTCCCTGCCTCCTAGTCACTCTCTGCCAGACCTCCACCTGCTTGGACAAGAGCGACCAGAAGGGGAGTGGGAACTTGGGTGGGACTTCTTGCGCCCACGTCTTCCCCCAAAGTGTGTTTGTTATTAAGTGGGGAATGGCTTTGGGTGGGTAGCTTCTTCCTTACACCAGCTTTCAGGGGAAAAGAAAAAACAAACCCAAACTAGAAACACATTTATTTTAGAATAGGTAATATTTGCCAGGCTCACAATGCAAGTTCCAGATGCACACAACGGTGCAGCTCTCTTTGGGGCCACCTCCTCAGCAGCTCACTCCCACCCCGGAGGCAGCTGCTGTTTCCCAGTTCCGGGCTCTTTTCAGAGATGCCCTCTGGGTGTTTAAACAACTACATATAGATTCTGCTTTGCAAGTAGTGACGGAGGATATATGGTGTTGTCCACCTTGACTTTTATCATTAACCTTGACCATCGGCCCTTTGCAGCCCTGGACGAGGCCCTATTTGTTTAGGGGCCGTTGTGTTTTCGTGTACGTGTGGAATGATCGGAGCTCTGCCATTCACATGCCTTGTGACTTTGGCCAACTTCCTAACCGTCCAGAACCCCTCCTCTCCAACACACGGGGCCATGGCGGGGCAGGCGTTAATATAGAAAGAGTTTTAAATAGTGCCCTCATGTGTATAGGAATTCTCTGGGCATCTTGGTAAAATGCAGATTCTGAGTCAACAGGTCTAGAGTGGAGGAGACGCTGCTACCAAGGCGCTGGTCCTGGGCCATGTGTTGAGAAGCAGAGGCTGAGTCTAGACCCTATGTCTAGGACACACACCCTAAATCAGGGCTGTTGCTTTTGTTATTCATGATGTTGCTGTTGTTATGACTGCTCCTCCTACCCGCTGGACTTACCCGGGGCCCCCCTGGGAAGAGCGTGTAGGTGTTTCTTGGTGCTTTGCTCTTATAAGCAGGGCTGCAGTGGAAAAACCTCAGTGCACACATCATTGTCCACTTGAGTGTAGTTCTGGGATAAATTCCCAAAAAGGACGTTGTCTGTTTGTAGTTTGGATATTGTCAGGCTGCCCTCCTTGGAGTTCAGTCCATTGACACCCCCATCAGTAGAAGATGAGGGCACCTGCTTCCCCTTCTTCGATGGTACACGTTCCTAAACTTGTCCATCTTGGCTAATAGGGGAGATGACAAATGTGCTCTTGTACTTTTGCTTTGTTTTCCTCTCTGCTGTGTAAGACTGATCCCTTTCTCCAGGGTGCTGCCGGCAGTTAACTCCCTGTGTGCCATGCACTCATTCCCTCTGTCCATTGCTCTGACAGAGCATTGGTCTTTTTCTTCTTTATATTCTAAGGACATCTGGCCCTTTGTGATTTGAGCTGCAAATAATTTGCCAGTTTTCTTTTTTGCTGTAGTTAACAGCAGGTTGTACCAATGGATTTGTGCAATATAGCTAAATTGTATAAACTTTTGTTTTTTTGCTGCTGGGCTTTACTTCTTTTATTTCTTATCAGAGGACACTGATTTGGTCTGGGCCGCCCCCTCAGTCTGAGACTGGACTGAGGCCATGCCCCATGTGGGAGGCACAGCAGAGTTTAGGAACATGCTTGTCTTGTTTCCAGGCTGGTCTTCTTTCTACCGGCAGAGCCTTCAGCCTCCCTCTCCTCCTCTTTCCCCTCTCCATGACATATAAAGGGGTGGGGGAGGTCCTGGAACTGCCAGAGTTTTCCATGGCTCTATATCGGGTTGGCAAACCATATGCCTGGTGGACCAGATTCAGCCTGCATCCTGTTTTTCTGTGGCCTATGAGCTGAAAATAGGTTTCGTGTTTTTAAATGGGGGAGGAATATCAAAAGAAGAAGACTATCTCATGACGTGTAAATTATATACATGACGTTCACGTTTTGATGTCCATGAAGTTTTATTAGTACACAGCCACACTCTGTCATCTACATGTTATCTAGGCCTGGTTTTATTCTATCACAACAGAGTTAAGTAGCCGTGACAGACACTCTGTGATCTACAAAGTTGAAAAGATTTACTATTTTCAGATGATTATTTATAGACAAAGTGTGCAATCCCTGTTGTATGCCAGAACATCTCAAACTGTCCCATGAAGTGTCAATGGGTGTCCCAGAGTAAAGGGAAGCCTTCATGATGAGTTGATTGGATAAACTAAGTAGGTTTCTCTGCAGGACTTATCAGAACCTTCATTTTGCAAATGTCCATTGTGAATTTCCTGATGGGGCATAGAGCATGGAGGGATTCTAAACTTATTTGACAATAGAGTCATTCAACTCTTCTTTTCACTTATAAGCTCCTGAAGAACATACTGGAGATGAAGTAAAAATGGGGCTAAAGTAGATTTGACTCCTCTCTTCAGAGTGGCCATTTCCCTGGACTTGTGGATATTATCTAGATCTTTCAACTTGACCTTGATGGGCCCTGTGTTTCTCTGCTCTGTTTGCCCTGCTGGCTTGGGGTGGCCCAAGTTTGGTTTTTCTCTTAAGTAACACCCAACCCAGTTCCTCTAGTATCAGGCTTGCCGTTATCTTTCTCTCCCCAAAATCTGGGGCTTTGTGCCCTTATTTCCTCCAGCTTCTGCTTCCCCCCAGAATGCAGGTAAGGCTTAGCACTCAGTGAGATGGCACAGCCTGATGGTTAAAGCTTGGACTCAGAAGGCCAGACCCCACCTCTACTGTTTCTACCCACATGATCTGGTGTGAGTCACTTAATGTCCTTCATCTGGAAAGTGGGGTTAATAATAGTTTCCAGCTTCCAGGGTAGTGGTGAAGGATCAGATGAGCTCATGCAAGTGAGGAGCTAGCTAATTGTTCAACTTGGGGCAGCTACTGGGCCCAGAGTCAGTGCATTATGCCAGAGCCTCTTATAATTCCCACCATGGGGCCACAGGGCAGGTGCTGCCGGTGAGACCCTCATGGGACAGGAGGCCCCTGACAGGTGTGCGGCTCCATATTCTGGCAGCCATGTAGGGACCCCTCTTTGTCTATGGGGAGGCTAGCCTAGTGCTCGTCAGATGCTGCCCAGGGTCCACTGAGGATCAGAAGCTGCACTCATGACTCAAGGCCCATCTTATCCCCTCCCGCCCCCTCCTAGCTGGGGCTCCCAGAGCTGGGCATAGATACCACCACCCAGGGACTGGGCTGCTCTGTTCAGGCTCTGCGCATGCTAGGAGGCAAGTCTGGCTTGGTGGCCTGGGTCGGGGAAGAACCACCCACTCAGACCATCAGAGAGGGATAAAATGTACTATGGCTAAGTGAGGGGATGAAACTTGGGATCTTCGTGAGAATGAGATAAGAAGCAAGTGAGCCCAGGGTTTCTGAAACCATGGGCTCCTGGCTATGCAGTTGTTTTCCCTCCAACCCTGGGGTCCCTCGGAATCCCCCAGGAGGCATGTTGAGAGTACTGATTTTCAGCCCGCCCCCACCAGAACCACAGGTCCTAAGGGCTGGACCCAGGAAGCTGCCTTTTCTCACGAGCTCCCTGAGTAACTTGGGGCCTGGCCCAGTGCTGACCTGCTGACAAAGTCATGCCCCGTGTCTGGTGGTACCTGCTAATAAGATGATGCTCAGGCTGAGGGATTGTGTTAAATCCCTACCCCTGTGAAAGATCAGCAAAGCCTGCTGGGGAGTCTGTGGATTTGGGGCTCCATTTGCTGGGATACCACGGCTGTGTTGCCTGTAGAAGCTGCTGGGTCCCTGTCTCCAGGGCTCCTGCTGGCATTAACCTAAACTCAGTGAGCACCGCTGTCTCCTCCCGCACCTAGGCAAGCCGAATTCCAGGGTGGTGGTGGTGGCATCCGGGCCCAGCCCCCAGTGCCCGCTTTGGGAGGAAAGGAGGAGGGGCACTGAGTCAGGTGCAGCATCTAATCCTTGTCCAGACCCTAGCAACATCTTGCAGCCACTAGGTGGCTGCCAGAATATAGAGTCTGTCCCATCCCAGAGGCCTCAGTTTTCACACCCATACAATGGGCATGTTGATGATAGTTACACCACTGAGCCCAGCCTAGTGAGGCGCAGATGACACAGATCTTCTTTGAGAAGCTTTATGTTTGGTGCGAGGTGAGCCTCCTGCCCACCGGGTCTCCAAATAGTTCCTGAGACCCCCCAGGACGCATGCATCTGTTCCCACTCCCTCCAGCTGCGTCTTCCTGTTAGTGCCCCTGGGGAGCAGCACAGAGAGTGTCTGTGTGGGGAAGAAGCCCATAATGCTCCGGGCACCTGTGGCTCATCAGGAGCCAACTGGGGAGCATTGTCTCATCTGAGGACAGGACGCTGTGGGAAGGAGGGCCGGTGTCCACTTGTCTTTCCCTTTGTACAGAAGACAGGAGAGGCACCTGCCCCCAAGCTGCAGGTACTCCCCGCTCCAGGGGCAGGTGGGAGAGGAGAGGAGGCATGGATGGAGGGGTGCTGACGTGTTCTGGCTCCCCCAGAGCTAGAGAGAGCTAGCCATCGACAAGGGGGCTATCCCTGCGGTGCTGGTGAGGGCTGAACCCTGACTGTGGGCCAGGCTGCCAGCTTGGGGCTCCTGTGCAGAATGGGGACAGGCCAGCAGCCCCCACATGGATCCCGGAGCCAGTGGCCCATCCCTGCTTCTCAAGCAGCCTCGTGTCATATTAGGCAGTGGGTCTAGCCCTTCTATGCCTTGTCTTTTCTTCTGTTCCATGGGCACAATAATGATTGGGAAGAAGAGTGAATTCCTGTGAAATGCTGAACCCTGGGCCTGGCACCCTGTCCATGCTTCCGCACGCTTGAGGTCATCATGACGATGAGCTTTGTGCTTGCAGTGACCCACCCGGGGAGCGGGGCTGTTAGCGTTGACACATTAGCAGACGAGGAAACTGAGGCCAAGAAGAGGGAGCCAGTGGCCTGAAGTTGCCCAGTTCCTTGGGTAGACCTGGGCTTTGCTGCTGGTTCTGACTCCAGCCCCCCAACCTCGCTCTTTGCTGGAATGCCTCCCAAGAAGTGTGGTCTGTGGGGACCAGGCCTGGGGAGGGTATACCCCTTGAGCCCCTGCCGGGTACGCGGCTGGGCCTAGTGGACAGATGGCCCAGGACCCGATGGTGTCTTGCTTCCTGCCTGGGAAGAAAAGGGCTTGAGAAAGAACCCAGAGGACAATGGGCTTCCTGGAGAGCCAACAGATGTGGCCACGGCTGCATGTGACTTTTGTGAACTCCTCTATTAAAAAGAAAAATAGTAAAAAGGATGTTTTATGACCATGATGGTATAAAGATGAATATAATCCTGGCTGGATTAAAAATGAAAACAATTTCTGCGACCCTCAAAAGTTTGCGTGTCTTCTGATTTTAAGAGACATTAAAACATTTTCATGGGTTCCTAAAAGTACCCCATGCCTGTGGACAGGATGGCCTGGGGTCTGGCGTCCCAGGCCCAGAGCAATGCTGGCCTCTCTGCCCTAGCACCTGGGTGTTGGAACCAGCTTCTTACCTGCCCTGGAAACATATTTCTTCACTCAACAAACATCTGATGAGCCCGGGATTGTCGTAGGCACTGGGCTAGGGCCTGAAGGATTTTGCAGTCACATCGCCCACAATCTCATCGGAAGGTGGAGAGTGATGAGACTGAAGGTCAGGGAGGGGGCTCTGGAGACCAGTTCTGGGGTTCTCAGGAAGGTTTCTAGCTGCTCTCCAGATCAATACCCATGGTTTTTCCACTGCCATCTTGCATCCCAAAGCTGCGGGGAGACAAAGACATTGAACTGGAGATACTTTTGCCCTTGCAGACATGGAAACACCTGGTCATTTGTTCCTAAGACAAGGACTTCAGCCTCTTGTCCTAGTTTATAGGATCCTCCTTCTCTCCCTTGTCCAGAGAAGAAATCACTCGGAGGCACGGAAGGGAAGTGTCAAAAAGCCCTACCTCTCCATTCCAAGAAGACAATCTGGTGCCCACCTTGCCTCTGGCTGCTGCTCTCGGATGAGGGGGCCCTTCTCTCACCACCTGCCCAGTGTCTCCTTCCTTGTGTTGTGGACATCTGTGCACAAAGGCAGGCTTGGGCTTCTCTCCTCGGGAGCGAGAGCATGTGCCCCTCTTCTTCATCACCCCTAAGGGGATTGACTGGGATTGCAAGGCATTTAAAAGATTGAGGACGTCTGCTGCCCCAGCGCGCAGCTCGGCCGTGGCGGTGGGGCCGGGACCGGGAGGTGAGCCATTTGCCCACGGCAGCTGTGGAGACTAAGCCCAGAAAGCCGCGGCTGGCGAGCGACCCCACCCACAGCGCAGTTATCTCCAAGGTGCCTTCATCCTTGGGATTGCTTCACATCCTGTTTGTTCAGAAGCCGGGTGAGAGACAGGAGGAGGCCTTGATGACCCAGAGGCTGGGATGGGTCCTTCCCCAGCTGGGTGGGCAGCAGTGGCTGGGACAACATTGGGTCACTGGGGCCAGGCAGATGTCACAAGTGGTAACAACCTTCTCACCTGTCACTTGGGCCTTGGTCCACGGAGACAAGTGGAGGGAATTGATGTGTTTTGCACAATCGGCAAAGGGCTTTCTGCTGCTGTGGGCCTCCATGAGGGACCCAAGGCCTCTGGGCCTGGAAAACAAAGAAGCCACAAAAAAACTAAGCCATCACCTTTTCTGTAGTTGGGCTGTTCAGGTCCCCTTTGGGCTCCATGCCCCTTCCTGGGGAGCTTCCCTGGAGCTGGGCGTGCTGATTCTGCTCGTGCCTCTCCCGGACCTGCCAGCGGTGGCCTGACACACTGGCTTGTCCCTGTCCCCCACGCCCAGAGTCCTGCATCCACACGGCCGCCCACCCAGCTCCCCTCTTGGGAGACGTTCCTCCTCCTGCCTTAGGGAATCCTTCCTACCATTTGAGGCTCTGTAGGTTGCCCACATTCATGCCTGTGCAATCTTTTCCTTCCTGTGTTTCCATCCACCTGGACTCCGCGATGGTTTGGTGATCAGGTTCTTGCTTCGAGCCAGCTTCCCCATCTGTAAATGTGGGATCAGGGGGCCTGCCTGAGCAGCAGCACACGGAATAGGCTCAGCACAGAGCCTGGCACAGAGCAATCACTTAGTAGTGGCCGTTTCTCCTCTTTATTTGTGAACCAACAATGGAGAGAACCAACTCTGTCAAGAATACTTTCATGGGCAAATAATAGACGATGAATCTCGGGGCGCCTGGGCGGCTCAGTCATTAAGCGTCTGCCTTCGGCTCAGGTCATGATCCCGGAGTCCTGGAATCAAGCCCCGTTTCGGGCTCCCTGCTCGGCAGGAAGCCTGCTTCTCCTCTCTCACTTCCCTTGCTTGTGTTTCTGTCAAATAAATAAGTAAAATCTTAAAAAAAAAAAAAATTGCCTTATCTCGGGCAGTTACAGTTTCCTTTACAAGTCTGGAAGTAAGTGGATCCGGGGTTGGTTAGAGCAGAGGTCAGCAAACTTTCCCATAAAGTACCAGATAAATAAACGTTTTAGGGTTTGTGGGTCAGACAGTCTCTGCCACAGCTCCTCAACTGTGGCATAACAGCGTGGCAGCAGGTGGTAAATACATGCACCAATGTGCAAGGTGCTGTTCCAATAAAACTTTATTTGCAAAAACAAGCAGTAGGCTGGGATTTGGCCTGCTAGCTATAGTTTGCCACTCTGGGTTACAGAGAATCAACAATAGTCAAGATCTTTTCCCTCCTGGCCTCATGTTGTGTCCTGAGACTCACCACATCCCATCTGGTGAGGTGGTGGCCTCCACATCCATAAGCAGGGAAGAAGGAAGCAGGTGGGCTAAAGGATCTTCTTTCCTGCTGCTTTCTTTTTTTAGGGAGGAGAACATTTCTGAGCAGCCTGCAGCACCCATCCTAGGAAGCGCTGTACGGGAGACTGGGAAGTGTCTGTTTGCAGCCTCCCCTTGTGGAGGGGGCCAGGGACAAAGGGGCCGGCTTGGCGTGAGCGCCCACAGCCAGCCGCTTCTGCCTAACCAAGCACTCCTGCAGTTGGGCCTTCTTCACCCAGCTCGGGAGTGGGAGCAGAGCCTGCTCAGACAGCTTTGCCGCGCTCCTCAGAGAGCAGGTGTGATGATTCTGGAACAGGTGAACACGTGAACTGTGCTAAGGCTGTGGGAAATCAGCAGCACAAAGGATTTCACTTCTGCTTTCCATCACAGTGAGGACCATGTAGGTTCACACAAACCCTGTTGGTGAATGTTTTCTCATTCACGACCATCTAAGCCGGAAACGCCCGAGGTGTCCTCCATTAGGTGAATGGATCAACAAGCCGGGTCAGATCATACTGTGGAATGCTACTCAGCGACCGGGTCAAATCCATCCCATGGACGAGGACTCAGGAACCGGGTCAAAGCTATACTAGGAGTAGTACTCAACAACAGGGAGAGGAGCGACTAGAACATGCAACCGCAGAGGCAAATCTCAAAGACATCCAGATGGAAGTAAGCTGAAGCAGAAGACCGTGGGAGTCCACATACATGGAATGTTGAGCAAATGCAAAGCTATGGGGATGAGAACAGGTCAGTAGCTGCCAGGGGCCCGGAGTGGAGCAAGAGCAGGTCTAGACAGCAGAGTTCCTCTCCCTCAGCATGTTGACATCTGGGGATGGCCCCTTCTCTGTTGGGGGTCATCCTCAGCACCATACGATGTTTGCACCATCCCTGAGCTCTACCCTCTAGATGGAGAAGCACCTCCCTCAAGTCATAAAACCCCAAATGTCTCCAGACCTTGACACGTGTCCCCAGGAAGCAGAGAATCTCCAGCTTCGACACAGCAAGATAGAAGGCAGCACGGGAGCCATTCTGCATCTTGATCGAAGTGGTGATCACATCAGTCTATACATGTGAAGACTCACACATCTGTATACGATTGTTTAAACACTAAAATTAAAAAACAAAAAACCCCAAAGCAGAAACAGAAGTAAAACATCCCAGAAAGAGGCAAACCACACATTCTACTAAAGAAGAAGAAAGCAGTGAAGACATTACCCTGAGCCCACGCACCTGCCTACCAGGTAGACCAGATGCCTTGTTCATTGCGTACTGCAGTGGCCAGTGGGGGGGTCAAATCTGATGCTACTTCAGGAAGACCTTTCTGTCCTCACTGGAGGAGAGCCTCTGGGTGCATTAAAATACAGGACACCTGTTAAATTTGAGTTTCAGTTAAACAACAAATTATTACGTAGTATAAATGTGTTCCATATATTGCCAACATTATTCATTTCTCTGAAATTCAGATTCAGCCAGGCATCCCGTATTTTTATTTGCAAAATCTGGCAACCCTGCTCTTGGGCAAACCTTCAGGTGGGTTTGTCTTTCTTTTTTTGACCTATTAATTCTTAGCTTAACTATACATCTTCACCAACTTCCCCGAAGACACAGACCTTAGTTAAGTATTACGTTTCTCGTTCCTTCCTGCCTCCATCGGTTACTTCTCCCTCCAGCCCTTTGCCTAATGCATGTGGCCTGGCTCCCTAGTCGCTCATACTCACCCCATCCCCTTAGACACACACCATCAAAGCAGTACTTGCCCTTGCTTGTGCTAAGTAAAGCCAATACCCTGTGATATCATAAAATGAAGTAGAATTCTTCTGCAAGACAACCCCCCTGTCCTCTCCTCCAGTAAAACGCTTCTTGGCCCTTTTGGGGGGTATTAAAACAAAACAAAACAAAAAAACTTACGCATGTACATACTTGCATATGTTGGTATATGCCTTAATTTTTTTTTCTCCCAGAAGTGATCATACCTTATCTGACCCCGTGTTTCATTCCCCAGGCTGTGGGTGTAACCCCCCGGATACAGAGCGGTGCGGGGCCCTGGCCCGTACACCATGAATATTTGTAAAAAGATGAATGAATTAGGTGCCTGGTCCGTTAACAGGGTAAAATGCCACATTGTCTCTAGTTTTGCAGTTAAAAACTTGATCGCAAAGACTTATCTCTGTGTCTGTCCAGGAGCAGAGCTTGCTTTAGGAAGGATATGTGCCAAGCCGTGGCTTGCCACCTGGGACATGTGGACCCCCAGGGGACACTTGGCGATATGTGGAGACAGTTCTGGTTGTCAGGCCTCTGGGGAAGGGGTGCGCCTGGGACGCCTGTGCGCCTCCTCCAGTGCCCCACGACGGCCTGAGTGCCGGGGTCGGAGGACCAGCCGTTTGAGGAACGTGCTGTGTGGCCTTAGAGCCCTAACCTGTGCAGAGGCAGGGGATGGAGGGGACCACCCTGCCCTGAATTTCAGGGCACGTGGGAGGGCAGCAAAATGTGGGCAGGACCCAGAGAAGCCACCCAAAGTGTGGGAGTCTAGAAGAGAGCCTGGTGGGAGGGGGCTTGTTTCTGGGCCATCATCTGCTCCCCCCCCCCCCACCAGCCTGAGCAGGCCTCTCACCACAGAAGTCTGGCCATGTCCCCCTCTCTAGACCCTCTGTGGCTGCCGTCATACCTAGAATGTGATTCAGAGCCCCCGCAAAGGCCCTGAGTGACCCAGCCTCATCACCGTCCCCCTTCTCCATCCCCCTTCTCCCTGTTCTTCAAACATACCACATGTGTTCCTGCCTCCTGGACTTGGTTTTTGCCATTCATTCTGAGGGGAACGTTCCTCCCTCAGAACCCCTATAGCTAAGAAGGCTTCCCTCCCTGACCAGTCACTCCTTGTCCCTGCCCCTGACCCAGTCCTAGTTTCTTCATGGCCATCACCACCACTGGTCACCATACTCTGCATCCCTGAGCTTATCTCCCTCCCCAGGAGGGGCGGGCTTTGGGGATTGCTGTGGCTCACTGCTTTACCTGCACCTTGCACAGAGTTGGGCACCCAGTAGGTGTTCTCCAGTACTTGCCAAATGAAGTCATGGGTCAAGAACAGAGTGGTTGTTTTAAGCCTGGGATACATCAACTCATCGTCCATTGGTAGGAGAGGATGAGGTAAAGGCATTTCCAGATGCAAGGCTCCTCTGTGGCCATGAAAGATGAGGTCAGGGTGTTTCATCGATGTAGAAAGATGTCTACGGTGTATTGCATAAAAGCCAGGTTTATATGAAACAGCAGTAACAGGATCATCCCAATTATGAGGAATTGTACACACATGTTTTTGTAGACACACATGGATGCAGCTTAGACTAAGCAATCACGGGTGTTTGTTCATTTTGGTGATTGGAGCCAGAAGCGAGCTTCAGGACTGGTTCGATCCAGTAGCTCAGTGACATCACCACAGATTCTGTTTGTCTCTCTGCTTTTGCTTCCACCAGATCAGCCCCATTTGAAAATGTAATCCTCTCGTGGTCTTCAGCCGGTGGCCATTTCTGGGGCTCCATCCATTCCTCCTCCCCCCAGTTTTGTCTGGGGAGAGAGAAGGTTGCTTTTGGATGTTAAAGTGGGAAGTTTCTTTTCCAGAAACTTTCTGGAAAAGAAACTTCCAGGGCACCTCTGTTCTATTCTTTGGCTGTGTTGGGTTCTGGGCCCGTCCTTGAGCTTATCACTGCAGCTGGAGGATTAGTTGTCAGTTAGACCACAGGCCCACCCCTGTGGCCAGGGTGGGGTCCACTAAGGCACAGAGACTGAAATGAAAATCGGGTTGGGTACCATGGAAAGGGGCATGGGTGAGACAAATGGCATCATCCCCACTTTACAGATGAGGTTACTGAGGCCCCAGCATCCAACTTTACCTCTGTTGGCCCACCCAGGGTGGTCAGTGGCAGATGTGGGCTTAAACCCCCAGAAGGGCCTCTTCTTTCCTCCTTGTGCCTCAATTGCTTCGCTGAGGCTGCGGGTCCCCAGACCTGACAGCTGTGAGAGCCAGCCAGACACCCTCCCTCAGTTCTGCGGGGCCCGCTCACGGCCCTTGGATTTACTGTACCTGGAACAGCATCAGGTTTTCAAGCGAGGCATTTTTATTTTGCCCTAAAAGCCTTTCAGGTGGGGGTGGGGGCAAGATACAGTTCCTAGGGGCCCAGCTTTAATGGTTTCTTTTATAGAACCATTCGAATTATGAATGCATGAACTCGAGGATACCCTTGCTAAAGAATGCAGGAAAGCGGAAGGTTCAAGGGGGTGAAGGTAAAAACAGGGGGATGGGGGAAAGTTTGCTCTTTTAAACATGAGCTGTGAAGAAACCAAAGCTAATCCCTCATGCTAATCAGGCCCCCGGGAGGCTGGGTTTCCTGACTTGGGCCCATCTGGGGGCTCCAGGTGAAGTTAATTCCAGATGTGGACAGGCCCAGCATCTCCAGAAGCACCACATTCATTGGCCTCTGATCCTCCAACCTAACGGGTTGTGCATTTCTGTCCCTCTTATACAGCCTGGGTTCAAATTCTGCCAGTCACTTCCAAGCTGGATGTCCTTGGGCAGGTTATTCAGCCTCTCTGGGGTGTTCACTCATGAGTGAGATTGGCTTTCTTTGCCCTGTCTCTTGCTTTTATCTTCCTTTGGAATTTTTATCACCATGCGGCATGACATTAACTCCATATTGGCCTGTGGCCTGAGCTGATGGCCTGTTCTCGGCTCCCAGCCCACCCCGCCCCGCAGCAGGGCACAGGACATGGTCCTTGTTGCATCTGCTTTCTCCTGTCTGTCTCCAGGTCCTGTATCCTCTGGGTTTCCTCCTTCCTCCTCCCCAAGCTTCTCCCAGATCCTTCCAAGATCCTCCCTAACTAGGCACCCGGTGCAAACCCTGCCGTCTCAGTGGTAGAGACGGTGCCTAGGCTCAGCCATCACACCGCTGCCCAGCCACACCTTGTCCCCAGAGGCACTCCTCCGTGTCACCCTGACCCCTGGGGTGAGGGGCAGCATTGCTCAAGCACGCCCAACATGCAAAGCTCTGTTCTGAGAAGCATCTGTGTGTTGAGTGGCAGAGGCAAGACTTGAACCCGGGAAATCTGGTGCCAGGCCAAAGCAGTTCCAGGTCTGTCTCCTGCCGGATCGGGGCCACATCCCGGCTGGGAAGGTCCACTGCCCACCTGCCAGCTTCCCTCGGGTGACAGGCGGGCATTGCAAACAGCAGCCATTGAACCACACTGCGTTCCTCCTTCCACCCTCCTCTCCCTGGCTGACTCTTTCCACTTACCCCAACCCTGCCTCAGTTTCCCCACCTCCATAAACAGCCCCGTCCTCCTCCCCGGTGCTCGAGCCCAGAGCATGAAATTCAGGGATGACTCTGCACCTTCTCACACCCTCTCTGTCCAGTCCCTCGGCAAATTCTGCCGGTTGTTTCCTTCCGAGAAAGTCAAGGCTCTGTTGTTCCCAGCTCTGGACATGCTGTAGTTGTGTGACTATGGGGTGAAGCTGGGGAAGGGTTCAAGACACATCCCTGTACATTTTCTTCTGCAACTTCCTTGAATCTGTAAGCATTTCAAAACAAAACCTTAAACATAAATTCCAAAGATGATTTGAAAAATGAATCATGGAGGATCTGACTGTCTCTGGCCAACTCTGTCGCCCACCACCCAGGTACATCCTCAGCCCTCTCCCTGGACGGCCCCTGGTGCCTCCCCGGGGGGGCACCTGAGGTGCTCTGTTAGAGACAACTCAGGGTGCCTGCTCAGCTTGAACACCCTGTGGCTACCACTTCATGCCACTCTCTCAGCCCCCTGGTCCACAAACTGGGGGACTTAAAGCACCAGGCTTTCATCCTCGCACAGTCTGGAGGCCAGAAGTCCCAGGGCTCTACCCTTTCTGAAGGCTTGAGGAACGAGGAACTTGCCACTCCTGGCTTATTTCATGTCTTGTGTCTGTTGGCTTCCTTCCCTCTGTGTGTGTGTGTGTGTACATGTGTTGGTGTCTTTGTGTCTTCACGTGGCCTTCCTCAAGGGTTAACTGCCACCACTACCCTGGAGTCTGGTGTGACCTTAACTAATTATGTCTGCGAAGGTGCGATTATCGAATAAGGTCATATGCTGAGCTTCTGGGTGGACATGAACGTGGGGGGGGGCACTGTACAACTCAGTAAACAAAAAAAAGGCAAGGTGCTTGCTGTTGTCCACAGGACCCTACATGATCTGTGCTCCGGACAGTCCCCCTGGTTTATCCCACGCACCCCTCCTTCCTCCCTCCTCACCCCCAATCTGCGCTCTAACCCAGCAACCGGGTCTCTTCCCTATTGCTTGAACACACCCTCCTTGCTCCCTCGACCAAGCATTTACCTTTGCAGTGCCCTCTGTGGGGGATGCCCGTCCCCAGTACCCACATAGCTCCATCCCTCGCTGTCACCCAGTCCTCTGCTCAAATGGTCCCTCCATTCATAAGGCGGTCACCACTGGGGCAGTTTGCAGCTGTTCCCATCCTCCTCGGGCAAACAGGGTTCTCCCATCTCTTGAAATTAGGTGGATCACGTGACTCGCTTTGGCCAATGAAATACAAGCGGCGCTTCCACCAGCAGGAACCCAGCAAACTTTAGCTGCGCTCGGGTTTTCTCCCTTGCCCACACATCACACGGGTTACCGTGGTCTATGCTGCCCGCCCGCCAGTCTGCTGCCCTGCATGCACGCCCAGAGGACCCCTCTGTGTGCTTCCCTGCTGTGTCCTAAGCTCCTGAGCAACCTGCATAGAGTAAATGCTGAATAAGCACTTGCTGATTGGATGGATAGCGAGCGCATGAGTGAACTGCGTGGCGCAGGTGACATCACGAGCCCACACAGCCTCTCCACGCGAACTGCTTCTCCCCTGTAATCAGTCTTCTGCATTTGGCTGCTTCCTGTCTAGGGCAGAGCATCAACCCCAAGTTGGCGGGCCTGATCGGGCGGCACGGACCCCAGAACAAGCAGCCCTTCATGGTGGCCTTCTTCAAGGCCACGGAGGTCCACCTTCGCAGCACCCGCTCCACGGGGGGTAAGCAGCGCAACCAGAACCGCTCCAAGACACCCAAGAACCAGGAAGCCCTGCGGGTGGCCAACGTAGCAGGTATGCCCGGGGCGGGATGGTTAATGCACAGACCCCGGGAACCCACAGTAGCCCTCCCAACACCCACCCCCAACGCCCGTAGGCAAGTGACTCAAAATCCCATCTTGCGCAGAGCTCACCGGCTCAACTGTGTATAAGTAGTACGTTGATTTAGAAGTGCTCTAGCCAAACATTGGCATAATAAGATGCCAGTCATGTAAATTTCCAAGTAGGCAAACTGATGGCTACAAATAAATGAAAGAAAGCTCTAGAAACCTATAGCGGGAAGACATCACGCCACCTTCCCCAGGGAGGTCGCTGCATGGGAGTGAAAAGGCGGAAAAATGGGGAAGTTTGTTGTGTTTTCAGTTGTAGTTCTTAAAGTGAAAGATACTTGAAACTCATGGCTCATTTGACTACTATTTAAATATGGGTTGTTGTGAGTATTTTGTGTATTGTTTGGGATACTTTTAGGTTTGTTTGACTTTTTTTTATAAGTAAAAAAAATAATCACTGGATCTTTCAGTGTATTTGAGGGGTAGTTTTAGGTTCACTGCTATGATGCATTATTATAAGTAAAAACAAATTAAGAATAAAGGTAGCATTCTCTTAACTAGCAATTCAAAGATTAATAGAGAATACTGGTCAATGCATTCCTTCCAGGAAGCTTCCAGGGCCTGAGCCATTGAGGTACTTTTGTAGGGTGCATGGCTCTGAGGAGGAGGGCCTCCCATTTCATAGCAGGGGCAGATGTGGAGCTCAGAGAGGTTAAGTAACTTGTCCAAGTGCACAAAGCAAGTAAGTGGCAGTCATGGGATTTGAGTGTGTTTGGCTTTGCCAGGATGAGCTCTGGTGCTCGCAACGATCCTAGTAAGCATCTTCTGATGATTCACAAGGCATTTGCTGAGTCCCACTTGGGTTTGCCTTTGCCAGTCTCGGGGCTTGGCTGGGGCATGGTCCTTTTTCCTCCGGGCTGCCTAGGCCCCAGGATGTTGCCAGCATCTTGTGGCCTGGGGTTTCTGGGATGAGTTTGGGGTTGGACAGGGCCTGGACCCACAACTTTAGCACTGGGGACGCCGGTGGCCTACACCCGACCTGCCCCATGATCTCCTGCATGTTGAGTGACACCTCTGAAAAGAGGCACCTTGATGTTTCCGCAGACCAAAAAGAAAATCGCAAATAAATTAACTTCACTGGCAAACCATTTTCCCCACGGACTGCGGAAATGACCACCCAGATCCCAGGAGCCCAGCTTGTGGCTGAAAGAAACCACCTGCCCTGTTCCCTCACCAGGGCCAGCTGTGTGGCGGTCTGAGGGGTGCTCCCTCCGCTCCCGGATGGCCATGTTTTAATCCTTGGAACTGGTGAATGTCTTACCTTACATGGTCAAGGGGCCAAGGCTGCCGGTAGAATGCAGGTTACTCATCAGCTGACCATAGAATAGGAAGATAAGTTCGGATGGTCCCGGTGGGCTCAGCATCCCACTGTAACCAAGGGGATCCTTCCAGAGCCAGAATCCTTCCTCACCGTGGTCAAAGAGGTGTGAGGCCAGAGGAAAATGGAGAGGTGTGATGTCGCCCACTTTGAAGATGGAGTTGGGGTGCGGCAAGTAAGCTGGGAAGGCGGGTGGCTTTTAGGAACTGGAAGAGACAAGGAAATGGATTTCTCCCTGAGCCTCCAGAAGGAACAGGGCCCCACTGACACCTTGAGTTGAGCTCCTGTTGGAAGATGATAAACGGGCATTGTTTTCAGCCACCATGTGCCGTGTTTGTGATCATTCCTTAAAGCAGCCGTAGGAAGCGGACTCACCACGTTTTATAGGATTCGTATGCCCCTGGGCCATCTCAGGGCTCCAGGTGGGCTGTGAGGCCAGGCAGGGTCTGCAGCGGGAATCAGCCTGCCAGCCGAAGGGCTACCTTCGGAGCTGAGCGCATCAGCTCTGCCTGCTCCTGGGCGCCAGGGCTGGCCCAGAGAGGCACACAGGGGTCATACACGGTGGCCAAGCAGCCCCCACCCCCACACTCTCTTTATATTGTCATCAGCTAATTTGGCTTCATGTAGCCAGTTTTTACATTTCTGTTCATCTTTCTTTTGGAGGCAAAGAAAGAACTGGTCGCTGTGCTTGGTGGAGTTTTAAGAGCAAGGGTTTCCTGACCCCAGGGGCCCCTGGATGGGCCTCAGTGTCTCTGAAGCTGGTGTGCAGGAGGGCTTCTACGCCAGCTGGTGGGTCCATTCTCTTTTTAGGCTTCTTGGAAGGCTCTCTAAGGCCCCCTGTTGAAAATCCAGTTGAATCCCTTGATTTGCAGTGGAAACTTCTTCCGTGTTGGTTCTGTTATCTGGGGTCCTGTGGAGAAAGCCCAGCCAGGACCACTCCCGGGGTCTGGGCCAGGCTGGAGGGGGCTGTCACTTACTAACAGGCCTGAGAGGCTGTGGATGATGACTAGGGGATGCACACGTCCCAGGGGAGGGAGCTGCAGAGAAGAATACCCCACCAAGAGCTCAGGGACCAGCAGGTGCCCCTGAGACCCGGCTGGGGTCCCCTTGACCAGAGTGATTCAGGTTGTGGGACCCATAGGCAGAGAGGCTTAGCGTGGGAAGCAGTGGGGCTCCTTTGAGGAGAGAGGGAGGTGGTGGAATGGGGGAGGGCGGGGCTGTCAAGGTGAGCAAGATCAAGAGTTCCCTTAAGAGTCACATCTTGACTTTGAACTTCAGCCAAAACAAATGTGGAAGCCTTTGCAGAGTTTTAAGCTATGGTGTGGGGGCAGGGGTGATCAGGTGTTCCTTCTGACTGCGCTGAGAATGGTGGGGAGCAGGGAGGGGTGCTCAGGAAGTGTCAGAGGAGGGGAACTTGTTAGGTGTCTTTCATACCAGCCGGGCAAGATGTGATGGGACAACCCGTGCCCACAAACTCCAGTGTCTTGGAGGTCTGTTGGGTGTAGTGAAGGAAGAGGGCCAGGCCTGAAAGTCTCAGAATTCAAAAAATAAAATAAAATAAAAATAAAATAAAATAATAAAATACAATAATTTTTTTTTAAAGTCTCAGAATTTGACACTCAACTTCCCCCCACCTGCATTCCCACCTAACACTCAATTTGCATAACCCCCAGGACAGGGCTCTCACTCCCTCACATGGCAGTTATTCTAGCTTGCCTGGAATCTGCCTCTGTCCTGGGACTTTCTACTTTCTGGCCCTTTTTGCAGTTCATCTCAACCCTTTGTGGAAATTTAATTAAAAACAAACAAACAAACAAACAACCACCAAGGCCTGCCTCCACCTCCCACGAGGCTTGGTAAGCCAGAATGTCTGAATGTGTGTGCAAGCATACAGACACACCCTTTTGAAGGGCTTTACTTCACATGATGGCTGGGAAGCCTGCCAAGCCGTCTTGTGTGCTGGCCCTCTGTGTGTGAGGGACACACGCCCCACCTACAGTCTGCTGCGAAGCCTCCTCCCTGTAGGCTGATCTTCACTGCCCTCCTCTGCCCCCGAGCCTTCACCTGCTCTTAGGGGGTGTGCTTTGGGGTTGAGAAACTGGGTCCCACTTGCTTCTCCCCACTCATGTTTGCACCCAACCCCCTGGGAATTAAGCATCTTCCCTAAATGAGCTGGGGGTTGTAACCTGTGAGCTGCCCAGGCAGGGACCAAAGTGGATCAAGTAGCTGCATGGGTTCAGCGGGGGCCAGAGCAGAGGGACAGGGGAGCTGGGAGTCTCCTCCACCGGCATCTCTTCTTCCCTGTCCTAGTCTTTCTGCTAATACAAGGTCATCGGGAAACAGGACTTCTGACTCTTTCTCCCAGAGCAGCCCCATAATCCAAGGAGGCCTGGAGGGGTAGTGCAGGTGACTGGGACTCTGGTGGCAGGGCCCACAGCTGGGCTCACAAGTGGTTCACAACCTTGGTCTGTTGGACCTTGGGTTTCAACATTAAGCCCAAATATCATCACTTTGCTTGAAGACAGGGTTGGGAAAAGTGTCACTCAGGCCGATACCTGCCCTGCCTGTGCTCATGGCAGACATTACTAATCAATGGTGGCACCTTCTTCTCTCTGAACCTCCCAAAGCTTCTGATCCTTGTTTACTCAGGACATCAAGCAGCCAGCAAGGTTGTCACTTGATGCAGAGCTTCTTGGCCACGTCCCTGTCCTGAGCTAACATGTTCGGTCCTCTGTCTTATTCAGGCTGCTTCATGCATCACTGGCTGAGGGATGCTCTTCCTCCCTTGTCTCTACCTTCCACCACCCTACAGCGAAGGGGAGAAGGAGGCCATGCATAGATGTTGCTACCTGTAGTCCCAGGCTTGGCCACAGTGATGGAGGCCATCTTTGGACTTCCACTCAGTGCATTCTGGACAGTATTGCAACTGGTTTGATAGATTTCTTGAGGCTTTTCTCTGATGGTTCCCTTGACTTTGACTTTCACATGTTAATTACCACTTGGCACTCCAGAGACCCTGCTACCTCTGTAGCTGGTTCCCTCTCTCAACCCTTAGGCTGTCAGCCATGGGGAAGGGGGTCCCTGCGCCCCCATTGCTGCTTTGTTCTCCCAACCTCCCCTGACCTCCAACCTTGGAGCTCAGTCCAGCAAAGTAGACCCCTCCACATTGCCTGCTGCTGAGCTCAGCTCATGCCTGCTCATTCCTGGAAGGCTCTAGTGCCTGTCTGTCCTCGGTCAGTGGCCACTGCTTTTTTTTTTTTTTTTTTTTTTTTTTTAAGATTTTATTTATTTGACAGAGAGAAACACAGCTAGAGAGGGAATACAAGCAAGGGGAGTGAGAGAGGGAGAAGCAGGCTTCCCGCCGAGCAGGGAGCCCGATGTGGGGCTCAATCCCAGGTCTCCGGGATCATGACCCGAGCCGAAGGCAGTCGCTCAACCAACTGAGCCACCCAGGTGCCACCAGTGGCCACTGCTTTTAGGGTTCTTGCTGACCTCAGTCATGGAGGGCACCCTCCCCTCCATTCCCCTACATTCTCATCCTGGAATTTTCCTCCTTTGGATGCCTCTCTGACTGGCTCTTATTTACTTTCTGTTCTTATGTAGACATCACATCCTCAGAAGAGCCTTCTGTTAGCACCCTCCATCCCACAGCCCCCCTGGCAGCACACCCTCCTCTTCTACCTTATTCTCCACCTCAACAGGATGTAGTTTATGTTTACTTGCTGACTTACTGCCTGCCTCTGACACTAGAAGATTAGGGCCCCCCCAGGGCAGGGCGTTCTTTTGTTCATACCTGTAACTCTAATGCCTAAAACAGCATCTGCAAACCAGTAGACACTCAGTAATGGTTTGAATGGATGGGTGGGTGGATGGATGGACAAATGCATGGATGGATGGATGCATGCATAGATGATGATGGATGGATAGATGGATGGATGGATGGAAGGATGGATGTATGGATGAATGGATGGATGCATGGATGGGTGGATGGATGGATGGATACATGGACAAATGCATGGACACATGGATATATGGACAGACGCATGGATGGATGGATGCATGGAAAGATGGATGGATGCATGGATGATGGTGGATGGATGGATAAAAGGATGGATGGATGGATGGATAGATGGACAAATCCATGGATGCATGGATATATGGACAGATGCATGGATGGGCGGATGCATGGATGGTTGGATAGATGGATGCATAGATGGATGCTTGGATGGATGGATAGACGGATGCATGGATGGATGGATGGACGGATGCATGGATGCATGCATGGATGGATGGATGGACAGATGCATGGATGCATGCATGCATGGGTGGGCAGATGGATGGACAGATGCATGGTGGATGCATGCATACATGGATAGATCGACAGATGGATGCGTGGATGGTGCGCTAAGCACCAAGGTGGTGAAACTGTGCCCACCCTACCCTCACTGAGGTCATCTCAGGAGCTCTGAGTGTCCCCGAGGGTCAGGATCCCTCCTATAAAGACACACGCAGTTCTGTCATAATGAATTCATTGTGGTTTTTCTCATTGGTTTGGAAATCTTTGAAAATTGCTTTCCTTAGCTATAGATATACAGATATGTACAAAATCAGGAATATTCACAGAGGCTTATGGAAGTAGAAGTTGCATGGGACTGAACCCACTTAGCCACAAATACGTGCTCATCTCAGACCTATGCATCTCTGGAAAGCCTGTTGGAGACCATTTTCCGATTGCTGCACCCTCTACTGCCCTCCGTCCCCGTCTTCTTCTCCTTGACCCCGTTCTTCCTTCTCTTTTTCCTTCCCACCCTTACTCCCCTCCCCAACCATTTGATTTCAGATTTGTTCCCTAGCCTCAGAGTAGGCTGGGTGGCTGTACATTCAGGACTTCTGTGACAGCATAATTCCTAGCAAGTGTCCAAGGAGATCTTCCTGACTTGCAGTGTATGGTCACCACATGTGGCTTACTACACAACTCTCACACCCATTTTACAGATGGGGAAGTTGAGGTCCAAGGAAGGGAATTCAGTGATATCCTTTTTACCTTACTGTTTCTCATTATCTTAGAAGCCATGCAGATAGAATTCTTGTGAATCAGGGGACAGCAGGAAACTGATGGGTATTTCACTTCTTCTAAACATGGTGCATCATCAGGTTTGAAGGAAGCAGTCATTAACTCCAAATGTGTGTGGGGATGAAGTTTTTGTATAGTTTCAACCTTCCCTCAGAGGTGGGCTGGAAGGATAATAATCAGCATTGGGTTGCTATGAGCTGAGCGTTGAGCTAAACTGGCTTGAACACTCATGGCTGCCCCAGTAGGCACTCTCTCCTCGCTCTGCGGATGGGGAGCCCAAGGTCTAGGAGAGCCAGGGTTTGGTTCCAGAGCTGGAGTGGTGCCCGCCTTACCTGGTCCTGACCCACTGGTCAGACTGCACTTGGGCACTGGTGTGCTCTGGGGTCCGCCCCTCCAGGGTCTATACCTGGCCTCCAGCTGACTACCACCCCCAGCCCCCCACACCGGGAGGCACCTTTCCAGGTGGGCCCCCCTGGGGTGACTTAAACCACTAGGAAGGCCATTGGCTTCCAGTGTCAAGGTTGGATGGGCATGAGGGTTGGGTGATCAGAAAGTCAACAACAGTGGAGGCCCGGCTTTCTGTCCTTGCCCACCATGTTCATTGTTAGCTTCTCCTCAAGGCTGGGGCTGCACATAACCGTCATCTCCACGCTTTCCTGTTCCCAGGCAAGAGGGGCAAGAGACGGCATCTTTTCCCATGGGTCTTTCTTAGGAATTAGGAAACTTTGTCCAGAAGTCCCCGGCATGCCCCGGCTTGAATGGGGTCAGTTGCTCTTATCTGAACCAATCCTCACTCCAGGGATGAAATAAGAGCTGGTGAACTCAGTCCTGGGTTCTGAACCAGTCACTGGCAAGGGCTGGGGTTGCCACAAGCCCCTGAGGCTACCAGGTGGGCCACTCCCCTGGCCATCCTTGAGAGCTGACTGGGCAGGGAGAAATGGGTGGTCTGGATGCCTCCCAAGTGTATGTCAGGCAAGCAGGCAACCCCGGGTCATCTCCTGGGCTTTCCTCTCCTCCTTGCGAGGAGTTCTCCTTGTGTCCCTCACTCACTGGTATTCATTACCTTCTGGGACACTGAGCCCTAGAGGGATCATAGCAGTAGATAGAGCCATTGACTTCTTTATTTGGGTGCTAATTATACAAATATTGGTGGACACTGGGCTCTGGGGGCCCAGGGGTGACCTCACAGTGTTGAAGAGACAACATTTGAGGAAGCTTGAATATCTAGTAGAGCCATACATTCAAAGATTACGAGGAGGAACATTTCAGGTAGACAGAACAGCAAGTGCAAAGGTCCTGAGGTAGGAACAAGTTTGGTAGTACATCCACAGCACAGAAAGAAGGCCGAGGCTTAGGAATCAGGGCCACACAGGCCAAGGGCAGGCATTGAGACATTGCTCTAAGCATGAAAGAAAGCCCCTAGAAAGTTCTAGGTGGAGGAAAGACAAGTCATGGGTAAGAAAAAAAAAGTCTCCATAGCGGCAGGATAGAAAATTGTGCAGGAACACCAGAGAGAGAGAGAGTGTTTGTGTCTCTCTGTGTGTGAGTGTGTGTGTGTGAGAGAGAGAGGGACAGAGCTGTCTACATGTTTACAAGTGCTCAAACCCTAGTCCAGATGCCTACAAACCTTACATACTTCTGGAAAACCCCAGTGCATAGTTTCTGCTCCTCAAAGAAACCTCAGTAGTGTGTTTCTCTGGGAGGTCAGTGGGATTGGACTTCCTGCCCTCTCATTTCTTCCTGTTGGTGGGGACTTTGTCCCAGGCCCTGTCTGTGCCCCCACCTCTTGTCCTGAGGAGAGGTGAGCCTTGCGAGGTGGGTGGCCAGAGGCAGACTCCTCTGAGCAGGCTCCCGCAGCCAGCATGGTGGCACGGGGATTCCTATACGGAATCCGGGCAGGGGTCAGCCTCCGGACAACACGAGTGTACCAAAAGGCCAGGGTCCACAGAAGGATCCAGAGAGTGCTAGGGGCTAGATGGCTCAAGAGGGATGGGGATGTTGGCGCCGCCTATGGAAGCCGTTTGCTAGGGATAAAAATGAGTTTTAAGGCTACAGCTCCTCGAACGGCTTGCCGGAAAGGTCACCTTGCAGCTGAGCTCGTCTGTGTGCACACCACTGCCTTAGACTGAGGGAGCCTTAATACATGTGTGTGTTTCCTCTCCCTGCCTGCCCTCATCTCCTGCCAACACAGAAAACAGCAGCAGCGACCAGAGGCAGGCGTGCAAGAAGCATGAGCTATACGTCAGCTTCCGAGACCTGGGTTGGCAGGTAAGGATGGGTGGCTGCCCCGGCCCGGTTTGAACACTGGCAGGGGCGTCCCCACGCTCCCCCCCCACCCAAGGCAGCGGACCTGCGTCCCGTATATGCAGTGAGTCACATTTCTCAACAGCTTCGAGAAGAGTCCCAGAATCAAGGGTCCTAACCAGGGTAGAGAAGTCAGGTTGAGCCTACAGGGATGCCTCGTGCCACGCAAGAGCAGAAATGTGGGGGAGACTCAAGCGAGAACCAGGAGCCCCAACACTCTGGACTCTGAGCCTCATTCGCCATGGGAACTTCATCTCCATCCTGAGGCCGGCTGCTCTCAGATGTGGCAGAGCCCGTGTGCTGCAAGCCTGCTGCCTGCAGGGCTGCCTCCCTTCCCCTCCCCCCACTGCCCTGTCCGTCTCTCCCCTTCCGTGATTCAGATTCCCAGGGCAGAGGTAGACTCGCCCAGCTCGGGTCCAGTGCTTGATCCTGCACCAGTCAGCTGTCTGGGGGACGAGATCGTGTTAGAGGACCAGGACAGCTCCTTCTGGAATGATTTGGATGGAACGGAACAAAGGACAGGGGATGAATCTTATGACATGCATGAAGGTCATACAGTCTAATGACTGTTTATGAGCATCTCTGACACTCTGGGTGCTCTTCCAGGCCTGGAGGTGCAGCAGGGAGCGTGACCCCCTGCCTGCCATGGAGCTCAAATATCCCAGATGGTACGTTGAGCTTACCAAGGCTAAGGTTCTGTTGGGCACTCCTCAGCAGGCTTGTGGTCCACTGCGGGAGTCCAGACTTTTCCCTGGGGGTTGTGCCTGAGGGCACTTGCAGGACAGCGGTACACAGGGTATGAACCCTCCCGTGGGGCTGTGCCCCGTGGGACGCCCGGCCGTGCCTGTGTCCTGGTGCGGGAACCCAGCCCCAGCCTCCAGCTCCACTGTGGGAAGAGTCCACGGGCTTGAGTCCGTGAGGGGTGGATGTCTTGCTAGAACGATATCCCTGGGCTGACCCAGCCCTACGGCCGGCCTGGCAGTGGGCGTCCTTGACTGAGCCGCACACGTGCACAGGTGCTGGCTGGCTCGTCTACACATTCATTTAATTCCCAGTGTTGTGGGTGATTTTCTCTCCCATGTTGTTTAAAGCAAATTGCCAAGGTGTAACCACATCTTACAGCGTCAGAGATGATGTTCCCCCCCTCAGCCCTGGTCACACGTCTCTGGGCCACCTCCCAGTAAGGCCACGCAAGTGTCCGTTCTGGGCTCAGCCCAGCCCCTGGGTAGCCTTTCCTTCATTTGGGGGGACTGTGATGGTCTGTCCTCCATTTCCCCTGCTTCTGCGGGGCCCCCAGCTGCTCAGGACAGTGTGGGCTGCGTCTCTGTCCCCTGGGAGCCCGGAGTCTGGCCCACAGGAGGGGGCTGGGCTTGAAGGGTCATGTGGGGCTCATGCTGTCCCTCCCGCAGGACTGGATCATTGCTCCTGAAGGCTATGCCGCTTACTACTGTGAGGGCGAGTGCGCCTTTCCTCTGAACTCCTACATGAACGCCACCAACCACGCCATCGTGCAGACGCTGGTGAGTGTGGCCTGCGTGCCCTTGGGGCAAGCTCAGCAGGGGCGGGGTGCAGCAGGGGACCCTGCCTAGTTCTCCTCCAGGCTGGGGCCCGGACTTTTTGTGGGCACTCTTCCCGGCGTAGGCCCTTTCCTCTGTTAAAAAAAGAAAAGATTAAAATCATATTTTATAACAGCATTGGCATAAAGATGTGTGTGATCTCTGACCCTAAAGTTTACAGATTTCTCCTAATTCGGAAAGAAATAGGAACAGTTTCAGGAGCTCCTAAAGATGTCTTGGATAATGGTCATTATGCCTCATGGCAAAGTCGGCCCTGGCCCTGCCTCTCTCTAGGTGACTGTTCTTGGTTGCCCACGTGTCTGCTCTTCATGCATAGATGTCCCCACCCCTGGTCCCCAAAGTCTGGGCTTCCCTGGGATGAGGCCTGCTTGACAGCCAGTCTGCCCCACCCCCGACCTCAGGTCTTTGCCTCCTAGCCTTGAACCTTGGGGTTCAGCCATCCAAGGGCATCTTTTGTAGGTGGACCCCACACTGGGAGCTGAGGACACCCCAGGGAGCAGCAGACCCGTTCCCTGCCCTTGGGACCTCAGTTTCCAGGGAAAGAAGCAGTCAGGTAAACAAAGGAGGATGTGTGAGAGGAGGAAGTGGTAGGAAGCCGGTAGACAGGATGACAGGACAGAGAGATGGGGTGGGGCGGGGCCATTTCAGGCTAAACTTCCGTGGGGTCCTTGAAGAATTCACCGCAGGGTGCCCAGCCCTACTCACCCTTAGGAGAAGTGATTTTTACTACTCTACTGAAAACAGCAGCAGTGATACAAATTCAGAATTTGGTTGTTTGGCTTAGAATCTGGGCTCAAGAATCTTGGTTATCTCACTCCCTGTTATGAACATTACCAGTGCCTTTCCTTGGCTTGAATCCTTCTGGTAATGGAGAGCTCACTACTCACAGTCATTCCCTTCTGTCCTACAGTTCTGTTTGTTCTGAAACTTTTGGCTTCTTTTGTTTAGTGGCAAACTTGTTCCTGCCCCATGTGTTCTGTCTTGAAGAAAAAGCCCCCCATTCCTTTCATTTGGACCACATTCCGTCCTTCAAGGAAAGGCTTCTCTTTTAGCCATGTTTTTCCAAGGCTCTTCCTTCCCCAAAGGTAAACTCTGAAATCTTGCTTGGGATTGAAAGTCCTTAGGCTGGAAACGAATAGTGCTCCCAACCTGTTTTTTGGCTTGTGCCTGTTCTCCCATGCCCACGTGCACCCTAAGGTCCTACCCCAACACCCTGGGAGATGCCGGGGAGGTCTCCCAGGCTGCCAGGGGCACACCTCTTCCCTCCAACCCCTGCTTTATGCCCATATAGGGGGAGCCTGGCTGTCCTCTGATTACCCACTCAGTCCACATGTCATGAAGGAACTCTGGGAAAGAGGTTCTGTGGCCATGTTTCAAGAGGGGGACGGGAAGGAAAAATAAAGTAAGATGTAAATTGAGAGGGAGGCAAACCATAAGAGGTGCTGAGCTCTAGGAAACTGAGGGAGGCTGGAGGGGTGGTGAGGGGGATGGGGTAACCAGGGTATGGGCATGAAGGAGGGCACTTGGCGGAATGAGCCCTGGGTGTTGTATGCAACTGATGAGTCACAAAATTCTACCTCTGAAGCAAATAAAAAAAAAAAAATGGGGGGGGCAGAATCCTTGCCTTTGGGAGTCCTGGTGAAAAACAGAGGAAATGAGCTGATGTCTGGGATTTGCTTTCAAATTATTCAAGGGTGGAGGAGGTGGGGGAAGGGTTAGATTTGTAAGGTTTGAGATCGTCCATCATAAAAAGCTAGTAAGTGTGCTGTCTTATGTCAGAGGTCACAGGCTGGAAGCTTCCAGAATGCTTTCACTTGGCACACACAGTGTGTTGGAAACCTGGAAGTTTTACATCCAAACAAAGCAGGACTAATCCCTGGCTTGTCCCAGACCCTGGGCACACCCAGCTGCACGGGCTCTGGCTGGCCAAGGTCAGCAGGCAGCACCGTTTGCCCCAACCCTCACTATTCCCTCTTGTCTTACTCCTCGCCTCCTCTGTTCATCCGGTGGTGCCTGCGTGTCCTCTTTGGGCCTTTGAGTTTATTTGTCCTCTGGCAAGAAGGAGTCATAAACCTGAGTGGCTGGCTGCCTTCTTCCTTCATTCCTCCCTCCTAGACCCCCTTCCAACCAAGTGTTTGCCCAATTTTGTCCTCCAAGTTTTACTGCTCATGAGGCCAAATCGTCTAGAATAATTTAGACCTGCACCATCCAATACAGTAACTACTTTTACACTTGGCTCTTGAGCCCTGAAAACATGACCAGTCTGGATCAAGATGCTTTGTCAGTCTAACATACACGCCAGGCTTTAAAGACTTAGAGCAAAAAAAAAAAAAAAAAAGATTCTTTATGGTAAGTGTGTGTTGAAACAACAATATGTTTGAAATACTGGGTTAAATGAAATGCTGTATTTAACTTTACTGATTTCTGTCTTTTCAAACGTGGCTGCTAGAACATTTTGAATTATACATGTGACTTGCATTGTATTTTTCTTGGATAGGGCAGGTATAGCCCAGAGGTCAACTGCTTTTTTCTGAAAAAGGCCAGATGGTAAATATTGTCAGCTTTGTGAGTTGTAAGGCCACTGTTGCAGCTCCTAAGCTCGGCCTTTGTAGTGCAGAAGCAGCCCTGGGTACTCTGCGACCAATGGGCATGGCCAGGTGCTAATAAAACTTTATTCACAAAACCAGTCCGTGGGCCAGGATTCGGCCTGCTGGCCCACCTCCTTCTAACCTGGGTGTTCTCCACTTGGGGCACATCTGCCTCCCAGGAGGCATCTTTGGTGGTCGTGGTTGGGGGCTGGGTCCCTCTGGCTCCTGGTGGGTGGAGCCCAGAGACGCGGTTAAACACCCCGCGGTGCACAGGACCACAGGGCAGTGGAGAGCCACCTGGCTGCTAACTTCCCAGCTGTGGACACGTCTGTGCTATGCTTCCCTGGTCTGTGCAACAGAGGTTATGCATCCTAGGCCAGAAGTGTCACCTGCGGTCACTCCCAGGGGGGAGGGTGGCATGTGTCATTTTGCCCAAGCAGCTGGCGTTCGTTATAGAAACAGGGAGGCCGGGGAGCAGGGACCTGGTGCTTCTTACCACTACCGCCGTTCTCTGTATATTCCAGGTCCATTTCATCAACCCGGAAACGGTGCCCAAGCCGTGCTGTGCCCCCACCCAGCTCAACGCCATCTCTGTGCTCTACTTTGACGACAGCTCTAACGTCATCCTGAAGAAATACAGAAACATGGTCGTCCGAGCCTGTGGCTGCCACTAGCGCTTCCTGGAGGTCAGACCCTTTGGCACCACACCGTTCCATGGGCTGCGGGCCCCCACCGCCCAATGCCTCCACCACCCAGCACCGCAACAGCCTTTCTCGAGACCTGCCCTGCCTCCAACCCCAACCTTAAGGGCGTAGGAGGATTAAGGAATTTGAGAAGCAAATGCCTTTTGATCAGGTTTTCATTGGCCTCCTATGGACAAGATCCTACACGCTGCTGCAGAGAAAACCTAAAGGAAAGAAAATATATAAAGAAAAATCACCCGGCCCCGATCATTGGCTGTGAAGGCTCAGCCGTGCACTGACTCATTCCCAGAGGTAATTAGGAGCACCCTTCATCCAGGCCACCCAGCAGCGGGAGGAAGGGGGCACGGTGATGGGTGGGCACCTTTGTGTCTGTACACAAGGAAAATTGACACAGAAGTTCCTGTAATAAATGTCACAATAAAACGAATGAATGAAAATGGTTAGGATGTTACAGATATATTTTCCTAAACAATTTATCCCCACTTCTTGGTTTACTCTGATTTCATAAACAGAAACTGTGGCCGGCAGAGGCAGGGGAGGCCCCCTCTCTGTTCCATTCTGGTTTCATTCTGAGGCTTGCAGAGGCCCGCTGTTTACATAGACTTGCCCAAATCCAGGATTTGACTGGGAACGGAGAGGGCAGATTTCTGCTTGGAGGAGGGGGTGTGTTGACCTTGAAGGAAAAATATGTCCTGTCTTTTGGCTGGGTGTGTGGTGGCAGAAATTAAAATAGGCATGTGAAGCACTGACGACATTAGAAATTGGTTTTCTAGCTCTCCTACTGGTAGAAAAATCAAAGTGGAATGACAGGGCAGAAGGGACAACTATCAGGAGAGAACCCACAACTTGACCCTGAACTCTAGCTAACATGGCCCTATTTAAAGAAGTGACAATGAAACCTCACTCTAAATAGAAGTGGGCTGGGCAGGCATACTGTCCCTCCCCTACGTGGGCTCCCCTGCTGGTCACGATAGGCAGCAGCGTTCTGGAGTCTGGGTTCCAACCAGGGCCACTGTAGTCACCTGCTCTCATTTGCAGCCCCCTACTGAGCACTCTACAAACTATCAGCTCCTTGAGGTAAGGAGCAGATGGCTTGGTGGAGATCTGCTAAGTGCAGGGTAAGCTGGATGTGAATCTCAAAAGAAAGGATCTAGAAACTGCTTTGAGAGTGATGTCCTAGTTGAGGCTTCCAACTCAAAGGCGCCATCTCTGATGTGGCTCTCGGTGTGAGCCTCCCTTGCCTTGGCCAGCAGCTCCCCTAAATGCTGTGTGCCCAACCCCTAGCAGCAGCATGGGCCGTGCCGAGCTCTGCGCTGTCTGTTAGCCCTTGGAACCCGGTTCAGCAGGGGATCCTTTCTCCACCTTGATTAAGTTGGTTCCTACCAATGCTGGGACCCCTTTTTCTTTTCTTTTTCTTCTTTAGTAGCTTAGGCCGCAGCCTCCAGTCTGCCTGGTCAATGGGAAGAGTCACTGTTTTTGCCGTATTTTGTTTTATCTCTTGGCAGATCTGGGGATTCCTTTGTGGTTCCCTCTTGGTGCAAGTTTTCTCACCTTTCAAGCCCTACCTGGTTTCTGGCAAGCATCTTTTGTACATTGAAACATGTAAATAGTTGTTACAAAACAAAAAAAATTATTTATGTCCATTGGAAGCTCATTTTACACCCTCCACAGTCCCTTGTTCAGGATGATAAGCTCGCTTCCTCCAGTCTGTTTTCTTATTTAAGACTATTTATTAATGATCAGACCAATGTACCTTCAGCTGTTGCATAGAGCAGTCTTCAGCGAATTTTCTGTATAAAGAGACAAAATAAAAAGGGTTTTGACTTTTCAATAAAAGAAGACATTTGGTTCTGATTCTTGGGGCCGTGTACATCTCTGTGTGTTGTTTTTTCTCTCAACTCCTGGACACTGAAGTTCTCTTGGTTTACTAAGAACTCTCTGCCTTGGCCCCCACCATTAACACGCTGTGTATCATCCAGGCCCTGGGGAGAAAGGGGCTCTCGTCAATATTTGCTGCAGCTGTGTGGGGCTCCAGGCAGGAGAGATGGAACCCAACAACAAATGGGAATTTGGTAGGCTCTACTACAAAGATCCTTGATTGAATTACAGTGCAGCTGTCAACAGCTGTTTCAAAGAGGCAGGGGGTAAATTAGCTGTGTTTACTGCTAACATAGTTTAAAGATTTAGTCATCCCAATAAAATAGAGGCGCAAGAAAGAAAGAAAAAGAAAGGCAGGGTGGGAGGAGTGTACACCCAGAACTAAGGCAGCACAGGCCCCGGAGCCAACATTGTCTGATGCAAATTATTTAGTGGTTTGGGTGCTGCCGTTGGCTCCTAGCTCAAGCAATGGGGGGACCCCTGGGGGCCTGGTGGAGGCAGCCACGGGCCCCTGCCTAACTATGCACAGAGCCTCGCTCAGCTATGCAGCATAGAACAACAGCTCAGGTTCCTTCTGGCTTTGAAGTGCACCCTGAGGTCACCTGATGGATGTTAGAACCCCAGCTGTTACTTGGCCAGACTTTTCGCTCGTCCCCTGTTGCTTCCAATGAAGCAGCCGCTCCTAACAAGTTCCAGCCCCTGTGATTTCCAAACCCTCCTGTCACTGTCCCGATGCGCAAGTTAGCTTTTGTTCTATTTCCAGGCCAAAGACCAGAGCCACAAACCGGAGGGCCAGATGCGGCCTGCAGACGTGTCCTCTCCAACCCTGCCTCCCCACCCCCCAGCCGCGTGGTGTTTATACATCTTGAAAAAGTGAATTCATGGCCAACGTGCTTTTGAAAACCAGAAGGTTGGGGGGGATGAAAAAATCCCCAATTCTGGCTTCCCTGGAGAAATGGCAGAGCTGGCTACCCTGGGCCACATTTCCTCATGGAGATTCTCAGCCAGAGCTGAAGAATGGTTCTTGCCATAGTCACCACTACTCCCGATTGCCTCTCCCACGGAGGGGTGAATGTCAGTTGCTGTTTTAATACTTGCTGAGCCGGCACAGAGAGGTGAAGGTGTTTACTCGAAGTCCCCAGCTAAGTACTGGACCTGGAATTTGAATCCCAGAGCCTGGGCTCCCCTAAACTCACACTCTGGAATCTGCTGGGGTTGCTCGTGAAAGCGGGGGTTCCTGGCTCCCAGCCCCAACCCTCCCAATATCCCCCAATCCCAGGTGTCTGTCCCTGAACTGGTGCTGACTTCCCGGACCACCAATGCAGGCCTTGGGTCTCCCTCCTGCTCCCACGGTGCCCGAGGCCCTCCCTCGCGAGCACAAGGAACGCCAAGCTCCCTCCCTGGGCTGGGACTTACGGCCTTCCCTGTGAGTCCTCTCCTGCCTGCCAGTGACAGGTTGGGTGGGCTGCTTGGGGAGGCTTGGGGAGGCAGGAGGGAGGTTGGTGATGGTCATGGTCTGCTCCGAGAATTCTCACACGTACATTTTGAGTCCTTCCGTCTGTTTAGATGTTTTGGAGGTGAGCGTGTTCATTTCCTGGGGCGGCCGTGACTGGTTCCTACAGAGTGGGGGCCTAAAACAGCAGAAATGTGTTTTCATAGTTCTGAGGCCAGAAGTCACCCATCAAGGTGTCTAGAGCCGTGCCCCATGCAGAGGCTTCTGGGAGAATCCTTCCATGTCTCTCCCGGCCCCTGGGGCTGCCGGCTTCCTTGGCTTGTGCCTGTTCTCGGTCCAGTCTCTGTCTTCACGTGGCCTCTGCCTTTTCCTGCGTCTTTCCTGGGTCTGTCTCTTAGAAGGACCCTTCTCATCGGATTTAGGATTCACGGGATAATCTGGGGTGATCTCATTTCAACCTCCTTAATCTCACCTGCCATGACCTTTTCTCCAAGTAAGGTCACAGGTACTAGGGATTAGGATGTGGACCAGTCCTTCTGGAGGCCACCGTTTATTACAGTGAGGTTCCTGTCCTTCTCGAGAGGCCTTTCCCCTCTCACACCACGAAGTTTTGGGGCCTAATAGAACTTTCTAGCTAGCCTCAGTTGGTCCTCACAATGTGCTTTGGGCCATACCTGCAGGCAGCATGGGAACTCCAGCATTCTGTGCTATCCTGTGGCTGGAGAAGGGGCTTGACCCAGCGCCCCCTCATTCACAGCCTTTGCCGGCACACTGTCGGAGCCCTCGCCCTACAGTGGGGCCGGTGCAGCGCAGGGATCCAGGCCGGGTCAATCCTGGGGGAGCTGGCAGACCGCTCGCAGCCAAACCACCGTGCCCTTTATAGGAGTGGGGATCGTCTAGAGGAAGCCTGACCTTCCCCTTCGACCGGAAGCATTCCTTCATTCCCCTGCTCCTGCGCTAATTCCCGATATCTGCTGTATCCCAGCACTGCCGCGGGCCTGGGAGATGGAGGACAGGGCAAAGTGTCTGCAGTGTGAAGCGTGTGTCTGGGAAGCACAGGAAACAGATAGTCCCTGGCATCCCAGCACGGCTGTGCGACCCCGCCCTTCATGCAAAACCATGCAAATTCTGTTTTACGACTGTGTTGGAACAAAGACAAATATATATCATTTGTCTGGAAGAAAACAGTGAACGGGGGAAGAAGTGAGGAGTTGGTAGCCATGCCCCTCAAACGGAGAGGTCAAAGAGCCCCAAAAGGGGTGCTTTCACCTGAGACCCTGAAGAAAGGAGAGAGCATGTCCATGAAAGGCAATGGAGCTACTGTAGGGAAGAGCATTTCTGCCTGAGGGATTAGCATGTACAAAGTTGAACCCTTCCACCTCCTCACCTGCAGAGGCTGGGATGGGGGTTGAACACTGATGCCCCTCACCCACTGTTTGAAGGGAGAAATGTCACCTGCTCAAATTCCTTGCTGGAGGCCACCGAGAAGACACTCGCTCATCTGCTCTGGAGGAAGACCACTACTGCTTTCTTATAAATCTCTGTCTGGAATGGAGAATTCTCATGCTACCAAGTCAGATGCAGTGTGTGGGGGGCAGAGGGGCCTGCAATCAGTCACTCACTTAGCTGTGGGACCATTGCTGTGGACAACTGTCTACCCTCTCTGTGACCTCAGCTTCCTCATATGCCAGATGGTGTGGTGTCCACCTAGATTATTTAGGATTAGCATCAGCGGTATAGAACAAAGAAGCCCACATAACTTAAATAAAACAAATGTCTCTTTCTCATTTAAGAGAAATCTAAAAGTCAGATCTCCAAGGTCAGGATGGCAGCTCTGCCATACCATTTGGGAGCTAGTCTCATTCTACATTTCTGCTCTGTCATCCTAATTCATGGCTTCAGTCCTCATAATTCACCTCATGGCCCAATATGGATGCTGGAGCACCAGCCATCATATCCTTGAAGTGCTATGCGCCCTGGGCTATGACCACAAATCGTGTCACCACACCGGTTGACCATCGTTGCAACACGGTACGAACTCTCCCCCCTCTCCCACCACCAGGGCCGGCCACCCGGGCCGTGCACCCAAGGCAGCCGCATGGGGCTCTGTGCTCCGAACAGCCCCCTTGGCTTGGATATGCTGTTGTCACTGTCCCACAACTCTTCCTGCCTTTTAAGCCAATGGACAAAGGACCCCGTTTGCCCTGTTAAAGGAAGAATGTGGGCCTCTTGCGAGCTGGCATACCTCAAAGCACCACATCAGGACCACATAGCCCCCAAAACCCTGGCTTCCTCTTCTGTAAAACGGGACAGTAATAATAACCTCTTAGGGACACTGGGGCCATCAAAGGAGAGGATGCAAGCCAAGGGCTTACCTCGGGGCCTGGCTGCAGCCAGAGCAATCCTGTCAGACAAGAGGCCTCTGCTCAGAACTCTCCCTGAGCCCCCACCCACTTTGAGTAAAATGACCCAAAAGGCCCACAGCAGCTGCCCCTCCCTCGGTTTCCTGTGACAAGTGACCAGCAGTCAGTGCCCTACAGCAGCACAGACTTACTCTGGACAGTTCTGGGGGTCAGGAGGCTTCTCAGGCCTCAGGAGAGAGCTGGTTCCTTCCAGAGCCTAGACGGTGCCCACATGCTCCAGCCCCTAGAGCCCCCGCCCTCGCCCCTGGGTTTGCAGCCCTTTCTTCCAGCTTTAGGAAGCAGAGAGGGAACTTCAAATCCCCTCATGTCTTTCTCTGATCAGCCTCCTTCCCTCACAGGGACCCTTGGGATGACATTGGCTCACACACCTAATCCAGGCTGATCTCCCCATCTCCACATCCTTAACCACACCAGCAAAATCCCCGGTGCGAGGTGGGGTATGGTAAAATATATACATATTTGGTCTTTGTCCCCGGTTCCTGGCACAGAGCTTCTAAAACCCTTAGAATGTCCTGAGTGATGGGAAAAAGGGGGTTTTGAGATGTTTCCTGATTCCCAAAAATAGCTCCCTCCAGCCACTGACTCCAGGCCAGTGAGGTGACTCTTGCCTGAACCAGAGGGACGGACCTTGGGATTAGAGGGTTGGAACTTCCAGCCCAATCCCCTGACCTCCGGGAGGCGAGAGGGGCCAGAGATGGAGTTAATCACCATTGGCCAATGGTTTACCCAATCCTGCCTACTTAAAAGAACATCCATAAAAACCCCTGAAAACCAGGGTTTGAGGAGCTTCCTGACTGGTGATCATGGGGGGCTGCTAGGGGGGTGCTGTGCTGGAGAGGGACTGGAAGCTCTGCATCCCTTTGCCCCCAAACTTGGCCCTGGGCAGTCACAAGTAAAGTAACTCATGAGTTCTGTGAGCTGTTTTGCCCAACGATCAAAACTGAGGAGAGGTTGTGGAAACCCCCGCTTTATGGCCTGTGGTCAGAAGTATGGGCGAGTCCCTGGGACTTGGAGGCGGTCTGCTCCAGGTAATGAGTCAGGATTACAGTGAATCGTAGGATGCCCAGGTAGTGTCTGAAGATTTGAGGAATTGGTTGGTCTGGGGGACTCCCCCAGTTCCCCCTGCATTTGGTGTCAGAAGTGTGGTAGGTGAAAACAGTTGACACAAAGTAACATATGCCATCTCTGGGAGGGACCGTCGTCACGGATTCCAGGGATTAGGATGTGGACAGCTTTGAGGGGACATTATTCAGTCTCCCATACCTCACCCCATCTCCTCTCCCTGTACATACTCTGCTGCAGCTGCACACCCTTCTTGCCCTCCTCAACACCCTAGGCGTACCCTGCCTCAGGGCCTTTGCATTGGCTCCAAGAATGCTGTTCCTCCAGAAAGCTGCAGGCTGTTCCCTAAGCTTCATCAGCTCTTTGCCCCCGGTCCCCTGGTGCAGGAGCCCTACTCCTGGCAAGGACTTTTGTCTGTGTCGGTGGCTGTGTTGTCCCCTGTGCTCAGCCCAGGGCTTGGCGCATGGCAGAGCTTCCTTGACTAACTCAAGGAATATACGTCATTACCGTCATTTACAGGCTTGGAATCAGACAGGGTCTGCCCCTCGTAGATGCGTGAACTTTAGGAGGCCTTAACCATGGCCCTCTGTGTCTCTTCCTTTCAGATCAAGGCTAGGGCTAGGATCTCTCAGTTGGCCTCACCTGATGGGCACCTTCGGCCACATTTTGGAATCAACAGTGACAAGTTTTCTTGAATGTGCTCAGGCACATACCAACGGAGTGGTGAAGCTTCTCGCTGACTCCCATCCCAGACCCGGGGCTGTCTTCTCTGCTTTTCCTGCTCTGTGACAGAGTGGCTGGGGAAACGGGGAACAGGGCCTCTTACGTTTCTCTCCCAAACTTGCAGTATTAAATAATGTCTCCTAGTAAAAGATGACATAATTCCCAAGAACAGTTTGTGTGTGTCTCGGGTGGGGGTGGGAGGAGCAGTGGGGACCAAGGGGGAAGAGAGGGGGGAAGAGGTGGAGATGGGGATCACAATTTGCTCAGAGACCTGCACCTTCGTACTTGACCCTCAGTGGTGCATATCCAACTTAATTAAGTTATAGAAATGCTGAATAAAAATGGTTTCAATTGTTAAAGCCAACAGAAAAATTACATATTTGAGCTCTGACCCTCTAACCGAATCCAGATCTAGGATCTCTCTATTTTAGGAGGTTTTAGCAAAGTCCTCTTACACATTCCATCTAGCCCAGAGCTGGATAACTGAGGTCTCCCCTCCGCCCGGTGCTCCGCCCTGGCCTGTGGGTGGGTGGCTTGCCCAGAGGTGCAAGGAAGGGGATGGAAATAATCACTCTGAGCACATTTCTCCCCCAGCTGCCTTCCGGGAGGAAGGTTTCTCCAAACAAGTGCTGGTCTTTGTTCTACTCTGGGGTAGCGTGTTGATGAAGGACAGGATGACAGATGTCTGTGCCCCATCCTATCCTGTCCTTCTGAGTGGTCCCTAAAATAATACCATTAGTGGGGCCCAGCGGAGGCTCCTTATCTTCAGAGCCGGCCTGCTGATAGCGCTGAGCAGGTCTTCTCGGAAGTCCGGGGCTGAGATGGGGTGGCGAATGTCCCGCAAGGGTCTTTGCTTCCCAGCCAGCCTGGTGACATTCCAGGGGTATAAATAGCCCAGGGGGCTGGAGGCCTGACTGTGCAGGTGTGACCTTGGTGGCACAGTCCGGCCCCCGTGGTCCCTGATGCCCATGGAGTCATGTGTGCACAGAGACCTGCTACTGCTCCTCAGCACGTGTCCTCAGCCGGACTGAGGCTGCTGGACGCTGGGGAGGCTTGGTGAACTCACCCGCATGGCGTTTCTTCTGCTCTCCGCCCCACGGTGACCTCCTATCCCTGACATCCCCTATAAGTGCTCACCTTCAGCGTCAGTCTGAAGGCTTTATCTGGCTGCCTACGTCGTGATCAGAATGCTCCTGCAGTGAACACGAGTTATTCCTCCTCTTAGACTTGGAAATCAACAGCAGTTTGCAGGAAGAGGTAAAACATCACATAGAAATCCAACCTTCTCCTCTCACTGGATGTAAATGCTACGCATGTTTCCATTCCTCCGGTCTATTAATAAATGTCTGACTAGTCCATTCAACACACCGGGCACCAGCAAGGACTTCACTCTGACTCCGCATCCAGCACCATCCTGGAAAATGAGCATGTAGCAGGAAGGCATGGTGGCAGGCTGGGCGGTGACCCTCCACTGATGCTCCAAACCGGCAAATGATAGCCCACCAACCGCGGAAAGTGGCTCACAAGAGAAATAGCGGCTGGGGACAAAGGGACCATCATGGGGTATGACAGTACTCCGGCTGAGTTAGGACAGGTTTCCAGAGACGGTGGCATTTCAGCTGAGACAGGATGCCAAGGGGAGCTCCCATCAACCCAGGCCCCCGCCACCCCCTAGACAAGGGAAACACAGTCAAGATCAGATCATTGCACTTTTGCTTGTCTTCCTACTGAAAGATGACAACCATGCAGAAGAGGGCACAAACTTGCAAAAGTGAATATTCATCAAGGATGGTGTCTGCACTGGAATAAATCAAGAAATAGCATCATGGCCCCAAGAGGCCTCTTCCAAGATAGCCCTGCCTCCTAAGGTAATCACTATCCCAGTCCTCACCCCCGCCTAAAATTGGTTCTGCCTGTCCGAGAAAGTTATGCAAACAAGATAGAGTGATACCCATTTTCATGTGTCCAGCCTCTTTTCCTAAACTTTATGCTGGTCATGTTGTGCTTGTTGTCATCTATTCATTTTCACTGCTGTGTCCTATTCCACTCTGTGAATGTAGCAAACTCATTTACCCTTCTTTTCTGCTAGTGGGCACGTGCTGGCTTACAGTTCCTGCTGAAGAAGGAGCAGCCGCTATGAACATCCTGGTATTTATGCCTTTTGGTGAAGCTACGCCCCTGCCTTGCTCAGCTCTGGTCCTAGGAAGGGACTGGCACAGCTGGGTCAAGGATCTGTGAACCGTTTGCTGGAGTCAGCTCTGCCCAACTGTTGTCCAGGGGTGGCTGAACATGAAGTCCTCCCCAGCAGCAGGCAAGAGTCCTGGGGGCTCCACATCCTCGCCAGTGGTTGACCTGTCCGTCCTGTTCATTCTGCATAGTCTTGTGAGTTATTCAGTTCAGCTTCAAATTTTCTGTTTTGAATTCTTGTGTGTGTGTGTGTGTGTGTGTGTGTGTGTGTGTGTGAGACACAAAACTCTTCAGAGGTAGGGGTAGGACCAGAAATGGGAGGGGACAGCTCCCTGCTCGTGCCTGCCCCGTGTGCTGTGACCAGGTGCTGGTCGGGGCATTTCCACTCACCGTCTCAGTCCACCCCGCAAGAGAGAGGCTGTGACTGACCCCCAAAAGTTTGTGGAGGGCCACATCTACCAAGGAGGCCGCATCCTCCCTACTCACACAGAGGTGCCTGGCAGGCTTGGAAATGGCCCCAGGGAAAAGGACTGGACTCAGAGAGAGCAAGTCACTTGCTATGGCCACACAGTCAGAAAGAGGGTTTGAACCCAGGTCTGTTGCACTTCAGATCCTGCTCTGACCTCTGGCCCTGTCCCGGCCTTGAACATCACCAACACGGGAACCCCCATCCAAGAACTTGAACCACAATCCAGGGAAACGGCTTCTTGCCCAAACCTGTCCGTGGATGAATTAAAACAAAAACAAGTGACCTCACTGGTCATCGACCAAGCACAGCATGGAGAGGGGATCTGGCAGGGCTCCTGCTCACTGACCACTCTAGATGAGCAAACCTGATAATTCAGGCTAAAGAATTCACTCTGTTGCAGAATCCCCCACCCCTGGGAAGCCTGGCAGGTCCGCTGGGAAGGCCGCTCTCGCCAGAACAGCTGTGGAAAGGAGAGTGATGTGTTTATTTATTTAGGCTTTATAGATGGACTGTTTCCCAAAAAAAGGTTTTGTGGGAAGCTTAACAAAAAGCTTAAAAATATGAAAAATAGGGAGATTCAAAATAAAATCGGAGTAGCGGTTGGCGAAAAGTTACAGTGAAGTTAATGGCGTGGGGCACCTGGGTTGGGATGACCACACAAATGATGGAAGGGCCGCCCTGTGGGAGCTGAGGGTGACGTGATCCCATGGAAGGCAGACCAGTGAGACAGAAACACTCGGTCCTTGATAGAGGGACCAGCGATCTTGGTTTTGCCGGGGACTGACCGGTTTCCTCTGAGGGTGGGAGTTTTGGTGCTGTAATGAGAAAATCCCTGGACCCCAGCCCTTGGTGACATCACGTGAGCTGCTGAATCCAGCAGCTTATACTTGAGATCAGGCCACCACTCCTGTTTCGCAGTTGTGTATGTCAATGAATTCCTTGAATTATTTGTTTTTCCCATAGGAAACTGCTTTTTACTACTTTTGACATTTAATTTCTATTTACGCAAAGGTAAATAAAAAGTTAAACTGAATACATGTTTATAATAAAGAGCAACTGCGGTCTAGCCCCCACTCCGGCACTGGCTCCTGCTCTCAGTGGGGACACAGAAGGGCAGCAACCATTCTGAACTTTATTGCACTGGCTACATGATGAGTACTTGCAATGTGGACATTAGTATCTTCTAGAAGAAACCACTTTTTTTTTAAAAACTCTTTGGAATCTTTTCCTATACCTTTGTTCTTTCTTGATTTCCTACTTTAAACATTATTCACTGACCTCTTATATGGAACATGAAGACTGAACGCCTTACGCTATCTCCATATATAGATTTCTCCTCTCCACATCCTGTTGATCCATTGATCCTAATTTTTGGTGAAATAAATGTTTAGTGTTTATGTAACTATGGCCACAGAAACACTGTTTACCTCGATGCTGTGTAGTATATTACAGCATCATTTCCTTTCCTGCACAACCTTTTGTTTTTCCTGAAGTTTACGATTGCCTCTAGAAAATAATCTGCTCATTTTTCTTTGTGTCTTTATACTATGCCTTTCTCCAACTCTCCAAAAGAACTCTAAATTTTTTTCAACACAAGTACATCGGGTCATCTATTGGGTGACTTCTTTTTGTGTTGGTTTTTCAGCTATTCCTGATCCTCTTTCACTGGCTTCCAGGCCTATTGCATGGTTGGAACTTACCCTCATACCACCCAGGGGAAGAGATTTCACCTCTCCCCCTATGGTGGGCCCCCAGTTCCTGGATCCCAGGCCTTCATCTTTCATGGTTTATGCTGTTGTTGTATGGTTGTAACAAGTCCTCCAGGAGCTGCTGGGGTGAGGATACATGGGAGGCAAGTTTCTGAAACTTCTAATATCTGAAAACATCTTTCTATCTCACACGTGGATAATATAGCTCAATATAAAATGTCTCATTTGAGATAATTTTCTTCCACACTTTTGAAGGCATAGTAAGGCTTGGCTCAAGCTCTTCAGAGCTGCAAAACTTCCAGGATTGCTATTAAGAAGTTTGGGGCGGGGCGCCTGGGTGGCTCAGTTGGTTAAGCGACTGCCTTCGGCTCAGGTCATGATCCTGGAGACCCGGGATCGAGTCCTGCATCGGGCTCCCTGCTCAGGGGCAAGCCTGCTTCTCCCTCTCTCACTCCCCCTGCTTGTGTTCCCTCTCTGGCTGTGTTTCTCTCTGTCAAATAAATAAACTATTAAAAAAAAAAAAGAAGAAGTTTGGGGCTATTCTGGTTCCTCTTTATTTGTATATGAACTTTTCCCTCTTTGTCTGGAAAAACTTGAAGTGTCCTTTTTATCTCAGTTTTCTCCCTCCATCCTACCTCCTCTTTCCAGAACTCTTGTTAGTGGTGAGCCAGGCCCCACTATGGAGACTGATTTCTATTCTTCCATCTCCAGGTTTTTATGCCAAGTGTTGGAATATAATTTTTTTTTTTACTTTTATCTCTCAGTTATTGTATTGATTCTCTTGTAACAGGTTATAAGAAGACATTCTTGCTTCTCCAAAAGTTCTTTTTTTTAAAAAAAATCACTTTTCTTGTACAAATTCAATCTTTTATCTCTGTGAGGATATCAATCATGCTTTTTGATTTTCTTCTCAAGAGTATTTCTTCTCTCCGCATTGTCTTTGTTTCCTTTGTATTTAGTTGTTTTCTGCATGTGTGTTTTGGTTTCCTGGTCTGATATGAAGGGAGAGCCCTCCCGTTCCCCACACTGACTTGCACTTAAATGCCCTGTTTTCACCCCGTCTTCTCCCTTCTGGCGCCACTGGTTACAGAGAGTCCCACCTTTCATCTCTGCTGGGTAAACTTCCCATCTCCTTCCAGAGAGGGCTAGATCCAGGAACCCCTGTGATTGCCTGCCTTCCCCCTACCCTGCGTGTCCCAGAGGACAGCTTTCCTGCCGGGCTGAGTGGGTTGTCTTCATTCATTCAGTTTGCATTTCTGAGACTTTTGTGGGTGTCCTTCATCTGTCATTGTCGCCTCTTCTGTCCCTATGGTTCTTTAGGTTTGTACCTTTATTTAAAAATGTGTTACCTTTTCAGCCTGGGCTCTGGACAGAACAAAGGAAAACACACGTGTTCGATTCCCTAAGTTCACTGGGAATGAAATGACCAATTCACCCTGATTTGCCTGGGACTTTCTTGGTTTTGAAGCTCAAAAGCCTATATCCTAGGAGATCCCTCCATCCTGAGACACTGTCCTTCTCCAGCGGTAGCTTCTGAGTGTCTCCCGTGCCATGGACTGTCCGCACTCATCTGAGTTCAATGTCCCCTGAACAGCCATGAACAGCGTCCCTGCTCATCCAGGGAGTGAGACCTCACAGCCTCAGAGAATGATGCAGACCGAATCACTCATATCACAGACACTCACGAGTGTCTGGAAAAGTCCCTGTATTTCTGGAAACCCCAAAGATAACCAGCATGCATGACTATCATTACTGAAATTGCCGGCTACAGCCGGGACGTGCAAGTCCACTGGCCTCCCGGGCCGCACAGCCCCCGCCTGCTCTACCTCTGTAATTAGAAGAAAGCATTTTAAATTGTTCCAGTCCAAACAGGACCTGGAAGTGCAGAGAACTGTCTGGTCGTGAGGGCTGGAGGTTAACGGCTGCCGTGGAAGAGCATGGAGAGGCTTACGGCCAAGGGCAGGGCTGCCGCTGCTGGGATAGGGTTTGTAGACGGAAGGGGGCAGCAGGTGTCTCTCAGCACCCCCAGCCCTCGCTCCACACGGACAAGCATATGGGAGGGGCCCTTTTATTTGGTTGAGGCTTCTCTACATTCTAAGCATGCATTTGGAAGAACTAGGGCTTAAAATAAAAAGGCAAATATTGTTATGCTGAGTGGAGCTTAGCAGTCACTTACTCCTTAAAGGAAATTAATTTACACAGAGAGGGAGGGAAGCCCAGTACAAGGCATTGCTAGAGGGCAAGTGGGAGGGTGGCAGCAGAAGAGCTGGGGAAGGGGAGACCAAGGTGTGTACCCTGATGGTGGGGCCCCTGTAGTTCAGTCCCAGCTCCACCCCCTTGTCGGCTGTGTTGTCTGGCCTCCGTGAGCCTCGGTTTCCTTGTCTGCAAAATGGGTATAATTATAGCATGGACGTTACTATGGAACATCACAGATGCCCAATGACTGGTGTTACTAACACTGTTATTATAACTATCAGGCTTACTTTGCCATTTTTCAAGGGACCTCCCTGACTCTGCCAGCGGAAATGATCCCCACCCTGCTGTAGGTTGCCACCACCTGAGTTAGAGGGCATGGGAAAGAGCAGACCTGAGGCCAGCCTCCGCTAAGTGAGACCACGATTACGATTAATTGCTTCTCCTGACACTGACATCTCTGCACCCCACAACCAACACAGAACAAGCAAGAACCTGCCCGGCATGTTCTGGCGGAGTGTGGAACCTGGCCAGACTCCTGGAAGCATCTCCACCTGCTTCCGTCCCTGGAAGGGATGCTCCAGGCTTGGCAAGGGCACAGGCACTGAAGGGAGGTCCGCTCAAGCTGTATGGGTCATCGTGGAGGACAGCCAGACTGACCAGGGCATGATGGCAAGACCATAGCATCAAGGGGTCATAGAGAAATGTGATCACACATGTTCATTCTCTCCATCTTCTGTGGCTCAGAGATTTCTGAGCCCTTGAGCTCTTCCCAGCCTGGGTCCTTCTCTGGATGCACCACGGCACCATCCCTACATCCCTTAATTTGTCTGATAAACAGGCAGCGTGTGGTGCACCCCCTGCCCCGGCCCTGGTCCTAGAGGAACAGGCTCACAGCCTCAGGGGGAGACTGACATAGCACGTCAGGCCCACAGTTCTTGTGGAAATGAAGGAAAGGCCCAATGAGGGAGTAGGAGAAAGAATAAACGATGAACTTAAAGATTTGATGTGGTTGGGGTAAGTGCAGATATGGTGGGAGTCCACAGGACTGGGGAACCAGAACCCACGTAACTGCTAAGACCTCCCAAACTACGCCCCTCCTCTTCCCTCCCATGCCTCCTGCCTCCTAGTACCTCTGGCCCTTGTGAGTCCTCCACTTCCATTTCACAAAACCCCAGGACAACCTGGGCTGTGTTTAGAGTGTAGAACAGAGGAGAACACTGAGTAAGCAAAATATAAAATTCTTTTTGGTGGTGGTGATTCTGGGGCGCTTAGGTAAAAGAAGGAACATTCAAATATTCATCAATTTGAATGTCTGTCACAAATATTTGGTAAAATATTTTGAGGCATTGATGAATATTCTTTCTGCCTTTTCCTTCTGCCTGGAACAGGGGTGTGATGTCTGGAGGCTCAGCTACCATCTTGCAGCTATGAGGTGATATATATGAAGATGAAGGGAGAAATGGACAGAGTCAGGGAGAGAATCAGAAGGTCAGAGAGGGACACACACATAAGCAGTGTAGTGAGAGAGAAGGCGAAAGGAAGGAAAGAGAGAGAGAGGAGAGGAGGAGAGGAGACAACACCACATGAATCACCACAACTTCACTTGAATGCTGACTGCTCTGGGGAGCCCTCCATCTGGGCCCCGCTGTCCTGAACCCTCTGTCATCTGCAGCCTAAAACAAGATGAGGGGGTTCTTCACCTCGCTGGCCAGGTCAGAAAGTGCTAAAGAGGGTCTGGAGGGCCCCCGTCACATGTTGTCCCATCAGTGACTCTTTGTGACCTCTGTTTCTGCTTCGGAATGCAGAATGGAGTAAACCACAGGAAGGAGGGATTCCTCATGGTGGTATATTTATTCGAGGCCTCTCCCTGGAGGACTTGGCAGTGGATATATTTTCCTAAAGAGGAAGAATAAACACAGAGAACACAGCAGGGGAGCGGTGCAGGTCTGGCAGTCACGCAGTGAGGACCACCAGCCCATGTGTGTCGTGGGCGGGGGCACTGTGCTGGGATCATCCTAGCGGCCACTGTCCAGCACTCCGGGACTGGCAAAAATATACCAAAATGTACCAGACAACTCAGCCCCTTGAGATACACAGGTCAGTGTTTCTAGTGTATTCGTAGCTGCATACCCATCACAGCGGCTCTTAGAAGGTTTCCCTCACCCCCGAGAGAAACCTCAGACTCATCAGCGGCCACTCCCCAGTTCTGTCCCCTGACCCCCCAGCCCCGGCCCCTGGTGACCACTAATCTATTTCAGGGTCTATGGAGTCCCCTCTTCTGGACATTTGTCATAAGTTCAATCACAGTACGCGGTCTGCATCTGCCTTCTTTCCCACACGTCATGTTTTCAGGGCTCGTTCATGCCCGTGCAACAAGGTACCCACTTCCCTCACTTTTATGGCTGAATAATGGTCCACCGTGGGACAGACCCCAGATCCCCTCCTCATCAGTCGATGGGTAACGGGGATGTTTTCACTTGGGTCTGCTGTGAATAATGCCACCATAAATAACCATGTGCAAGCTTTTACATGGACATGTTTTCCTTTCTCTTGGCTATACCCTGAGTGGAATCACTGGGTCATGATGACTCTATGTTTTAACTCTTGAGGAACTATCAGACGGGTTTCCAGAGCGGCTACACCGTCAGACATTCACACCAGCCACACGTAAGGGTCCCAATTTCTCCGCCCCCTCGTCGACACCTGCTTTCGTCTATCTGATTCGAGCCTTTGCCGTGGGTATGAAGTGCTATGTGCTTGTGGTTCTGATTCACATTTCGCTGATGACTAGGGATGTGGAGCATGTTTTCAGGGGCTTTCAACCTCTTCTACGTCTTCTTTGCAGAAATGTCTTTTCGGATCCTTCACCACTATTTTAATTGGGTTGTTTGCTATCAGCAAAACACTTCTGCAGACCCACATCACTGCTTGTGAAATAAGGTTCACTCTGTTGTCACCCCACCTTACAGATGAGGAAACTGAGGCCCGACAAGGTCTCCCAGCGATGGCTACCTCATCTGCAGGGTCCAATGCACAAAACGGAACACTTTGTTCAAAAATCATTGTGGATTTCAAAACAATGACAGCAGAGCCTTAAACTAGACAGGGATCTTGCACCTTCCTAGCTCTCTCGCCCAGAAAGCTGCCCCGCGTCTACCTGACTATAATATTCACAGCTAACAGTTACTGAGCGGTGACAATGTGTCGGGGTCTATGCCAGACACACGACCTGCAGAACATGCCAAGTCTTGAAACTGACCCAGAGGGCAGCTGCCGTCATGCTGTGTATTTTAAAAACATGCAGCGGCGGCTCAGAGACCCTGCATAGCTTGTCCCAGGTCTCGGTGCACAAGTGGCAGGCCGGGATTTGGACTGAGGTCTGACTCACAGAACAGAGAGCTGGTGACATTGGCCATGGTCCATGCCGTGCACTTAGTTCTTCCCGGCACCCGCCCTGCGACAGTGATGGCTGTGACCCCGTGAGACGAGCAGTGGTGGGCGGGAGCCACGGGAGGCAGGGAGGGGAGGCAGGCAGGGAGGGGAGGCAGCCAACACAGGGACAGCTTAAGGCTGGGGGACTCCAGGGGATGGGATAGAGGTCGAACTTCAGAGACACGTGGAAACTGGGGTATTTACCCACTAACTCAATCCATCGTAGCTGAGGGCTCCTCCCCCGGGGGATGCTGACTCCCAGAGCCCTGCCTACATGCCATGTGCTGTGCGAAACACATCGGATCCTCTCCACAACGCCATAAGGTAGTTAAGGTATTCTGTCCATTTTATAGATGGGAAAACGGAGGACCAGGGAGGCTAACTAACTGTTGTAAGGCTATAATCCTGGTGATCAGTCAAGCTGGAATTCCCACCATACCCTTTGGGTCCACAGCCCGGGCTCTGAAACTCTGCGGGGCCAGGCCCCACCCATTCGCTGGCCCTTCTGGCAAACCAGCCCACATTCTCAGCTTGAGATGCAGGGAGCCCCGATTCTCAGTGTCATCGTGGATCGGGGCTGGCATGGGCCTCCCCCACTGGCCCCCGGTCCGTGCCTACAGAATGGGGGTGGCCTCGAGGGCTCGGGTTTTTATCACCATGCTGTACACTTCCTCGGTCCCCTCCCATTCCAGCCTGGGCGCCTGCCGCTTTGATGTGGTTTTTGCTTCCCGTCCTGCATCTGGCCTGCACATGGGGGGCGGGCATCTGGGCCTGTCCTTGCTTGGTGTCCTCTCTGCCACTTCTCCAGAGCTGTTCACGGGCCCAGCATCTTCCAGGTTCCGGATTTCAGCTTGGGGCTCTGCCTGCAGAGGGGCTGGAGAGTCAGGCCTTGGAGGCAGCTCCTGGGAAGACTCAGGAAGCCCTGGCTCCCAGCCAGCTCTTGAGGGAGAAGAAGGGAGCCAGTGTTCAACAGGGCTGCAGCAAAAAGCTGCAAGTTGGCAAAAAGCATTGCTTTGAGCCCCCCAAGTGCCCTGCCCATGACCCCAGAACCCCCTCCCCAGTTTATTGTCTAAGGAAGCAGCATCTGTACGTGAGGATGACCAGCGCCAGCCTCCAACTGTGTGTTGTTAAATATTTCAAAAAGCACGTTGCAGAGTGGGGGACAGTGCAGAATCACAAGGCACACCCCCAGATCACAGCCGCCAGGTGCAGGGAGGAGGCGAAGGGGCTCAGAGCTCGTGGCCACAGGCTGGATGACCAGCAGTCAGTGAGTGCATCCCTGTCGGTGTATTCTGGAGGCCCAAGCATCTGGGATTGAATCCTGGCTTCTACTCCCAGGGCTGTGTGACCACTGCTGAGTGACTAAAGCCCTCTTAGTCTTCACGTTTGCATCTGAATATGTCCAGAGGAGTGCCTTCCCTGAAGGGCTGCTTGGAGATTAAGCTAAACAGTACACTGCAAGCCTGGCCTCCGCTCCCAGCATACAGCCAGTACTCCAACAACATAGTGTTACATATAAATTTAAAACAAGAGCATCCGTGCTGATTTGTGACCTACTTTTGAAGCTGAACTCATGGAGTTTTCCATGCTGGTGGATATAGCTTCCCAGCATGCTTTCAAACCATGGAGGCTGAGAGCACATGCTCCGGGGCCAAACTGCTTGGATTGCAAACTCCAGCTTCGGCAGTTGGGGGCTGGGTGACCTCAGGCAAGTCCTTTAACCTCTCTGTGGCTCAGCTTCTGTATCTATGAAATAGGAATAAAAACAGAATCTAGATCAAAGGGTCGTTGTGAGAATTAAATGGATTAACCCATAGAAATGTGTGCCATTTTTTGGCACACAGTAAGCTCTTTGGACAAGTTGGTTATTTCTTTATCATTTCTCTATGGAATAGAAATGCCTTAATTTCTTTCATTTGACTCCTCATTAAGCAACTTGCCCAGAGCCAGCATTTGAAATCCAGCCCTGTTTGTGTGACACCAAAGCCCATCCAGCTGATAAAGGTGGAAATCTAAATAAATAAGGATTTGTGTCCTGAGATTCATCTTTTGTTTTTAAGATTTTATTTATTTATTTGACAGAGACAGAGAGAGAGGGAGAACACAAGCAGAGGGAGTGGGCAGAGGGAGAAACAGGCTTTCTGCTGAGCATGGAGCCCGATGTGGGACTCAATCCCAGGACTCCGGGATCATGATCTGAGTCGAGGGCAGATGCTTGACAACTGAGCCACCCAAGCGCCCCCAACGATTTATCTCTAGTTTCTCCCAAGCCTCATTTACGACAGGCAGGGAGGCAGGAGGTTATGGCCTTATTGGCCTGTGTTCAAATCCCAGCCCTAACGCTTACTACTGAGACCGTGGGCAAGTGCACACCATGATAGATTTCTCTCTAGGGCGGGCCCAAGAGAACTGAAAGCAAGTCTTCAAACAAAAACTTGAACAGGAAGGTTCAAAGCAGCATGACTCACAATAACTGAAGAGTGAAAACAACCGAAACATCCATAAACAGACAAATGGATAAGCAAACTGTGGTCTATCCAGGCAGCGGAATATTACTCAGCCATAAAAAATGTGGGAAGGATCGACACCCGCCACAAATGGATAAACCTTGAAAATATGACGCTAAGTGAAAGAAGCCAGACATGAAAGGCCACAGATTCTATGATTCCGCTGATACAAGTGTCCAGAACAGGCAAGTCCCCAGAGACAATAAGTAGATTTGCTGTTGCCGGGGGTTGGGGCAGGGGAACTGGGGAACGATGGCTTAGTAGGCATGAGGCTTCTTTTTGGGGAGTGATGAGAATGTTCTGGAATGAGATAGTGCTGATTCACAAAATCATGAGTGCATGAAAAGCCACCAAATCACACGCTTCATAATGAAAGTGCTGAATTTCGTTATATGAATTTCACCTCAATAAAACCCCCAAACAAACAATATGCGCCTCCAAAGAGCTGGGTGTGACATGAAGACACAGCCATGAGGTGCTGGCACAGTGCCCAGCCTGTCACACGGACTCGCTGAATTTAGCTCCCTGGAAGGAACTGCTGGACTTGCCTGGTTTTAGAACTCTTCCTCACACCCTCAAACCCAAGAACCTCTCTCAGGGAAACCAATAGTGTGTTCTGGGCTGAACAGAAGCCCTCTCCGTGAACCCCTCCAATCCAGTTTATGTGGCACTTGAGGACTAAAAGGAAATTGAGGCCAAACAGGGAAAATGCAGGGGAAGTAACCACAATAAAGGGAATATCCTGGAACAGCGGTGTGTCCCCTTTCTTCACGAAGACCAACTCAGGAAAAATAAAAGGCTTTGTGTGGCATTTTTTCCTACTTTAATAACGAAAATCACTGAAGTGTGTCCCATAGAAAATATATAATCTTACAATTTAGGCTACGTGCTGTTTTGGGTGCCAGTGCAGTGGAGAGTGCCAATTGCCTGGGTTCGAATCCTGCCCCCGAGGCAGAGGCTGTAGGGCCTTGTTCAGACTCTTCCCTTGCACCTACCTGAGGAGGTGGGTATGAGGATTACCTGCAAAGTCATCAGGCCGGTGTCTGGCACAACATGACGGCTCTAAAAATGTTAGCTTTTATTAAGGGCATTATTATGTGATTGCCATTCATATAATATTTTTCTTTGTTTTTTAGCCAAAAAAAAAAAAAAAAAGCTAATTTCTGGACAAACTTCCCAAATGGAACAGAGAGGCAGATTTCTAATCCTCTGTCTGCAATTTGATTTTGTGAAGTGAGATGGGTCATCATTTTTATAGACCAGGGTTTCTTAACCTCACCACAATTGACAATTGGGGCTGAGTCCTTTGTTGTGAGGACTGTCCTGTACGTGGTAAGATGTCGCACAGCCTGGTCTCTACTTGCTTGCTCACCTCACCCCACCCTCATTCGTGACAACCACAAATGTCTTTGAACGTTGCCAAATGTTCCCTGGGTTCCATATCACCGCTGGTTGAGAAATACTTCTATAGAAGGAAAAATGGAAACAAAGCAATAGTCATCACACTTTATTGGTTTTTATTTTTCCTCTGCTTCTAGAGGAGCATTGAGAAACACCATATTGGGGAGAACTTGTAAAAGTCACATCTTAGGGTGACAGATGACTTCTCAGTTTGGTGGAGGTGACAAGACTTTGGAACCAAGAGTTTAAAAAATCCAGCATTTTGGCCCCGGCTCTTCATCACCATAGGTGTAACTTGAGATGCATATTTCTCATTTCTCTCCCTCTATCTCCTACCTTGTCACCTGGAGACCACAGCACAGGTCAGAGGGATGTTCCACAACTTGTGACCATCAACTGAACAAGTGTGCCCCAAACTTCCCCCATTTGCCTTCATGATTTTTACCCATCCCCATAAAATAGCCATATTATTATTGGACACTTTATGTAACAACTCCACCCCTCCTCTTTTCATTCATTTAAATACCCATTTTAGTCTCAAGGTCAGCAATCCCCTCTAAGTCAGGAGTCTCTGTGCTTGCTAGGTTCTTTCTCACACACTTCAAAGTCGGGGATATGTAAAAGAAAAGGAGTGATCTGTGTGTTACTTAAAACCATCGTGCCCGCAGCCAGGGGTGTCCAGAACAGCCTCCGCAAGACACCGAAATAAACTCCTGCAGGTGACGATCCTTTGCAATATAAAAACAGCCTCAAGAACACAAGACAGCGCAGATCCTCGATACCAGACTCGGTTTAGACATCAGAAGCAGACGAGACTAGCTGACTGGGGCCGTACTCCAGCTCAGGGCCTCCGTCACGCTCCTCTGCCCCCAGCACGCAGAGGGGTGAGCGTGGTGGCCCGCCGCAGCTCAGCACCTGGGCACTGGCATTACTACCCTCTCAAGCTCCCTGGGGCTTTCCAGAAAGGCCCTTCTCCGTCTGGGCAGGCACCGCCAAGCTGCCAGTCCAGGAAATGCCGGGGGCTACAAGCGCGGCCCTCGTATCGTAGTCACAGGGAGGAACAGGCAGGAAGGAGCATGGGAGGAGCGGGTTCTGCTGCCCAGAAAACCACCTGTCTGGGAGAGGGGGCTGCTCAGAGCTGCTTCAACTTCCACCTTCACCTTCATCTTTAGATATTCACAAAATATCTAAAGATATTTTTTTTCTGAACTTCCCCAGCCTTTCCTGAATCCTAATCTCCAGCTCCCCAGAAAGCAGGGAATGCTGCTGTAAAGACAGACATTCAGAGTAGACCCCCTTTCCCAAAACACATCTCTCATTTCAGAGAATTCTCTTTCGACGGGGCAGCCGCCGTGGCAGCCATGTTTGTGCCGCAGAGCCGGCCCAGGTGGCCACAGATGATTGGCTCAGGGGCAACACGTGACCCCTCACTGGTCCAATCAGAGGCTCGCTCTCTTCCCCCCTCCAGGCCTGGGCAGGACCTCGTACCCGCAAGACACCCCCTTGAATCTTTCCTGAATGGAAGCAGACGAGTAGAGGTCCACATGCCCAATCACGAAGGCCTGACTGCTCAGACTCCCCTTCTCAACCTGGTTGGAAGTCGCAATTACCTGGGGACCTGGGGCCAAATCTCGGGGTTCTCACTGATTGGTCTGGGGTGTGCATCAAGCGTCTGAATAACTGTGAAGCTCCCTAGGTGAGGACTCATGTGTGGCCAGCACAGGTGCCCTGACAGCCCCGCTGCCACAGATCTCCCCTCCGCCTGAGCTGCGGGCACCGCATCCGGCTGCTCACAGCCCAGGGACTCCTGACCAACATGGTTCTGAAGGCTTTGCTCCTTTCCACCTCAGTCATAAACTTGGAGGGCCTGGGGAGAGTGGGAAACTTCTAGAAGCCACCGTGCACCTGCCTCTCAAGGTAGCCAGGTGAGACTTCGCATCCTTGCTTGTAACCAAGTAACCACAGCAAGGACAGCGATAGCTCACATTTATTGACTGCTTGGTGCAGGGGTGCAGTTAGTGCTGGGGGGGGGGGCACCAAAACTGCAGTCATCCAGATAAACAGTGTTGTGATGCACTGTTTAAAAAAAGAAATCAAAAGTAAGGTAAAAAAAAAATCTGTGATGAACAAAATATTAGAGCTTTAAATAAAGATAAGATCAGTCACAGGGCTGCGCCAACCCATCCCAGAACCTAAGGCAGAAGCAAAAGTCAGTAATACGGATGGTGTCTTCATTCAGCTTGACCCTCAGGTTTTTGGCAGTTGCTCTCCACCATCTTAAATGTTGCACCGCAGGTGAGTGCCTTGTGAGCCTCCCCGAAGTTCCAGACTGGCTCTGTGTGTGCTGGCCCTGGGCTGCCTGCCCAGCTCATGCAGTCCTCCTTCCCGCCCGGACAATACCCGTCCCTGTCCTGGGTCTCCCTGATTGCACCGTCCCTCCCCCACCCCCAGTCCTGGCACCCAGTCTCTACCCAGAGCCATAGAAATTTCTTAAATGAAAATCAGATCTCATTACTCTTCTATCAAACTCTTCCAATGGGGCCTTCACACTCAGAACAGCAGCCAGACCTGGCCTCTGGAGACTCACACTGTTGTCCCTGTTTTTCCAACCCCCTCCTTCCTCCTTTAGGTCCAGCACATGAGCCATTCCACAGCAGCTTGAACACCCCGATACCTACTCCTGCCTCCTAGCCTTTGCACAGGTTTTGAACTCTGCTAGAACATTCTGTTCTAGGGTGTTGCCTAGATCACCCCATTTTCATTTGATTCAGGGCTCAACCCCAGTGTCACCTCTTCTGAGAGGCCTTCTCTGACCACTCATCCACTTACCCTTTTGTAACATCTTCCTCTGTTCATTGCGACTTGGGAGTTTTCTTATTTGGTAACCTGTTTCCTTACTGGATAATGTAAGGCCCATGAGGATAGGGACCCAGTCTGTCTCTCCCCCGCCACTGGATCCCCGAGCACAGCCCACGTTCTGTACACATTTTCAGAAGGAATGAACAAGTCCGTTTTTCAGGTAAAGAAACCGATCCCCTACTCACCCTAAAGTTCTGAAGGGGGTTCGCTCTGAATTGTAACGTGGGACCCCCTTTTTCCAGTCGGTCACTGGGATTTTCTATTTGAATATCCCTGTCCCCCCTTGATTTCAGCTCTCGCACCCTCAATCTGGCTCTCATTATGGTGGCTGCCACCCACCCGCAGACTAACAAACGTGGAACAGCTGTGCCTCAGGAAATCGCCTCCAACTCAACCCGATGCTGCAGGGATGTCTTCAGTTAACATAAATAGGCTTTTAACATTCATTTGTTTCTCTTTGTGCAAAATACCTATCATTAATTCTGACTTGGGAGATCAAACAGTTAACAACGTGTTGATCCTAGCTTACTTTCAAGTGATGTATTGTATCATTTTGGAGAGTTATGGGGGGTTGATACTTTCTTTGACAAACATATCCAAGTCCACCAGAGTAGGGCTAACCAACATCCCAGGGAAGGAAGCAATTAACAGCTCCACCCCGAGGGTTCTGAGCACCATTGCGTCATTCCTCCGTGTTTTATTAAACACTGCCTTTTTCTTTTGCTTTCTGGTTTTCTTTCTTCCTTCCTTCCTTCCCCCCTTTTTTCTTCAAACCAAAGGAAATAAGCTCCTCTAATCCATCACTTTAAGCAGCATCAGCGGTAGAGTGGAAAATAAAAAGGTTTCATTGAGCATCATTTGGCCTTTTTCCCTGTCTATGTTGACATATCTCCACAAGGTTCTTCGTGAATGGACTTTACTTTCTCCCTATTGTGGACCTCTCTGCATTCCCAGGGAGAACCAGCCCTTTGCACCCCAAATACCAGTCATTCCAAGATAAGAACACACCCTCAGTGCCTCCAGGGTCTGAATAAGCCTATAAACCAGGGACATAGTCTGGGTATAAGACACTAGGGAGTGGTGGGGACTGAGGCACACTGCAGAACTCACACCCAGCCAGAAGGGGCTGCCACTACTCAGGGCCACATGATGGCTGTTTGAGGACCATTTTTCAAGAGAACCTAGAAATTTGGATTATTTATTTATTTTGGCAAAAAACTAAAAACACTACACAAGCCAAACAAAACCAAAGGGCCCAAAGGCCCTGGTTTACAAGTCCTGTTCTCCAGCCGAGCTTTTTAAACTGGAACATGCTTAGCCTCTAGGTACAATGAGTGGGTAAAGGGGAGAGAAAAGCCCAGAAGAAACAAGGAACATCCTCTGGGAAAGTTAACTGCTTTAGAAGTTCTTTTTAAAGAAAGTTTGTGGGATTTCACTGACAGCTAAAAACGTTTTTATATTAAAAGATACTATATTACAGAGCAGAGTGTAAAAATCAAATCAAAATTTTAAAAAATGGAACGTCCAAGAGATGCTGCTTTGCAGTAAGTAGATTTGGGAAACCCCTCCAGGTTCCCAGCTTCTTCCGTGTTCCTCTTCCTGCACTATCAGGAGCGTTTTGATGGAAACGTTGAGAAACCCGAGAGACTTGGTCTTCTCGTCTGTGAATTGGGTAGTGTAACAGTTCCTACCTTGTGGAATCATTCTGAGGAATCAACAAGACAACTCAGATGTCGTTTCTGGCCTCCCCAGCATGCCACCCCTCCTTTCAGTCCAAGCCCTGTCAGTGAACCCCAGTCCCTTCACTGTCCCCATGCTACTCACAGAACACTAACTAGCACAGGGTACACAGCACTCAATGTGTGGCTTGGATTTGATCTTCTGTCCCCATGAAAAGTAGATGAATTTTCAACTGCCTCAGAATAAATGGGAGCATGCCCTGTGTCTTGTGATCTTCACAGCTTTGTACCTATCTCCCTGAATAGCTTCTACCTTGAGCACGAGCCAGGCTCGCTTCCTCATGGCTTCCCAGAACCATGGATCGGACTTGCCACCCACCTTGGGTCTTTCCAGGCTAGGTATAGGCTGACACACAGTAGGAGTTCATTGAAACTTGGTGGAAATAAAAGTATGCCAAATTAATTTCCCAAACAGGCCATCTGCTTCAGGGAAAATCATTTCTGGCAGAATTTTGATGAGCTTCAAGCATGTTGAGTGATTTATGGAACTGTTAAGTATACACTAAATCAATTTGCTTTTTTTTTAAGGGTGGGGGTGGAGAAGCGACATCCTTAAGGGAAAAATAAAGTCTCTGAGGTAGAATTTGCAACCTGGGACCTACATTGCATGGAAAACGGTCACTGCTGTAATCCGAACCCAGCCAGCCAGTGCACGTATGATAGTTTCAATGTTCCCCAAATCTTGCAAAATGTGTATCCAATTAGCCACTACTGAAGGGCCTTATTTATAAAATAATACTTTTGTGGTCAGGTTGCACTTTTTCCATTCATTTCTGGTGCACGGGGCTCAAGTTGCAGATTCTGTCTGTGATGAATAGAGACAAACATCGCATTTCTGCTGGCATCCATGGGTCTGGGTGGAGTCTGGCCAGAGCAGCTCCAACCCTGGGACTTCTTATTTTGGCCTCTCCCTCGGAACACTGGGGTGAGGAAGGACTGTGAGGCACGCTGGGGAGGGGGTGGGGTGCGAACATTAAGAGGAAAAGTCATTTTTTTTTGGACAGGAGTGGGTATAAGCACTGTGTGATCCCGGCAGGCCCCTGACACATCCCGTTGGTTAATTGGAGGGGGAAGTCTGAAGAACTTTGTGGTATGTGGGAAATAGCTCCCTGATCCGCTGAAGGGTTTGGTTTCCATTTATAAAGCCAATTTTATTCCTGTTAATGTTGTGCATCGTTCCCAAGCCTCAGCTGGGTTCAGTCGGTGGAGATTTCAAATTTGGAGCTGGGAAGAAAGGCAGGGACGTTCTGATGGAGGGGTTAACAACCTTTTTCTGCAAAGGGCAGATAATAAATATTTTCAGCTTTGCATCTACTTAGTCCTGCCTTTGTGGCCCTGGACAGTATTTAAAGAAATGAACAAGGCAGTTTCAATTAAACTTTACTGACAAAAGTAGGCAGTAGGTTGGATTTGGCCCACGGGCCCTAGTTTGCCAATCCTGGTTTAGCCCATTGGGATCGGAGACGCAAAACTGAAGCAAGCTGGCCACTTTACGCAGGGACTAATCAGTTCTCTATCTCTAGTGACTATGAACTTCGGTCCTACTTGCTCTGGCTAGCAGGGGTGTCACTCCAACTGAAGTTAATGTCCCTTTCAAACTTCCTACACCAGATGGCAGAGACCTAACGTTAGGGATTTGGGCTCCTCTTTCTTCTGGAGTGTTGCTTAGGGAGATCAGGTAGCTTCCAACGTGCCTGGGCTACACTTTCCAGGCTCTCCCCAAGAGAGCACCTGCCGAGCCCACCTCCTTCCCCTCAGTGCTCGCCAGCCACACAAGCGCCCTCTGCATCTCAGGAGCAAAGCCTCTCCAAGGGGGCTGGGTCCCGTGACAACACCTGGCAGAGTAGCCCAAGGGCCCACGGGGAGCTCTCTTTGGAAACCTTGGAGCCCTGAGCTGAAGAAACTCTGTGAGGCTCCCAAGCACACCCAATAGACCTTTCTCCTATGCTACACCTTTGTGTGCCTTGGGAAAACGCTGGGAGTCAATCAGTTCCCTGGACCCTCTTCTACATGGTCAGCATGGATTTTCTGTATGTTTGGATTCCCTGAATAATAGAAGTTCTTTCACTCACCTCTACCTCATTTTGGGAATCCTGAAGAAATGGAAGTGTGTGGACCTCGGGCAAGTTCAATATTGTGGTAGTCACGATCGACACCACAATCGGTAATGCCATGAAACATGTTGTCCGGAAGCCCGAAGGCTTGCCCAACAGGAGGGGCTTGATTGTGGTCTAGCTGATGTAGGCTGGGCCCTGCTGGGGTCTGTGCTTCAGGCTGAGGGTCTACTGGGCTGGGTCATAGGGCAAGGGTTGGGCTCACAGCCCCTGGTGTGTCCACTCGGAGGCCCAGGCTGGAGGGGCAGCAGTTGATCCTGGGTATATTCTTAGGACAGATCACAGGGCACGGGAGCCAGGCCAAACATGCCACTGCTTGTGTCATATCCACTAATGCCCATGGGTCAGAGTAAGCAACAGTCACAGCCGAGTCCACAGAGAAGAGGGTGGGGAGGGGTAATCTGCCTTTGGTGTGAAGGAGGAGAAGGACGTGAGGCTGAACAACGAAACAACAGTGATCTCGGCCGCCATGCTGTCTGTTAGAAGGGCTTCCATCCACAAAGAACAGTATGCTCATCTCCATGTAGCTTAAATGGTAGGTTTAGTAATCCCGCCAATCATCTGGAGACAGATGGTTTTGGGGTAGGTCTGAGGGCTTCACTTCAGCAGTGGCCTCCTGGGCTCCTCTCAGCCAGCCATTCCCATGCTCCGTGCTATCTCCCAGTGGTATTCCAAGCAGGAAAATAAGGCAGGCTCTTCTCCCAGCCCTTGCTCTCATCATGGAGGAAAATCTTGGCTCTCAAGTCCTTGCAGGTCTGACTTCTCTGCCTCCCACTCTCAGTACGGAGGCTCTGAGTGGAGACTCGCTTGAGTCAAGACAGGAGAGGGGAATTGCATCGTGATACAGCACTGTTGAGGGCAGAGGGCCCCAGAGATCAGGTCCCCATTCTAATCCCTGGAGCCTGTGAGTCGGGTATATTAGCTGGTCAATTGGACTTTGCAGACCCCATCAAGGTTACAGGTGGCAAGAAAGGGGGATTAGCCTGGGTTTTCCACGTAGGCTCACTTTAATCCCCAAAAGCAGAGAACTTTCTCTGGCTGGAGTGAGAAATGTGGCAGATGAGGAGACAGAGATCTGAACTAGGAGGGGCTTGATCTGTTGTGACTAGAAGGGGCCACGTGGAAAGCACAAGAAGGAGTATGGGCAGTGTTGAGGAGCGCAGGCCTGTCCTCGGCTATCAGCCGGCAGGGGAATGGAGGGAGACCTCAGCCCTATGGCCACGATGAACTAAATTAGCCAGCTACCCAGAGGAGCCTGAAAGCAGATTTTTCCCTGGAGCCCTGAGCACAGAGCCCGGTGCTGCAGACAGCTGGATTCTGTCCTTGTGAGCCCCAGGGGGAGGACTTTTGACTTGTAGAAGGGGCAGCAGATTGCCAGTAATAAATGATTGCTGTTTTCACCACTAATTTGGGGGTGGTTGGTTTGGGGACCAATAGGAAACTAATAGGAATGGCATTTCTCCTTCCCATGTCCTGGGCAGAAGGGAGCAGTTTCCTGCTGGGGGCTCCTAAGAGCCCAGTCTTGCTGGGACCTCTGGGAGACTGTGTCTGACAAGCCGTAGAGTTACCTGCGAGGAAGCCCAAATCATTTACCCACCTGCCCCCCACATCAGTCATTGCCTGATGGTGATTCCGGGAATGCCTCAAATACTAGCATTGGAAGCTGGGGCGGGGAGGGGGGGCGAAGGGGGCGTGTCACATGCCTGGCAAGTGTGAAGGACCAGGGGAAACACATGGGGCCCCAGCAGCATTTGCTAGAGCTTTCTTCATTAATCCCACAACCACCTCCCTTTGGACATAGAACAAGTATGTTTCCGGGTTAATGAATACACTCTCCAGCATGCGTTGTCAAGGCTGGGGCTGTGGGCTCATCAAGGCTGTAAAAGTGTAGCATTTAACCTTCTACCGTCTCCATTCTCTCTCTGCTCTAAAGAGATGTGCAATCATCACTGTTTCAAGAGCGGTTATCTTCTAGATTTCTGAAAGTTTCTCTTTGGTTCAAAAAGCAATGTTCCATCCTTTCCCTGCACCTGGGTCCGGGGGGATGCACCCAGATCATGGCTTGCTGCCTTCCGTTCCTGTGAGTGGCAACCAGACAAGAAACCGTGCACAGGGAAGCAGGGCCGCTCCAGCCGGTGGTGAGAGGAAGTCTTGGCTCGGGTAGAAAGTGGAGTGGCCGGCAGGAAGAGGCGCTCTGAGAGATGCACAGGTTTCCCGAAACACAGTGTCATGCATTTGTTTTCTTTTCTGGTGGGAGTAAAACGGATCCCATAAAAATAAGAGTTTATCTCTGGGTCTCAGGATAGAGGCAGCTCTGGGGAGGGGGGCAGGTGATCAGAAGAGAGTGTTTGAGGGGACAGAAACGCCTTGAAGTCACAGGTTAACGTGGAGCCTGGGTTTTGGCAGTGTAACCACCAGCCCTTTGCCACCAGGGAGTAGCAGAGACATCTCGCGGTGAAGGCACACCCCGTGTGTGCTCGGCCTCGGACCCCACCTCCTGCTACCTTCCCTCTTTGCTCTCCTGCGCCCAGCCCAGAGGAGCTGACTCCGCTTAGCTCCAGAGAAAGAGCGCACTGAACCCTCTAGAAGGCCTTCTGTCTTCTTACTTATTCTGGACGTTACATAGAAATGGAATCCTCCCTGGGGTGGCCTTGCATGTCTGGCTTCTTTCAGGGAGCATGATGTTTTCAAGGCTCGAGCTCAGATTTACAATACAGGGCTCCTGGGACTGGTAAGGTGGTGTCTTCCATGGTGGATATCGAGCCCTCGCTTGAGAGTGGGTATTAAGTTCCTGACACTTCTTTTGAACTGAGCAGTAATAATCCAGCTGCAGACTCCCCACACGTGGCAACCCAGCCCCCCCCGACCCTGAACACACCCCGCATCTTGGATTTAAAATTCTATGTGTAATTCTGAGGAGGCCCCCAGCCTGAGAACCTCTGGAAACCGTCTTTATTTTGTACCCCATTATTGAATTTAACATTTAGACCTGTATAATAATATGTCTATAATAATTATATAATATATTCACAATTGCAGTAATTATTGTGCCGCCCCTCCCTGACGACTGCCGTTTTATGGATGAGGATACAGTGGGTCAGAGAGGTCCACTGAATTGCTCACCATTATTGAGTGGCAAGTAGGACCAGAGCCAGATTTGCATGAATATCAGAGACCTAAAAATTAGGAGAAGGGCAACTGCAAGGAGGGGGAAGGAGATGGGAGAGCACAGAGATGGGGCCACATACTCATCAAACCCATTTGAGGTCCTCTCAGGCCCCCAGGAGACACAGCAGCTCGGTGCTCGGGTGAGACTGGCTTGCCCAAAGCAAGTGGAAAACAAGTCCATGCCTGGCACCGGGGACGTCCAGTAGGACATCCGTCCCCACCCTCTCTCTTGGCGCGTTGGCCCTCAGGGCCACAGAGCCTCATGATAGGTGAGTCCTGGAGGCCTGATCATGACTCAGAGGAGAGTCACCTGGAAAAGCTGTCTCCCTCTATGCGTTTGGATAGGATCAAGAAGTCCACTCTTCACGGTGTGCGTTCGTTCCCAATGGCTGCTGTAACAAATTACCCCAAACACAATGGCTTCAAACAACACAAATGCATTATTTTACAGTTCTGGAAGTCAAAAGTCCTAACATCAAGGTGTTGGTTGGTGTGTGATCCTTCCGGAGGCTCTTGGGGACAATCTACTTCCTGGTCTTTTCCGACTTCTAGAAGCACCCTCATGCCTTGGGTCCTCCCTCATTCTACAAAGCCAGAAACACAGCATCTTCAATACTCCCTCTTCTTTCATTGTCACATCTTGACTCTGACTCTGACACCTCCCTCCAATGAGGACTCTTGGGCCCACCCAGATCATCTAGGGTCGTCTCCCCATCTCAAGATTTTTAATTTAATCACACCTACAGAATCCTGTTTGCCACATAAAATATTATATTCACAGAGTCTGGGAACTAGGATCATCTTTGAGGGGACCTTACTTCAGACTGTCATACTGTTTTAGCCACTGTGATTTGGGGACTTTTTTTTCCAGCAGCACACAAGATTTCTCTTACCATTGTCCACGGGATTACCAAAATCAGAAACCTCTATCTTCTAATGGTGCCATGCTCAGACCTGACTGTAAATCAAGGAAAAGTGAAACAGACTGTCTTGGAAGGACAGAGATTCCTCTTTGAGTGGAATGTGAATGCCCATTTGGAATTGCTCTGGAGAAGGTTCCGATGGCCAGCCTCAGATGCTAATGGTAAAAGGAAGACAGGACTAGAATTCAGGAGAAAGTTAACTCTCATTCCCATTCAGCTACAAAAAGGCTCAGAGCAGTTTGCTTTCCCTCAGAGAGCCTCATTGACCTCCTCTGTAAAATGAAAGACTGCCAAGTTCAGGGTTGGGAAACATAGGGCGCATGGGCTCTCCCTGTACCATTCTGTGCCTGCAGCAGACATCACCAGTCGATTGCAGCACAGTCACCATCTCATTCAATTCAGCTTGCACATCAGCACTCGCTCAGAAATGAGCAAGATGAGACCCCACTGAATTTGGAGGCCAGGATGGTCTCAAAGCTCTATTTCATTTTTTGCATTCTATGAAATCATGATTTTATGAGAACATTTCTCCTAACAGTTAGAGCTGCTCCACCTCGAGACCTGCCTGAGGAAGCCCCAGGCGGCTTTCCCCTGGGAGCCAGGCCCTCCCACGTGTAGCCCAGCTTCTAAATTACACGGTTCAAATTTCCCTTCCTCTGCTTGGGAATGGGGGAGGGCTAGTCACTTTACAACGGTACAATACAGGCAATATTTCTTTTGGAGATGTTTTTCATTCCCACGGCCATTTCCCTGAGACCCAAGAGTTCAAAGACATTGCAGGGTGACGTTGAATTGTATTTTTTAAACCCACAGAGCCCAGTCAATGTTCATTCCCACCCAAGAGCTCCAACCTGTATTTGTGCTGATGTCGAGCACCCCTTGCCCAGACCACAGCACCTCACTACGTTTACTATTCTCTTTTGATCACCCTCTCACACTGACCTCTGGGACACAACGGGTCGGCTGAGCTGCATGGAGATGGTCTTCCCTCTTTCATATCTCCATGTGTGTGTCCTTTTGGCCTCGGGTTTTGTGCATTTGCCACAATCAGTAGAGTATTTGTTAAAATACTGTTATTTGAATGTCCACAATTTGTTTGAGTGTTATATTTTTAAGGACAGAGTTTGCCAGGGATCAGATCCTGCTTGTATCATTGACATGTATGAAATCTAATTCAACTGAATGATATGATAGTGGTTATTATAGATGCAGACTCTGGGGATAGGCTGTCAGCTGAGTCCCTTGGGTAAATTATTTTAGCTTCCTGAGCCTCAATTCCATCCAAATATGAAGATAATAATAGCATTTATTTGTGGCAAATCTGCTAATTATCTCTCACTCTGCTTCCTCTCTTTCTCTTAGCAAGAAAAGTGCTGATTCTTACCTGAACTTGTAGGCAGCTCAAATAGAAGGTATATTTTATGACTTTTTTTTTTTTTAAACACCAAAGTTCTGTGACTGAATTCTGTTAAAGGGGGCATAAACCAATATGTTTATGCATAGAGAGTGTCCATAAGGAGGGCATGTGCCCTTCTTTGTGGCTTCTTTCTTCTTGCTGGCTGGAATGTTATGTAATGGCTGGATCTCCAGCAGCCATTTTGGCCTATCAGGGTGACCTTGGGAATAGAGGCCATATACAGGGTAGACCAAGAGGGAGGGGGTGGGAGTCCACCAGTCCCAGTTCTTAACACTGCTTACCTTGGAATTTTTAAATTTTACTCAATGACTCATAGTTTGGGTTTTTCTGTCACTCATTTTAGACTTGATCCAAGTGATATATTCACTTCAAAAGTTTGTCTTGAGGTTTAGCCATGTTCAGAGAGGGGTTAACAACTTTAAAATGCTTAATACATGATCTCAGATGGTCAGCCCTCCATATGTGGTGATTATTACTTGTATTATTCATTAAACAAAAATAGGATCACATTTGAGTTATTATATTTCTCACAAAAGAAACCCAAGCTGACTTGAAGGCAGAATATGAATCTGGGAGGCTCTGAGTGTGTGCCATGGTTCCCTGACCCTCTTCAACAGATATAGACCCCATATTCTTTACTCCACAGTCCCACTAAGGTAGCCAAATAAAATATAGGATACTTGACCTTCAGATCAACAAAAACTAACGTCAAAGTGTGGATGTGTCCCAGACATCTCAGGGGATACATTGATACTAATGTTATTCTCTGTTGATCCAAAATCTGCATTTACCAGGGTATCCTGAATTTTTCTTTGCTAGCTCCAGGAACCCCACTCCTCTCCCTAAACTGGGGTAGGAGTCCTTATAGGTTGGATTCCTGAGGAAATAGACCCTGAGACAAAATTAGTGCCTCAGAAGCTGAGGAGGTTGGCAGGGTGTGTTTGGGGATGAATGTGTACGCAGGGAGAGCAGGTGGCCTGGGTTGCTGAGTGGTCACAAGGACCTCCTCACGGACTCCAGGGGGAGCTCTGGGTGGGAGTGCCCTGAAGATGGTTCAGGAACAGAGCGATGGGCCTGGGCCTTTCTACCTTCTCTCCACCTGGACACTGGCCACCCAAGAGGGGCCTGACTGTGGGGCTTGTAACCATCAGAGGCCGAAGGCAATTCCCAGAGAGGAACTCAGCTAAGAATGATCAGCCACTGATACCCTCAGCAGCCCGAGAGGAAGGATCCCAGACACATGGTGGCATCTACTTCAGGCCTGAACGATTCTCTCTGGAGAAGCAGTCATTGGCCCGGCCGGGACAGCTGTGTCCGCCGGGGGGAGGCAGTGCTGTTGGTGCTGGCCGATGAGCTCGTCTCTCAGGAGCTCAAAAAGAGGGGCATTCAAGAGAGAGTCTGTGGCTGACTCACAATGGCCATCCCTTCAAGCAGGTCAAGCCCATTTCTGTGTAGGAAACTATATGACTGGGGCCCTAGAGTTATCTGGAATTCCAAGGAAGCTTTCTACTCTGGGATACCTGGCATTTCAGATTCTTCTCTGAATTTCTTACTTCCCTGAGTATCCTGAAAACAGAGCCCCATCGTCAGAGGTAACCTGAAGACACCTCTGCTCCTTGTACCTTACAAAGGAATCAGCAGCGGAGCCCTAACAACGCTGGGCCCCACGCAGCCCAGTCCTAGCACGGACTCTCATACAGGGAAGCACAGTCCGGGGACCAGAAGTTACTAAAGAGGCGTTCTGATGTCCACGGGCTTCTCTAAAGTAACATGGACAAGTATTCAATTCACAGCTCATGACCTCCCTTCTCAAATATTCTTCTCTCCTGTCCCCCATTCCCCAGCACCACTCAGCCGATCCAACCCTCCCCCTGCCCACCTGTAGACGTGACAGACCCATCCCTCTCCCCACCGCCCCATTTTGTGGCTCTTCCTCATATAGATTGATGGCTTTTCTAAGTGGGTTGTGGCCATGTCTGTCCCACCTTTCTGATCCTGTTTCTTGTCCTGTTGTTTTGTTTTTCATTCCCAAATATCTGACAAATACATCATTTTGAAATAGTGTGGGGAGGTCAGGGTACAACCGGGACAGAAACATTTTCATATTCATAAACCTAATTCTCACCACAAGGATGATTTAAAAAAAAATCCCACCATTTCTTGAGCACATACTATGTGTTAGGCCATGACCTGAAGATTTCCCATTGTCTACACCATTTGATCTTCACCCAGACCCCTGATTGGTAGAGAATGACTGCACTGGAGCCCAGGTATGGTGAACTCACTGGGTCCCCCACTCTGTGCACCTCAAAGAGACACCCAAACCCCTGTGACATTGAATTTTCAGGATGTTTATACTACCTCTTGTCTTTATGTAATTCCACCTTCTCCTCTTTCTTTACCACACAACACTGTGGAACCCCAAATACACACACACACACACACACACACACACACACACACAACTCCCCTGAATGAGCTGCACATTGGAGCATTCCTTGGAGGGGGATGATGCTGCTGTTCTCGGGTTAGATTTGCTGAGAGCCCTAGTAAAAGACTCTCATTTCAGAAGCAGAGAGCCAAAGAATGGTTATCTTGTTGTGTCCACACGCAGGATGGCTTCAGGAGAAACATCTTAGCACTTTGACACGGTCACTGTTTTTCTCTCCTGCTTATCATGAGACACTCTTTAAGGGCTAAAATTACAGTCACCTTTGCTGGGAAGCAGGATTCCTGGGAAGGTGATAGGCATAGGAATAATCTCCACATCTCTGAAAAAGCAGTTCTCAGGAATGTTTCCAGTTCTGCACAGAGAGGACCTCTAGGGATGATGGCACCTCTTGTCTCTTATTCCAAAGCAGGCAGTCGGTGTCCTCGGAGGGATGGCCCTCTGAAATGTGTTTACCCCAGCTCCTCCATGTACCCTCCCACTGTGGGTTACTATGTCTCACTTTTCCTCTGCAGACCCAGCCTCCCTCTCAGTCCACAAGATCTGAGCAAAGCTTATTGTCTGCCGCTCTTTCTTCTAAAGGCTGAGCATGTGACTGAGACTTCGCATACTTCTTGCCTACAGGGATCGGCTATGGACGTGGGTGCTGCCCAGGCAGAGCCTGTGATCCAGGAGCAGAAACATTTTCATATTCATATGAAATGAAGTGAGATCTTGAAAAGGCTGTAGGATCTAGAGTGGTTGGCAGCCATTTTGTTGCTAAGAGGGAAGAGCCCGAGAAGAGAACCAACGTGGCAGAGACAGGCACAATAAGACAGAGAGAGGGAGGGAGAGAGAATGTATCTTGTTGATGTTATGTGAGTTCCTGATCCAGCCTTCCCTTCCAGACTGACCCTTCTATTTTTCAATCACATGAGCCAATACTCTTTTCTTAAGCCAGATCAAGTTCCTTGTCACTTTCAACCAAAGACATTCCAACTTATACATCAGGGAAAGGAACACAAAAATCCTTGGTGGGTGAGAAGGCATTTGGGAGGAGCCGTCAGGTCCATCTTGGCCACCATCAAATGGCATTTCCAAATTGCAGACTCATACTGCAGGATGTATTTTGAAGGAAGGGGTGTAGAGAAGGAGAATGTCAGGAATCACTAAGTTTTTGGCCCGGGCAACTGTAAGAATAGAGCAGCCAATAGTGGTAATGCTTGCAGGGGATTGAGGGTCTCACTAGATAAATGGAGAATATTTCCTCTAACAGAAAGTCAGCAGTGAATCTGTTTTTCAAATATGGATTCAAAAACTTGTGGGGAGTTTCTGCCAGCTTAATCTAAATACTTTTACTTTGTACTGGGAAAATAGTGACCATGCCTCGGTTCTGTGTGCAAAGCAGTATTTCAGACTTTTCTTTTTCCTAAGGTAATTATCACCTGCCTATGGGTTAACCACTTTGGCTTACTGTCCTCCTAAAATGTCAACAGTAAAAGGAATCAATTGCAAAAATTTATCTGAAACAAGATTCCTTTAAAGCTTTCATCCTAACAGAATTCAAAGTATGAAGAATACGGTGTGCATGGGCCAGTGTCCTTTGTCCCCCTCTGGAAAGGACAGGAAGTAAGGACATGAAAGGGTAGGACCTGAGAAGCCACAGAGCCGGCCTCAGCCTCCCAGAGGAGTTCCAAGTTCCCCAGTTTAAAAACAGAGCATCAGAGGCCTGGATGGGGGTTGGGGTGGGATTTGAGGCCAGAGGAGGCCTAAGCTGCCCTCTGGGGGGGGGGGGGCAATGCAGAGGCCGACCCTGGTGATTCCCCACCGTGCATGGAGCAGGTGAGAAGGCACTGCCAGGCTCACCTCTGCCCGAAGCGCTGGCCCAGCTCCGAGGGCCGCGAGCCGCCTTCTCCCCTGCAGCTCCGGTCGAGGTGCAGAAGTAGTGGAGGGCAGAGCAGCCTTGGAGAGGCTGAAGCCTGAATGCACGGGATGAAGGATGCTACAGAAGCTGCCTTCAAGGGCCTATGACCCATGATGGGCTGGATGTCATCCATCCCAGTGGGTTCCCATCTGTGGTGATGATGGCCAGCCACCCGATGTGCCCCCAGCTCCAATGGCGCACCCACAAGGGCTTCCCACAAGGGAAGGCACACATGGTCTGGAACAGGTGCATGCAGGGCGGATTCAGAGTTCCTGCACCAACTGAGTGAGGGGCCCCAAGAAGCCGCGAGTGGAGTGATGGAAAAAGAACATCGTGTTTCCTTCTGGGGCATGACATTTGTGCCTGACTCACAGTGGGGCTTGTCCAGGGCCATTAGGAGGTGTACACAGCTTTCTGCAGGAATGTAAATTTTGTTTACATTGGATATAGGTTCATGTCTCTACCAAGAGCCCGTGTGGGGTGACAAAGATGCACCCCACGTAACACCCAGCCTGTGTCTGCCTTTGGGCATCAGAGAAGTGGGGGTCGGGTCTTGCACACTGGTGCTCAGCCTTTCCTGGCCATCCCTGCCCATCTTGGCTCCCACCCCTCCCGCCTTGGCCCCTGACCCCCAGCTTCTGCAGAGCTGATGGGCTACACTGGAGGCAGCAAACTCCACTGTGGCACAGAGCAGGTGCTCAGCCGCCTCTGGCTTCTCGGTACCCCACGGCTCAGGGTGAAAGGTGTGATACGGGTGAGTGGGCACCTCTCCCAGGCTGTGATGGAGCCCAGCTGGGTGGGAGGCGGTGTATCCTCAGGGTCATGGGGGCGTGGTCTTCAGGCCCTCCTCCGTGGCCAGATCACATGTCCAATGATTGCAGGTGCTGGGGGTTCAGGAAAGAGGGGCAGGGAGGGAGTGTAGGGGCAGAGACCCAATGAGTTACCCCTTGTGGGGGAGCCTCTGTCTATGTGTAGCCACGGAGGGGTTCTGAGAGGAAGCTGTCCATCTGGGAGACTTAGAAATGAATCTTCAGGGCTCCCAGCCCCTGCTTGTCCCTGTCACATGAGGACTTGCCCCTTCCTGGGCAGAGATTAAACACTCGGCTTTCTGGAGGCCTGGGTCAGGCAGGAGTGCCCCAGCTGGGTCACAGGCTGGATGTCATTGATTCCTGGCTGGGAGTGAAGGGGTCAGAAGCCCCAGCTTCTCCCTGACAAGAGCAGGAGCTCACTCAAATTCTGGAATCTGTACCACTGGCTGATCCTTGCTTTTTGGTGGCCCCAGGAGAGCCACGTGGTTAAAGAAAGCTCTGGAAATAATGGGGCTGACACACAAAGATGTTATTAAAAAAAAATAATAAAATAACAACTCAGTTTAGTGGAGTGCAAAATAGATCCAGACTGAAAATACCACAAATGCCTAGCGATAGGGGACATTAAAAAAAAGAAGAAGAAAAATATCATAGTCACAAAATGGAATGCTGGCCAGTTATTGAAAACCAGTCATGTGTTTTGCCTTGTTTTATAGATCAGAGCAGGGGGTGCTGGGGACGTGGAGCAGTTTGAACTTAGATCGGTATTTCTACTGATAATATGAATAAAAATACAAATTATTAAACAATAAGGAAAGTGGGAGCTTGGTTTTGTACAACAAATGTATTTATATGTATGTATTTCCACATGGATTATAAAAATATATAAATAGGTAGAGAGAGAAAGAAACGCCAAATGGGTGGCAAAAATAAGCATTTAAAAATTGCTTTTAGGGGCACCTGGGCGGCTCAGTCATTAAGCGTCTGCCTTTGGCTCAGGTCATGATCCCGGGGTCCCAGGACCGAGCCCCGTTTCTGGCTCCCTGCTCAACGGGAGGCCTGCTTCTCCCGCTCTCACTCCCCCTGCTTGTGTTCCCTCTCTCGCTGCGTTTCCCTCTGTCAAATACATAAAATCTTAAAAGATAAAACAAATTGCTTTATACCTGTTAGTATTTGATTAAACTGCTTTTCCAGTGTAAATGGATAGTCCTTATAATCGAAGAGTAACATTTTATTTTTAGCAGCGAAGATGTAGCAGAAACTGTTGGGGTGCCCCAGTTTAGGGGGAATGCCCCTCCCCCACGGCCTTCGCGGTCACACGGGTGGCTCCCAGGGGCCGTGCTCAGACCACATGAGTCCTTCCCAGCTCCGGTGACCACTGGCCCATGCTGGGCCAATTGGAGTCACTTTCCTGAGAAGGTGAACTTGGGACGAGGAAGAAGTCTGACTTTGAAGTCTAGCTTGGGGGTTTCAGGGCAGCCGACACACACCCCGCCCCCACTGCAGCCGGCCTCCCACCATCACATCGCTGCCCCCCAGCAGCAGTAAAGCAGCACCAACAACAAAGCTAGCGTGGATGGAGCCCTGACCATGTCCCAGGGACTAGGTGCTTCTCACATCCAAATTCATCCATCCTCCCTGTTTTAAAGAAGCAGCTAGAGCATGAGGCCGTTCAGTTAGTTACCTGCTCACCGGGACTCAAACCCCAGCTGATTTCTACGATGGAGAGTCCGTAGGTCCATGACAGAAACCTTGACTGGTAAGATCCCGTTTGGGGGAACTCTTTGGCCGCACCTTAAAAGAGCCCAGCTGCCTCAGGAGGCCTGTGTCTCCTGCAGTCTTGGCCACATTCACAGAGGTGTGGCATGTGGAGTGAGGAGGGGAATGGAGGGGACTCCTCCTGGTTCCGGGGCAGAGACTGTGAATCCTCTGTGAGCCTCTGTTCCCCTCACTGGTCACGTGTCAGCCAGGGCTCTTGGCTTCCCTTGGAAGATGTAGTGAGGATCTGTACCCCCCCATCTCTAAAGTCTGTTGCCCCAGCCTGGTTCTGGCCATCGTGCTCTCTCCTGGAGGCGCACAGCAGCTCCCTGCACCCCACCTGCCTCCGGCCTTGCCAGGTGGGCCCCCATTGCACCCCTGCACCAACCCTCTGAGGGCTCATCTTGGCCCCTGAGGTAACAGCTGCAGGGCCTGAGGCTGTAGGAGAGCTGGTCTGCTTGCCCCCCCAACCCCACCCCAACTCCAGTGGGTACCCTGCCTCCCCCACTTCCTGCTCCCTGCTGTGGGTGCCTCCCAGGGTCTGTCTGGCCCCTGGGATTTCCCACGCATTGTCCCTCTGCGAGGAGCACAGATCAGAGCAGATAATCATCATTCAGAGAGCATTCACCACGGGCCAAGCATAGTTCTAAGCACTTGGCGTGTATTCTCTCATTAAAACCTCATGATGGCTCAGCCACCCATATGACATCTTTCAGGAAAAGGAAGATTGGAGTGACCTGTAACCATGGAGCTCAAGGGACCCCAGGTAGCCCGGTTCCCAAGCTCGTGCTCCCAGCAGCCCGCTGCCCTGCCTGAGAGCCCAGCCCCAATTCGCTCAGCTGCACCCCAGCTCCAATGGAGGCACCTGTGAATTGCAGAACGGCACTCCGAAAGCCATGCAGGGGAAGGGGTGTGAGGGCCTGGCAGGCTTGGGTCTGAGTCCCCCTCTGCTACCTCCTCGCTGGCAGACCTGGAGCCGGCAACCCAGCCTCTCAGGGACTCAGTGTCCCCTTCTGTAAAAGAGGTGTTAAAAAAGTGACCTCGCTGCGGTGCTTGCGGTGCAGGGGACTTGGGACAACGCAGCTTGACTACTCCGTACCCGGCACACGCTAGGTCGCGCTCCCAGCAGGTCACGGCCGGAACTGCTGTTCTTTATGCTACTGTGACTCTTGCTATGTCTGAGCAAGTGCAGGTCAGATGCCAACTGTCCTCAGGAGGCCTCTTGCTCCTTCTGGGGGCTGGCTTTGAGCCTACCGGCCCCCTAAACAGGGAGCAGCCATTCTCCGGGGATTTTTTTCTGGGTGGAGGGCAGGCTCCGTTCACAGGAGCAGAGCAGCCCCGATCCACAGATCCATTTCCCATTGGCCGCCTGGCCCACCGCTCAGCCCTGAGCCACATAACGAGAGATGCTGGGGGCCCAGGCGCCGGGGTGGCCATTCCTTGCTGGGCCCCCTCTCCCCATCTGCCAGGAGGAGGCTGTGGAGACAATCCGATGAGCTAATGCAGGTGGAGTGTCAGGCTGAGCGTCCGGCCCAGGGCCCGGCCCTTGACTGGTGGCCGGGAGGTGCTGTTTGGTTCACGACCGAGGTGCCACCCTCTTGTTGGGTGGCCTTGGGCACAGCCCACGGCCTCTCTTGGCCCTTTCTCTCCCTGATACAGAGGGTGAGACTTCTTTTCCAGGGTGTGTCTCCTGAGTCTCCCAGAACCCGAACCAGAGCTAGAACACAAGCTCTCTGGTCGCCAGGCCGGGTGTGGCTCTGTGCCCGCCTTCCAAGTCACCGAGGTGCGCCCCGAACCTGCGAGAACAATTGGAGCTAGTATGTGTCGAGCACTCCTAGGTGTCTCTTCCTTCTTCCTCACAGCGGCCTGGACACTGGGGTCTTCGTCCCTTCTTGCAGGTGACCCATGTGCTCCCAGAGAGGCGAGGCCACTTGCTCGACTCACAGAGCTGCTGGGGGGCTGCGGTGAGCCCCAGGGCGGGTCTGACACGGCTGGGGGGGTGCCCTCCTAACAGCCACATCACCACATACCGACCAGAAGGACTTGAGAGCCCGCAGGTCCCGCCCAAGTCCCCCCGCAGGCCTTCCAGAAGCCCAGCTGGTCCTGCCTGGACATCCAGCCCAGTAGGCTCTGCCCCCTGCCCCCGCCCCAGCATTTCCACCACCTCCCAGAAGAGCTGCAGTCTGTTTCCCAAACTGCCGCCCCACGGCTGCCCCTGCTGGCTCTGTGGGGACTGGGAGGGGGCACTGAGATCACAGGGAAGGGCCGGCCCGGGGATGGAGGCCTCACCCCAGAGCAGCTCTGGGGACCGCGCTGGGCCTTTGTCAGCCTCATGCACTCATGAAATCGGGTTGAACCAGAGGTCAGGTTTTACTGCAAATCAAGAAAGATCCTTGCTGGTCAGGACGGCCCAGAAACCAGCTCTGTGAAAGGGCTATGAGGGGCTCTCCTGGCCAGTTTCATGGAAGCTTTTATGACTTGGTGGGCGGCACGTGCCGAGTGGAGCCAAGGACTGCCCCGGCTCTCTGAGTCAGCAGCGCGCGGGCACCGGTGACTGGGGAGCCCCCCGGCATCGGGGACACACGAGCCTGGCAGGGCTCCATGAGGTAGGTTCGCCCCACAGAGGGGACCTGGGCTGGAATGAGAAAGGATGACGCTGAAGGCAGTGGCAGGAAGGCTCGACAGAGGCAGAACTGGTCAGACCCAGAGCGAGGGGAAACTCTCCCGCAGACTAGAGGAGCAGAGGGACACACAGTGCCCAGCAGGCTCTGCCTTCATCCTCCTTGTGCTCAATTTTGAAAGGCATCCCCCTTTGTGCTGGGACGCCGTCGTGCCTCCCACCAAAAGGAGGGGTCTGTCCTGCCCTCCTGGAACCTGGCTGGTGTGTGGCTTTCTTCTGACAACACAGCCTCTGGCAGAAAAGCTGCTGCCCCCATTCCAACCCTGGGCCATGGGAGGCCATGCACACTTCTGCTCCACCTTGTGCCCCGCTGGGCCCCGCACTGCTGGGAAATGAGCTGGGCTGGCCGGCCGGGGAAGGAGAGATGTGGGGTCCAGTCACTCCCCCACCCCAGCCCCCACCATTAATATGAGTAAGATCATTTTTTTTTAAAGATTTTATTTATTTATTTATTTATTTGGCAGAGAGAAATACAGCTAGAGAGGGAACACAAGCAGGGGGAGTGAGAGAGGGAGAAGCAGGCTCCCCGCTGAGCAGGGAGCCCGATGTGGGGCTCGATCCCAGGACCCTGAGATCATGACCTGAGCCGAAGGCAGAGGCTTAACCTTCTGAGTCACCCAGGCACCCCAAGTGGGGTCATTTTAAAACAGCCAGCCCTCAACCTCTCTCTGCAGCTGACCAGAGACCCAAGTTCAGTCCAAGCCTCAATCAGCGGAGTCTATCCTAGAACAGCAGAACTTTCCAGATGACCTATATACTTGTGAGAAACAATCAGTGGTGGTTGTTGTAAGTCACTCAATGTTGGGGGGGGGGCTGTTATGCAGTAGTGGGTCACTGACACATACCCCTGCTCCCCTTCCCTTTTGTCAGCACCCGCATCTGGGCTGGTCCTTCTTCTTCTCCCACCCCCTGGTTATCATGTGCTTCAGTGACTGTCTTCCACGTTAGAGTGGACGTTCTATAGGGACAGGAACTGGATCTGTCCCATTCAGTAGAGCCTGGCATAGGGTCTCGCATATATCAGGCTTTTAATAAGTATTGGTGGAGGGACACCTGGGGGGCCCAGCCAGCTAAGTGTCTGATCCTTGACTTTGGCTCAGGTCATGATATCAGGGTGGTGAGATCGAGCCATCAGACTCTGCATTGAGTTAGAACTTTAAGTTAGAACTCTGCTTAAAGTTCTCTCTCCCTTTACCCTTCCCCCCTCTAAAAAAAGTATTGGTTGAATAGATGAATTAATGAATTATCTAGTGTTCATTTGGTTTAGTGTTTATGGACTGGAAATTCCATGAAGGGGGACCCTGTTTGCCTTCATCACCATCGTCCCTCAGTGTTAAGCTCAATGACAAGCACACACTAGGAGCTTCATAAATGTTCACTGAATAAATGAATGAATCTGTATGCATCCCAAATGCTGCAGGAAACCAGAAGAAACGTCTGTGTGTGTCTGTGTCTGTGTGAGAGTGTAGGGATTCCACTTTGATCCAATCCACTGTAAGTCCCAGGCTGTAACTCGAAGCAGATTTTCACTGGCGTGGACTGGACAGAGGACCATTCAGTAGGAGGGCTGAGTGGAACAGCCCTTATGGTAGGCAGAATATTTCCTCCCTAAATGTCCACATCCCATTCCCTGAAACCTGGAAATATATAACCTTATCTGAAGAAAGAGACTTGGCAGATGTGAATGAGGATTTTGAGAGAGCAAGATGGTCCTGGGTGATCCAGGAGGGCTCCACGGAAGCTACGGGCTGCCTGAGGCTTGGGAGGTGACTTTTCAGACACTGCAGCTGAGAGAGGAAATGGAGCCATGCCGCCTGGGCAGGGTCAGGGCAGGCAAGTCCTGGCTGGCTTAGGGGACCAGTGGGGTTTCTCTGGACACATTGACAGAAGGCCAACCTCCTTGGTTGATTGCAAGAGATATAATTCAGACTCTGTAATGCATTTTCTTCAAGATTTTTTTTAAGTATCTCTACACTGTCGGACTCAAAACCCTGAGATTAAGTCACAGGCTCTACAGCCTGAGCCAGCCAGGCACCCCATAGACTCTGAAATGGATTTTGTAAAACTGTTTCCCTGTTCGCCATGTGCTCCGCTCATGCTGAAAACAGTTCTAGGTTTTTCTTTGGGGAGCGACGATTCCCCTAATTCCAGTGCACCTCATGTGGCCTCACATCACCCACCCAGCGATGAGGTGAGCCCATGACACAGGTTCAATCAATCAATGAATCCCACTTCCTCGGCCATAGGATTGGTTTGGGGATGAGCATGTGACCCACATTTGTCCAATCAGAGCCAACATGGACCCTTAGGCCCTAGTTGTGGGATGAAGGGAGTTGCTCTTCCTGGTGGGGGCTCTGGGAGGACAGGTTGGAAGCCTGGGGCTGTTGGCAGCAATTTACCATTCCAGAAGGAGATTAAGCATGAGAATGGAGCTAACACACAGGAATGCAGAGCTGAGGGGTGGAGGGGAAAACACGGGATGTGGAGATGGAGGGATAGATTGAAAGAGAGAGAGAATGGATGACATTATTAGAGCCCTTGGATGGAGCCATACCTGATTCCATACCCATCACAACTCCTGGACAAGCCAGGAAAATCCTCCCTTGTCGCTTGCAGCCAAGAAAGGCAGAGCTACAAGGACTCTTTGACTCCCTTAGGCTTAAGCCCTGCCTTCCTTTTGCAGTTGGAGAAACAAAAGCCCAGAGAGGCCATGATACTTGCATGAGGTCACAGAGCAGGTTGTGCCAGATTCAACACTGGTCCCAGCTTAGGACTCTTTTTTCTGCCCTGTGGTGAAAGCATTCTTTACATGAATGTCCACGAATCCGAAAAGCAAGAGTCAATAGAGAGGCTGGATTTGCATGGGGCTGTGCAGAGACCCCTGGCCCTTACAGGGCATCCCACAGAACAGAACTGTGGATCTGGGAGCCGGTGACTGGGGCAGGAGGCTGGAGATGCAAACAGTAGCCTCCATTCTCTCGAACTCCTCTCCTCGTTTGTAAAACCAGCATAACAATAACGCTGGTGTCTTTCTGGCAGTCGTTTGACTAACGTGTGCTGAGCAGCTGCTGTATGTCAGGCACTGTGTTGGGCAGTGGGACCGGGGTACACAAGAGCACAGAACCCCTGTCTGCTGCTACAGCTCAGGGCCACTCGGGGAGAGATGGCTTAAGGACTAAAGAAGACCCCATTCGACTGAAAGAGTTGGATGGGAGGGGTTCTACTTCTGAACTGCGGGGCGGTCACATGGCTCGAGGTATCTGTCAGAACTCACAGAACTCCTCCACTAGGTGTAAATTATAGCTCAGTAAATAAACGATACTCAATCTCATAAAGAACATCTTTCCACTGTAGTAGGCTTATTTTGCAAGAAAGGAGACAAGCCTACATACAATGGAAGATAGACTCATTAAAACAAAAGAATCCGTTTAGAAAAGAGGAGAGAACGGATGTCGAGTGCTCTGCCCGCAGCTGTACAGTTTGGAACTGAGTACGGTCTCAGGGTCGGAGCACAGCCACAGGGATCGAGCGCCGTCACACACCAGCTCTCGTTATCAGCACGGCCGCCGAGCCTCTCAGCTGTTTCGGATTATCTATGTCATGACTCCCTTCCCTGCGCTGAGATCACCGAGGAGTGCCCGCAGCCCGGAGCCCACGCCTGCAAGCCGCACAGAGCAGTGCTGACAAATGGAGCGGCTGAAAATCATTACCCGGAGGGAGGTGAGCTGCCAGGCTGCTCGCCAGCACCCAAGCACCACCAGGGACCTCTTAGCAAATGCCGGTGGGAGGTGGGGAGGAGCAGACCAGCTCCCCATCCTCGCCTGCTGACCCTCACACCCTCTCTTGCCGCCCGGTGCCCAGGATGCGCCCTCAAGCAGGAGCTCCAGGAGGGCAGGTGGTCAAGTTCACTCTGTGTATGCAGTTGTCCCTCTGCTGTCCTGAATTCTGCAGTGAGGCCAGCAGCACTGTAAATCAGAGCATGGAGTTCACATTCCCAAGGGGGGAGGAGAGGGAATTAAAAATACAACCTAGGAAGTGAAACCAGTCAACAGAGAAGAGAGATGAGGGTGCCGGGAGGCCTCTCTAAAGTGATGACACTCTTGAGAACAGACCAGAAGAAACAGAGTCAACCAGGTGGATATCTGAAATAGAATCCCAGGTGGAGGGTGTGGCTGTGCAAAGGTCCTGGGGTGGGAATGTGCCCACAGTGTTCCAGGCACAGCAATGGCTGGAGAGAGACAGCTGGGAGATGGGTCAGACACGTAACAGGGAAGCCAGATCAAAAGGACACTGATCCCAGGGGAACATGTCGGGGTTTATTCAGAGTAGGTTGGGGGCCAAGAGAGCCCGGGCAGAGCCCTTCACGACAGTAGGCTCTGTGCAGAGCCCAGCAGGTGTGAGGTGGTGTGGCATAAACAGTCACGAACACCAGGCTGGGTTTGTTTCTCAACAGAAGCTCTGAGTCCCGTGTCAGAGTCACCCACACTTCCTTCCCGCCTCCAAAGTCTTCTACCTCGGGAAACAACACCAGGGCTGTTCTGGAGGATTTGCTTTCTTTTCCTTTTATTCCCAAAGCATAAAAAGCTGACAAGTGAGAAGAGGCCTTTCCTCTGTGCCAGGCCTCACAGATGTCCGTGCATATCTTTGAAGGGATCACCTGCCATGAAACGTGAGACCAGAGATGGGGCCACGGATCAAACGGATGTTACAGAGTGTCAGCGCGATATGCATCCATATTTGCCAACAAGTTAAAAAAATTATGTTTCGTATGATCCAGGATTTACACAGTGTGATCTTGATGGTGTCACCTTTCTCCCCTTTGCGAGCCCAGCAATCATCTTAAATTCTACTCAAAACAATGAGCTCCCTGTTGGCAGTTAATCCTCAAAGGGAGAGCTTTGTTCGAGACTAAAAAACCTCATTCAACAATATTGGCAAGGAGCTGGCATTCCTCGTGCCAAGTCGGCCTGGTATTTCCAACTCTGACGAGGAGCCTACATTGAGAGCTTAAGCTCATTTTTTCACCCCGTGTGAGGGAGAGCTGTGTCACATGGCCCATTTGTTGAGTAGGTACTGAAGGGAATAATAGGGGAATTAGGACAGCAGTAGGAATAAAAGCAGGGGAGGGGTTGGCGAGATGGCTGGCTGTGCTGGGAGGGATTTCTGGGAGAATGGGAGCCGGAGGACAGTGTGAGAAGCTGGGTCTTCAGTGAGCTTCCTCCCAGCTCAGTGGATATGTGAAAGTATTCCCATTTATATTAGCTTTCAACGCTGTTGAAGCTGCTGTGAATTTAGTGACTTAAAACAACACCCATTTATTCTTTCTCATGTCCGTGGGACAGAAGAGCAAGCACAGAGTGACTGGTTTCTCTGCTGAAGGTCTCACTAGGCTGGAACCAAAGCGTGGGCCGGCCTGGTTTCTCCTCTGGAGCTCTAGGTTCTCCTCAAAGCACATGTGGCTGTGGTCAATTCCTGCCCTTTGTGGTAGGACCCAAGTCCCATGTGCTTGTTGGTGTGAGCCAGGGGTCACTCTCAGCTCTGAATGGCCTTATTCCTTGCTCCATGGTCCCTTCCATTTTCAAAGCAACAGGGAATCTTGCTCGTGTTTAATGTCTTACATGATTTGAATCTCTTTTTCCAGGGAGGGTTTCATCCCTTTTCAAGGCTCACCTGATTAGGTCAGGCCCACCAAGAGTCATTTTCTTTCTTAAAGTCCGTTGTGCCACATAACACAACTGTCCACAGGCCCCTCTCATACTCAGGATGCAGAGGATAATACAAAGGTGTGGATCATTGAGGGGCCATCATAGAATTCTGCCTATTATATCTTTCTTCATGGTCATGAATAAGAATTCAGAACCCCTTGCCAATGCCAGGCTTCAGAAGCACTGGCTGTGGGCCCAAGAAAGCCCCAGATTCTCCATTGAGGCAGAATGCTAGGGGTGGCCTGGGAGGCAGACTTGAGTATGAGTCTTAGCTCTTAATCATGTAACGGTCTCAGTCACAGTGGGTTGGATTATGCTGCGGTGACAAATAATTCCAACAACTCAACAGCTTGAAACCACAAAGTCGTACTTCTCCCTCAGACCACACATCCATCCCAGGCCGGTGGGGAGGCAGTGTTCACCACAGACAATCAGAGACCCACCTTCTCACATGGGACCAGAGGGAAAAAAGAATACGGGTGGAAGTGAATCCCATGGACACACCCAACACCAAGAAGACAGGGAAGTGCCCTTGGAGAGATGGTGGGAGTGAAAGGGGCAGTGATCTTTGGTGAGTTCCTCCCTGTCTGAGCCTCAGTTTCCTAACTGTGAAATAGGCCTGAGAGTGCAATCTCCCGTGGGGATATGATGAGTACTAGATGAGTGAGAACCGAGGACCCAAGAGGTTCAAGGCCCATATGGAGCCTGTCTGCTCCAATCCACCCCTCAGGATGGGTTATATGCTGGGGAGGACACAAAACCCAGAGAAATGAAGGTCACACAGAAGGCAAAAGGGGGATTTGAATCCAGATAAACCTAAGACCTGGCATTTACAGCCCTCTCTGTAATGTCCCCGGGGAGGGAAGGAGTTCCTACTTAGCTTTCAGCCCCTTCCTCTCAGCTTCATGGGTCAGCTCAGCATGTGGCTCTGGCAGAGATCTGGTCAACCACCATGTCTGGCCTGAACAAAAAGTCAGTCGGCTTGACTTTTAGTTATAAATAGCTGGCCCCAAAAGGACTCATCTTGTAACACATTACCAGGTCTATATGGCTGCCACTGACCCTAGAAATAATCTAGGCAAGTGGTGGTTTCCATCAGGAAGGGAAAGCATGCCTATTGGATGCAGATGGTGGTCATGGGGACCCTAAGCTATCTTCTACCGTCCAGAAGCGCAATGGGAATTACATACTATCTACAGTGACATCTACCACTATTTAAAATGTTAAGTCACACCAGGAACCGGAGAAGAATGGGGAGTGACTAGTGGGTGCAAGGACTGCTTTGGGGGTGATAAAAATGTTCTGGAATCTAGCAGTGCTGACTGTTGCACAGCCTGGCCAGCATGCTAAAAACCACTAGTTGTTCACTTTGAAATGGCACATGTTATGATATGTGAATTGTATCTCCATTAAGAAATGTCAACTTCCTTGGTTTTATAGCCCAGTTTGCCTGTTTTAGAGTTAGAGAAGTCAGATATCAACTCTTTTTATAGGCCAGTGTCTGTTCCCCTGTTTTTTTTCATGATGGTGCCCCATTTTTCCTCTGAGAAACTACACTTCTGCTATTCTCCTTGGCTCTACCCCAGCAGAGCACCTCTCCAGGTCAGATAAGGACAGATGTCCCAGTCCTTACTTCTCCTACAGGCATTAGTTAAAGGGAGGCCATGTGACCCTAGGAGAGCCAATCAGAACCCTTCCCTGGGATTGCTAGGGGGATGTGGGGAAGGAGCACAGTGGTATCAGTCTGGTGATCCTTCTTTGACTTCATAGAGGAAGCTTGCATACAGGAAGAGATGATAAGCTGAACATAGAGAAGGACCCTGAGAGATGGAAAGATGCACAGAGGCTGGAAGACTTGATCTTGATCACGGGTTCCAACAGGGGTGTCTTGCCCTCCAGAGGATGTGAAGCAATATCTGCGGACATTTTTCTTTGTCACCTCTGGAGAGAGTGGTGTGGGCACACCTGGCATCCAGTGAGTAGAGGTCAGGGATGCTTCTAAGCACCCAACAATGCAGAGGACAGCCCTCACATCAAAGAATTACTCAGTCCCCAAATGACAATAGTGCCAATGTGGAGAAACCCTTATCTAAGCCCTCATTTCCAACCATGTCTGAAACCAGATGCCCACTCCCTCAACATTCCCATGACATGAGCCTGTAAAGTCCTTTTTCTTGCTTAAGCCACCACCATGAGTTGGTTTTCTGTCCCTTGAAATCAGAAGAATCCCAGTTAATAAACTGGTCACTGCATCTGTAGCAGTGCTAAGGAACAGGATATAAATCAGCTGGGGTAGCATGCTGTTCCAAAGATTAGAAGACCCAATTTAGAGGAGCTATTTTGTTGTTAATAAGAGAAGAAACTGGAAGGGGGCAGTTGCCATTGGTTCAGTAGTTCTTTGATGTCAGGTGCTGATGCCTCTGTGAGTCTCTTGGCCTTTTCCTCAAGGTCACAAAATGGCTGCTGCAGCACCAACCATCACATCAGTGGGAAGGCGGGAAAAAAGAAGGGAGACGTGATGCCAGTGACACCTTTTCCTTTCAGCAGGAAATCAGAAGTTTTCCCAGGACTCCAGCAGACTTCCTTTTATATTTCATGTATATTTTTATATTTCATATATATTTTCACTGTGGCATGAGGCTGCAGAGGAGTCTGGGAAAGTGAAATTTTAGCTTTTCCAACTCATAGAGCAGAACAGGAGAGGCAGAGCGCTGTAGGAGGAGAAGAGACACTCAAACGTGTGTGTTAATCCTGGTAATGTCATTCAGAACCCTCCAACTTGCCAAGAAATTTTTGGTCAGTGAAGGTAGGAAGTGGATTATTACATATAGGTTGATAAAGCTACCTTCAAGACATGTGATCCAAGAAGGAAGAAAAACAGTAGTAAAGGGGGTTTTGAGAATGAAATGTCCATGTCATAGATGAGAAAATTGAGGCCAAGGCCAAGAAATTTGTTTAATGTCGCAGCGGCAGCTAGAGGTGGGACAGTGGTGTGGACAGAGATTCATCCAGGGTCAGCAGTGGTCTGGATCCGCATCCTGTCCCGACCTCTGTGAGCCACAGTTGCTCAGATTCCAGACCACCTGTAAAGTCTAGTTACTGACATCTGGAGCCCACTGTCTGTCATCTCAGCGTATAGCTGCAAATCTCGACTTCAAAGTCCGATATCAAGCCCCCAGGCACCAAAGTCCTTGCAATGGTTCACTTTGGTTTTAAGTTTCTATATTGCGATCACAGGAGGCCAGCAGGGCACAATCATCTCCATTTGGTGGCAGTTTTATGATCTCTTAGAAACTAAACTTCAGAGTCAAAACGATTGTCCAAAACACATGATGTCAACTCAAAAAGAGAATCATAGGAACAAACTTCCCCAAAATGTCTGTTAAATAGAACCAGTGAACAGCCCAAGGGATTCAAGGAAAGAGTCAAAAAAGATTTCGCAAAGAGGAAAATGTATTTTGTTCTCCTATTCTCTGAATAAACTTTGTTTTACATGATAAGAAGATGAAAAGAACCCTCCAACTTGCCAAGAAAAGAAAGCTGGACACTCTAGACAGATTACGCAAGTATCCTCTGCTTTGTGGTGTAGTAGCGGCGGCATTTTAAAAGCCGTAAACCCAGACACTCCAGATCTCTGATCTCTAGCCGACAAGTGCAACCAGACATTAATGCAGAGCTCACCAAAACCTGGGGTATGGCAGTTCGGGGTGGGTAAGGGTGGGGCGGGGAGGGCAGTGATGGAGAGCTCCTAATGAAGAGTTAAAAACTACATTGTCATGATTTTCACCAAGCAGCAGTTAATATTTATTTTTTTAACTGAGATGAAATTCACATAGAAGATGAATCATCTTAAACAAGTGTATCCGTGGTGTTACACAATTACCACCTCTGTCTCATTCCAAAACATTGTCATCACCCCCAAAAGGAAACCTTGTACCCACTAAGCAGCTGCCCACCCATTCTCCTTTCCCTGCAGCCCCTGGCTGCGTGTCCCGATGGATTTATCCCTATTCTGGAGATGGATTTATCCCTATTCTGGAGATGGATTTATCCCTATTCTGGAGATGGATTTATCCCTATTCTGGAGATTTCATATAAAGGGGATCATACAATATGTGGTCTTTTTTGCCTGGCTTCTTTAGCTGAGCATCACGCTTTAGAGGTCCCTCCACGTGGTAGTATGTCTCCGGGCTTCATTTCTTTTTATGACCGAGGAATATTCTACTGCGTTTACTCATAATTTGTTTATCCATGCATCAGCTGTGGACACTTGGTTATTTCTACCTTTTGACTGCTGTGAATAGCCTTGCTCTGAACTCACAGGCACGTGGCCTTGTTTGAGTACCTGTTTTCAGTTGTTCGGGGCATATACCCCAAGGGAGAATTGCTGACTTACTTGGTAATTCTACGCCTAACTTTTTTTCAGAAACACCAGACTGTTTTCCAGGGTGGCTGCACCATCTCGCATTCCCTGCAGCAATGGGCAAGGGTTCCCATTCCTCTACATCCTGGCCATTCCTTGCCATTTTCCATCCTTAAAATTATAGCCATCCTAGCGAGTGCAACTGTGTGGTTTTGATTCACATCTCCCTAAAAACAAATGAGATGGAGCACCTTTCCACATGTGTGTTGGCCGCCTGTACATCTTCTTAGGAGTCCTTTGCTCATTTTAAAATTTGGATTGTTGGTCTTTTTGTTGTTGATTCACAGGAGTTCTTCGTATAGTTCGGATCCTTGATTTTTATTCAGTTTTTCACTTCTAAAGCCGGTAAAGCCATGCTAACATTTAGGAGGTGGTCATCCAAGTGGGGAGTGAGAGCAAAGACATCAATCGTAAAGGCCCAGCCTGGGTCTGCTCAGCCATCCAGGCCAAAGAACAGGACTTGGGAGAGCACGTGTGTCTTTTTTTACAACACTGTAGATATTAATATTATGAATATCCATATTCCTGATAGCTGCCTTGGTTAGTTAGAGCATGCTGCCTGCTCTCTTTGTCCCAGATTTGTTTTAAAAAGGACTAAATTGGGTGCCCCTGGGTGGCTCAGCCAGTTAAGTGTTTGCCTTTGGCTAAGGTCATGATCTCAGTGTCCTGGGATCGAGTCCCACATCCGGCTCCCTACTCAGCCAGGAACCTGCTTCTCCCTCTCCTTCTGCCCCACCCCATCCCCGGGGCTCTGCCTCTCACTTTTTTTTTCTCTCTCTCAAATATTTTTTAAAAATAATAAAAATAAAAAGGACCAAATTGTTATGAAAACAGGTGAAGCCCTATGCCCCCTCCCTAGTCCCAAGCCCGTGGTTCTTTTACAAATTGTTGTTATTTGAAACTTCTTTCCTGAGGGATTTGAAGCAGCTCAAAAAGAAAGCATAGATACAATGAAACACTGAATTGCGTCTATCAGACTACAGGGGAGTCAGTGCAGGTGAAAAATGTGTTCCAGCTCGCCTTCTTGCTCCTCTGTTCTAAGAGGTCACCTGAACTCTGTCACCCATCAAGGTCATACCCCCTGCCCTGCTTGGCAGAGAGTGGGAGTAGCTGAAACATTACCTCCACGAGGCAGGGAGGAGATGGTCACGGCTCAGTGTAGCCTCTTCTTCATGGGCATGCATGCAACCCGGGCAGTCAGGGAAAGATCTCCATGCTTGGTTTAAACCTTTCTGTCATCATCTTGAAATTGTTAATACCTACTTTTGTAGCCAGTTCTGCCCACTTAGGGCTGCCAGAATTAACAAACAAAAACACAGGACTCCCAGTTACAGTTGATTTTTAGATAAAGAATAATTGTTCAGTATAAGTATACCCCATGCAATATGTGGGACATACTTATACTAAAAACTTTTATTTGTCATTTATCTGAAATTCAAGTTTAATTGTACATCCTGTATTTTTCCTGGAAACCTTATCCCCATCCCATCAAAGTGACATGAAGGGGCACGGCTGGGATCTTGGCCTAGCAGCTCTTAAGTTATAAGTCCAGGGAAGAAAAAGAAAGAGACCAGCTTTGTCCTTTCCCTAACATTGGTCTTGAGGGGAAATATGTACCTCTGACTTGTCGATGGAAAGGATAGGGGGCCCATTTCCCACCCTGAGATGTTTCTGCTCACAGCCTTAATGCAGGTGCTGCAGTCTGTGGACAACTCAGATGCCTCCACCTGGGCTCTTGCTCTCTCTGTGGCTTTGGAAAGGCTTCGGGCAGCCATCCCTTTGTGAGAAGGCTGGGGTTCAGGAGGTGGGGGGGGGAAATGGAGAAAGATAATTTGGAGAGAAAACACACTTACCTTGAGGGCCCATGTACCAGGCTCTGAGGGAAGTTAGTAATATCCAAAGATGCTACGCGAGGCAGGAGAGGAGGGGTGATGATTAAAAAAAAATGTCTAAAAAGCCTCCAGAGGGAGTATTAATTTTTAAAGAGCTGGGGATTGCTGCATTAGCGGAAGAGACTAGCAATAAACAAGCTAACCAACTATCTAAAGAGATTTGAAGAAATCAGTCTAGTCATCAGTGAAATAATTTGTGTTAAATCCATCAAAAAAATTAGGGTGATGTAACTGAGCAGAATAGCACAGGGCACCATTCTGGGTTGAGGTGGTCAGGGAAGTCTTCTGGGAGGAGGTGACTCTGAAGTGCGTTCTAAAGGATGGAAGGCCATCATGCAGAAAGTAGGGGAAAGGCATTCCAGGTGGAATGAACAACAAGCACGAAGGCCCAGAGGAAGGAAGCTACTTAGTGTGGTCTAGAAAGTAACCAGATTAGATTAGACTCTAATCTTTGTTACAGTTTTATGAGAGGTTGTTACTCCCATTTTACAGCTGAGGAATGAGGCAGAATAACACTCCTAAACTCCTTGTATCTGTCAGGGTCCAAACAGAAAGGAAAACCAGTACAAGGTAGATAATAAGGGATTTATAACACGGAGCTGGTGACTGTGGGGGCTGGCTGGGCAGGTCGGAGTCTGTGGGCAGGCCATGAGGAGGGGCTGGGATTCTTGGACACCAGCAGAACTTTTTTCTTCATGATATTTTTCAGTCCTGTTCTTAAGGTCTTTCAACTGATTGAACCAGGCCCACCCATGCCCTCTAAGACACTCTCCCTTTCTGGAAGTCACCTGATTTTTGGACTGTAATTACTTTTTTTATTTTTAAGTTTTTCCTCACACAATCTTTTTTTTTTTTTAAAGATTTGATTTATTTATTTGACAGAAACAGAGGTCACAAGTAGGCAGAGAGGCAGGCAGAGAGCGAGGAGGAAGCAGGCTCCCTGCTGAGCAGAGAGTCTGATGCGGGCCTCGATCCCAGGACTCTGAGACCATGACCTGAGCCAAAGGCAGAGGCTTTAACCCATTGAGCCACCCAGGCGCCTTCTACAACAACATCTCCACACTCAAAGCAACTAGATGAATGATCAATTAAATAACTGGGGGTTATGACCTCACCAAGTTAACACATCAAATTGACCATCATGACCCCCGTTTGGTAAGTGGCAGACCTGAGATTGGAACAGTGGCCTGACCTTGAGCTGATTTTGATTACCACCACCAATTAATCCTTGCAGCAACCTGTAAAGCAGGTAATAGCCCCACTCTACAGATGAGAAAAACAAGGGCCGGTGAAGCCAAGTCACCAGCCCAGGCTTGCACATCAGCTCCCACTCAGCACTTCTGAATGAAAGAATTTGTTGAGCCATGATTCACAGCCCCTTCTGCCCGAGTGTAGCACCTGTACATTGACTCCCACCCCCCACCTAAGCCCTCCCACCCTGGCCCATCCTGCCCTCACCTGTCAGAAGCTGACACTTGATCTGAGCAGTAGGGACTTTAATGTTGGTGAGGGAACCTGGAGCGGGAAGAACTTTTGTAGAGGGAAAATAAGGGAGTGCAGCCCAGACCAGGGTGCTCACCAAGATTGAGGAGGACTGTTAAGGTCTGTGATCTCTGAGCTCCTGTCTCCCACATCACTAATGGAGACCGGGCAGAGGGGCCACCCTCTCCCAGAAAGTAATTGTGGATAGCACATTGTCCCTAGCACCTGGCATCTGCAAGCAGAGGAATCACGCCCTCGGGGTCTGGTTGTCCCCCTCCTGACCACCCGCCAGGATGTGGCCAGGGAGTATAAGGGCTGCTCTCCACAATTACCTAGACGACCAGCTTGTGAAATTGAATCTGAGGGATTGAAGACTTTTATGGGGGACTTTTCTGCTTCCAGCACATTCCAGGACATGATTTTACAATCCCTTGATTCCAGGCCTCCCCTTGCCCCCTCCTCTCCATTGTCGGAAGGGAAGGGTTGGGGCTTCCAGGGAGGACGGGGGTGGCCCCGTGAAAACTGAGAGGGGGGCAGGGAAGTGGGCCAGCAAGGGGAGGGGTGCCTGGAGATTGCCCTTCAGCAAAGCCTCAGGTCAGGTGAGTCCAGCGGTGTCCTCTGGGCTACACGGGGACCCCTTCCTCCACCAAGGCCAGGGACCTGGTCCACATTGCAAGGGAAGCTCAGAGGCTCACGGACACTGAATGTCCACCAGGAACAGGAAAGCATAGCCACTGAACTCCGCGTGGGTGCCTGGCCGCCTGGTCCCCACGGGATGATGGACACAGAGGCACATGTGGGGATGCGGCACTGGGACAGACAGATGCAGCGTAGGGAGGAGAGATGCCCAGACACCACGGCACGCTTGAAGAAATACAGACAGATACACAGACAGGGAGAAACACGCCCAGAGGGACAGAAACCGGGCACAGCAAAGAGATGGGGTGACCGTCAGACATAGCGACACAGCGACACACGGTAGGAAACAGACATGGAGAGAGAGCAAGACAGAAAGACAGAAACAGACCCCCCAGACACTGAGGACAAAAACCTAAGAAAATAGGAGAAAGAGGGAAAACGCGGCTGCGCGCTTGGACTTCTGACTCGAGAACCGCACAAGACGGGGGCATTTGTGGTGCTGCCAGGCCGCGGACTGCTGGGGCTTCCCTACAAGCAGCAAGAGGCAGCTCACGTGCTGCCAACCACCCTGAGGGCCTGGTCAGTGTCAAGGGCGCTGGATAGGCAGCCGCCCCGGACCTCAGCTCTTCGGGGCAGCGGGTGGTGTGGCTGCTGCTTTTGGCCCTGTCCCCGGGGCCTCCCTGAGTGGAGACCGACTCTGCAGTCAGGCTGCTCAGGTTTGATGCCCAGCTCCACCACTTTCTCCTCTGGGCAAGTCCTCTACCTTCCCCGTGCCTCAGTTTCCCTCCTGTGAAGGGAGGATGAGAACGGTCCTGTCGGCCAAGGCTGCTGTGAGGATTGAGTGAGTGACATCCTCCGGGCCAGTGATGGCCTCGAGCCCCCCCGCCCGGGGCCCTCCGGCTGCTCTGAGTCGCTTGGTTGCCCCTCAAGCCCAGGCCAGAAGCCCACCGCCAGGTCACAGCGGGCTTTCGATGGGGGAGCAGCACAGGCCCGTCCATGCAGGGACAGGGTTGTCTGTGTGACTGTGGGAGTGTCAGCGGTTGTGAAACATGTGTGTGAGTCCATACAGGTGTGGGTGTGAGTACGAACATGGGTGTGAGTGTGTGCATGTGTGGGAGGGCCAGCAGATGCGTGGGAGGAGGTGCTGCGGGGAGGGGTGTGGGGGAGGGCTGTGTGGGAGCGCAGGCGCCCTCTGGCGGCAGGCTGTGGTTGCGAGACCTGTGCGTTACAGGTTGAGACCTGTTTCCTATTGGAAAATTCAAACTCAGTCTTTGCAGGCAGCTGAGGACTTTTACACTTGTGTCTGAATTCACGGTACACGCTACTAGTGCAGCCTCATAGCCAGGGTTACTGAGCAAGCTGCATCCCACCATGCACACTCCTGTATGCCCTCCGGTTACACCCCACACGCTCATTCAGCCAGCCATGATTTATTGAGCACCTACTAGGTGCTGGCGACTGTAACACCTACGAGATAACTAGTATCGCTCCCATTTCATGGATGAGGAAGAAACAGAGACTCAGAGAAGTTAAGTGACTTCCTCAGTGATAGTAGTGAGGGTCCAAGCAGAGTCCAAACCCAGGTGTTTACCCCTCAGCCTATGCCCTCACCACAGCTGCTCCTCCAGGCACCTCTGATAGGACCACCTCTCCCCCACCTGTGCTCTTCTGGGGTCCCCCTGCACGGCACTGGCCACAGCTCACTGCACATGCTCACATCCTGCCTGCTTGCTCCTCCTTTCCCGCTCAACTCCGAGTCCCAGAGGGTGGCACCCTTTCCTTTGCTCCCAGCCCATGGCCCAGGCCACAGCAGGTGCTTAGTATGTGGCTCCTGGCCAACTGGATGAGAGCAAAACCTCCCTTCTCCTCGGACTATCTAGCTCCTCCTAGTCCTTAAGAGTTGCCCTCCTCCAAGAAGTCCTCTATGGTGTCCCTCCTGCCTCCAGGATCTCTGGGATCTCTGGCCTTTGGCTCATCCCACCACACCCCAAGTGTCTCTCTCACCAGACTGTCTTGTTCACTACGGTATTGCATGGCACATAATGGGTGCTTTGTAAATCCATGGAAGGAATGAATGATTGGCTGAATGAGTAAGTGAGTAAGTGCATGGAGCCTGGTCAGGAGATTTGGAGCTGGGGAGCTGGGAGTGTCACTCTCGTTGAGTTAAGAAATTGCCACAAACTGGGGGCTAACACAGCACAGTTTATCCTCCTTGGGGTCCGAAGTCTGCAGAATTTCACTGGTCTAAATTACAGGGTGGGCCAAGCTGTGTTCCTTCTGGTGTCTTTAGAGGACAATCTGTTTTTCTGCCTCTTCTAGGTTCTAGAAACTGCTTCGTTCCTTGGATTTGGACCCCTTCGCAATCGTCAAAGCCTACAACAGTCTCCAGAGTCTTTCTCACACTGCGTCCCTCTGACCTCTGCGGCCGTGCACACATCCCCTTCTCTGACTCTTACAAAGACCCTCGTGGTGACCCCGGGCCCCCCATTACCTTGACCGCCCACACACCTTGACTGAAACACATCTTCACAGCCCCTTTTGAGGTGCAAGGGGACAGGGTCACAGGGTCCAGGGATTAGGATGTGGGCCTCTCTGGGGACCACGATTCTGCCCACCATTCTGGGTACATTGCATCCTCTCTTCAGACCTCAGTGTCTGTGTCTCTAAAACAAGAAGGAATAGGGCTCACCTCTCGGGTTTTCGCTCCTGGGGTTTTGTGCGGCGGCAGCACCTGCGCTGTCATTGTGCTCAGAAATTTGCTGGAAGTGCAAATTTGCTGGCGTCCCGGTGTGGGTAGTTTGGGGACCCTGCCACCTGCCTGCCAGGTGGCTAGATGGCTTCTGGGAGGGGCCGTAGCCCTAATAGTGCCTGCTCCAGAGAAGGGGAGGCCCCAGGTGATCCGGCATGGCCCTCAGCCCTGGCCCCTGGTCAAGGCCATGAGGGCCCCTACTGCTGTCACTATGTCAGGGCACAGACAAAGGACACCTGGAGCCCTTGGTGGGTCAGGGCCTGGCTGTCCCCGCCTGGCGCCCCGCCTCCTCCTTTCCTGGCTGGTGGTCCTCCCTTACAGATGCGTTTGCTGCCCTCTGCTGGCCGTGAGTAGCTCTGCCCGGCTCCCCGCCTTGGTTGGGGGCTGCCTCTCCCTGGTTCTCCCTCTCTGTTGGGGTGATTCCTTTGGGTTCCCACCTTGGGGTGGGCTCAGCCACATGCTCCTACAAGCTACTGTGAGCACTGTAAACAGTAGGAGGCCATTTCCCAGGATGACACGACGAAATGCAAACCCCCTACTGTTCACTTTGGGCAGGAAGGACCACAAATCAGTCTGGTGTCCTCGTCCCCAGGCAGAGGTCTTGTGGCCTGGGGTCTACTTGCTGGCATTCTAGAGCCACTTAGACCTACGCGCCAACCCTGGTTCTTCCACTTCCTGGCTATGTGTCCTTGGATAAGTTACCTAACCTGTCTGAGTCTCGGTTTCCTCTTCTGAGAAATGGGATTAATATCTATTAATATCTATATGTTAGCTAATATAATAGCAAATATTTGCCAAGTGTATACTGTCTCTGAGACCCTGTATGATGTTTAAATCTTAATTGGTCTCGTCAAATGTTTGCAAGAACTTGGGGAAGCGGCCCTGCTGTGATCTCCACTTTACAGATGAGGAAGCTGAGGGTCTCAGAGGCCTAGTCTCCTGCCCCAGGTGCATGCAGCCAAGAACAGAGAGCTGGAATGTAGTCCGGGGCTGTCTAAACCCATAGCCTCTGTTCTCTCCACCTTATGCCTCCTGGGCCTCTGGTCTCTGCAGAAGACCAGAATGGCCGATACATGTGTTCTTGATTGTTTTTTTTTTTTTTTAAATAAAGGAAAATAAATGAGTTAATGAAAGCATTTTGTCTAGCAGTCATTTTCTCTCCAAACATGGAGTGGCTGTGATATTAAGAAAAGATTCCAAAAAAATTAACAATAAACAAATAAATAAATAAATAAATAAAAAGAAAAGATTCCTGGGGTGCGGGGTTGAGACCCCAGCCTTCAAAACTTGTCTCTGGGGTACCCTCAGCCTTATGTCTTGTGCAGCCCCCTGCCTCACCTTTCAGCCCACAGCAGTGATCCCAGTGAGACAGCCCCGGCCTCTGAAGCCCCCAAGAACAGACACCCCCGCCACCCACCATCGCCATGTTGCACAACTTTTCCTTTGGAGTTTTTGTTTTCGGCTTTTTCTGATTTCAAGAAAGTTCCTAAAACCAAATCCTGTTTGGGTAATTTGACTTTTGTAAGAGAAGAAGCAATGTTTTGATTCCAATTAGTCAACCACAAATTCCTTTGGCCGCCTCTCTTTTGGGGTGAGCCTAACGGCCTAAAATCCATTAGAAAATTCTTGAAGGGACAAAGCAGTCTTGGGTCTATTTGGTGCCAGGTGCTTTCCATCTGTCACCTCATTGGATCCTACCAGCTGTGGCAGGATGTTTTCTCTCTTACAGATGGGGAGCTGAGCCTGATGAGGACTAAAGGCTCCCCAAAGATGCACAACTCTTCTGAGGTGAAGCGGGGATCACACCAGACACTGGTGGGTTCCTACCCAAATCACCCTTCTCTCTACCCCCTCTCTCGTGGGACAAGCCTCTGTGCTTGGGGATGGTCCCTTCCTTTCCAGCAGCACTTTGTTAGCCTAAATCAGGGGGCAGCACACTTTTTTCAGAAAAAACCATCTGGTAAATATTTTAGGCATGAGATCGCCGACAGTGTAGTATGAAAGCAGCCACCAGTAGTATGTAGGTGAACAAGTATGGCTTTTTATACACAAGCAGGTGATAGATGGCTTTGGTGACCAGGTTGCAGTTTGTAAGCCCCTCCTCTTATCCAATCAGGGCAATCAACTCCCCTTGCCAAAAGTAGCTAGGAAGGGGTTTGGGTTATGGTTGTCACCCATAAACCCTGTGGACGTCCACTAAAGGGATTCTAGGAATGAGTTACTTAAGTCTTAAAAAGAGACCCTAGATGAAACCTTTCTTCTCTGCATCTGGGTGAGGTTGGTGAAGTGATGGCTGGAGCTGGTGCAACCCTCTTGTGCCTCCAGGAGATGGGCCTGAGGACAAAAACTGACCTACAAAGGGTAGAGAAATCCTGTTGGTGATGTCAGCAAATCTCTGAATGAGCAATCTGGCATTGCCACCCCTCCTCTGAACATATGACAGGAAACTGATTTGTATTATTTAAAGAATCTCTGGCAGAATCTGCATCTTTTTAGCTAACAGTCTCCTAACTGATAAGCTGCTCAAAGTTTATTCTTTGCCTACTTCCCCATATGGTTTCCTTGGCTTAACTGGGTTTATTTTATATGGTGCCAAGTAGAAGAAACACCAGTCTGTTTCATGCCAGAGGAAAATCAGCTGCAGCCTGAGAGTTGGCCCAATCTGCATAAAACCACAGGTACTTATGTATATGGAAATGAATGGCTTCCGAGCAGGGATTTTCATTTATGCAATTTTTGCCTTATAAAGCCAATTATGGAAACAAAGTAAGTACAGGTGGCCGTAGGGCACTGAGGTCTCAGCAGTCAGCGATGACTTCCTGCAGGGAGAGATCTCTCAGCCAGGCCAGGCGTGGGTTCAGAAGACAGTGGTTGCAGGGGAGGGGGGAGGCTGGAGGTTGGGAGGTGGAGATGAGGTTGCTCTCCACAGAATGGCTTGTGCAAATGTCAGATATAAGAATAAGACCCTGTGTGATTTCTTCAGGATATTATGTTCAGATGCCAAAATTTGCATTCTCTTAACACAGTTCTTAAAAATATCCTGAAAACATCCATAGATTTGTGTCCATGGCCTTGTATGACAAATCCTCAAGCTGCTGTGGTTTCTCATCCTGGGCCCTGGTGACATTCGGGGCAGAACTCCGTGCATCGGATTGTGTTTGGCAGCTTCCATGGTCTCTGTGCACGGGATGCCAATAGCAAGCTCTCTTTCCACCTCCTGAAAAACCAAAAATATCTCCGGACATTGAGAAATATCGTCTGAGGGGTGCAAAATCATTCCTGTTAAAACCAAGGGCTAGACTAAAAGAAGGCAGGTCTGTGTGCCAGAAAGATGGTCTAGCCCATCAGACCCTCCTGCCTTTGAAAATCCTTCCAGCAGCCCCTGAGTGGCTCAGTGGGTTAAGCATCTGCCTTTGGCTCAGGTCAGGAGCCGGGTCAGGGTCAGGCTCCCCCATCAGCAGGGTGCCTGCTTTTCCCTCCCCTCCCCCCCACTTATGCTCTCTTCTTTCTCTCTTCTCTCTCTGTCTCTCAAATAAATGAAATCTAAAAAAAAAAAAAAAAAAAAAAAAAAAAAAAAAAAAAAAAAAAAAAGGAAGAAAGAAAGAAAAAATCCTGCCAGTTCCAGCCAGTTCCAGAGAAGGTGCTGCCAGCTTTGTGTTTTGCTCCCTTTCTGTGTTACTGCTGAGCCTCCAGACGTTAACATGTTAGGAATGCACTTATTATTTGAAGATCAGACAAGTCTTGGCAGCGGCCACCCCTGGCTGCCCACCCAGCATCAGCTCCCATCTTCTTTCCTAAAGCCACGGGCACAGCCCGGGAGGCCCGCCTCCCACGCAGGCAATCCACCTGCGGGTGAAGCTCAGGGTCATGTAAATGAATCAAGGTCTCCGGGGTGGTGATTGGTTTAAGTCTGGGCATGTGACCCACAGTGCTGGCCAATGAGGGATGTGAAGTCTGAAGGGAGCCTTCTGGGGCAAATTCCCCCTCTATAAAGATCCCCAGAAAGGCGGGGCACTTTTCCACCTGCGCACTAAAATTCCAGCAGCAGTCCTGAGACCACGGAAGAGCCAGTTTGGGGTAGCAGAGTGGACGAGTGAAAAGCTTCAGTGTGCTCTGTGACCTCTCCGAGCTGTTGAATTAGCCTCCTTTGCGACTGCCTCTGATGGCTGTCTTGGGATGGGAGGTGGAATCTTCCTGATGATTTCAACTAATGGAGGTGGTTGGAGGTTTCTGTTATTTGCAGGAGACTTTCCAGGAAGTCACCCAACACAGGGGGCCGTATAGTAGTTGCTCAATAAATACATGTGATGCTTGGAAAAGGAGTTTGAGAGTGTGGAGTCACCTGTTTTCTCTCTTTTGAGTGCTTTCAAATGTTGGGACCACCGAATATGATCACTCAGTGTTGGCTCCTAGACTTGGCGGTGGGGGGGGGGGTGTCATCTTGGGGTGAGGGTAGGGAGCAAAGCCAGCTTTTAAGATAAACATCCCTATGATGACATTGTCACTGTTGGTGTCTGCCTGGGGATGAAGCCTGGAGCTGAAGCCTGGAGCTGAGCAAGTCCCTGTGGAGGGTATTACTGGCCTGGCTTAAGGCCCTATGGTTTGGGGACGAATGTTAACAATAATCCCAGGACCTTTCCATAAAGTGGAGGCAGACCTATCCCCGGGACCCTGGGAACTGCACTGCCTCTTCTTCGTGGTACAAAGGAAGCACCTCCCACAGTTCAGGAAGGATTTGTATGTTCCCTTTTTATTAAAATTAAAACCAAAATAACGAAAAAGACAAAAAGAAGAAAGAACTCCTCCCTTGAGGCCTCCCCACGGCTCTCTGAGCAGCTGCTGCCGCCACTGAGGCCGACTGAACTGTCCCCCCCACCCGCCAACCCCGGGCCCCAGGTGGGCTGTTCCCGCCCATAGGGGGATGGGGAGCAAAGTGAATCCAGGCTTTGCTCTGCTGAGGGTATTGTCCCCGAGTGCCCCCTGTTCAGACATGGGGGCTGGGAAGCCTGGTGCCGCTGTGGGTCTCACCAGCTCCCTGTGGCCTGCAGACCCCCCAGCTCCACTCCAAGCCTGCTTCCTCCTAACACAATGGAAAAGTCTGCAGGCCTCAGGCTCTGCCCCCAACTAGGGCCAGCAGCCTCCCGGGTGGGTGGCATGAACCCGAACTGGGATGGCTTTGTTTCCCTCACCAGGTGCTGAAGCCTGCAGAGCCCAAGCCCACCTAACACCCAGGACATGCTCCCAGGGGGGTCGGGGAGCTGGCCTCTCCTCACTCAGGGGCCGCCCAAATGTGCATGACTTCTCGCACCTTCCCCTGGCCAGTGATGTCCCAAGATATTGTGACATCCCCTGGGCTGTGGCTACCACCCAGAATGGGGAGGGGACGCTTCTCCAGGCCAGCGTTCTCACTGCACAATACACCTGTTCCACTTCATGTCCCTTCCCCTAGGTCACTTCCTGGACAGAGAAGGACCCCTCCCATATCCCATCAAGACCCTACTCTGAAAGACAGAGAGCCGACAGACCATGGATGGGAGCTGGGATATCTTTGCTGTCAATCAACCTTTAATCAACAACTCCGTGAAAGGCCTTAGGTGACAGGTAACCATATACCCGATTTTTTTAGGGAAAGGGGGAGTTGTACTTGGGTCCTGGCGCTGACATAGCAAATCACTACAGACTGGGTGGCTTAAAATAACAAATTCACTCTCTCACAGTTCTCAAGTCCAAAAGTCTGAAATCAAGGTATCCATAGGGCTGAGCTCCCTCCGAAGGTCTGGAGAAGAAGTTCCTTTGTCTCCCCTGGCTTCTGGTGGCTCCAGGCATCCCTTGTCTTGCGGCCACATCACTCCACTTCAGGTGGTCTGCTCCTCTGTTTCTCTCCCTGGTGTGTCTCTTCTAAGGACACTTGACATTGGATTTCATTTCCACCTCAATAATCCAGGATGACCTCATCTCAAGATCTTTAATTATATCTACAAAGGCCCTTTTCCCAAATAAAGCCACAGTCACGGGTTCCAGCACTTAGGGTATGACCATATCTTTTGGGGAGCTACCAGCCAACTGCCTATAAGGGTGGGTTTATAGTTCCTGCAAACAGATGCAAAGAGAGCAGTCTGGACTGGGTGGGATGTATGTTGAGAAGGCTGAGAGTAAGACATGTGTGAGTCAGATGCCTCCCCCATTGTGTCCCCTGCCTGTCTTCTTCAAACATGTCAGGGTCAGCAAGGAAGGCTGCAGAACTGATCAAGTGAAAGGAGGCCAGAGAACTGTGACACTGAAGGCATTGCCTGGATGGGCTCCTGGGAGAAGGAGGACCTTAAAGACTCTTCCTGAGACAAGAAAGTGGGACCTGGAAGAAGTCTGTAGGTTGCAGTCTTATGTCAATGCCATTTCCTGATTCTAGCCGTTGTACTGAATGGAACAATGTCTTTGATCTTAGGACATAATAGGACAAGGAGGTGTGATCTCTGCAATTTATTCTTCAGTAGTTCATCATAAAGTGTGCGCGCACGCGCACACACACACACACACACACACACACACACACACACACAGAAATGGAGACAGACAGGAAGAACAAAATGCTAGCATTGGTGAGTCCGCGTGAAGGGAAGACAGGAATTCCTTGCATCACCTCGATGCTCCAGAAACCACATCCGAGCTTTACTTACAGCGAGCAGCAGAGAGGACACCAGGCCCTCTCCACAGGGACAACCTCATGTGACCTCCCGGGAGCCATTCACAGAGGGCTCAGCCTCCTGATGTGTTCAGAGAAGAGCAGATGGGCGCCACCTGGCGGCAGGACGCCCAATCTCGGGCTTGTAGCTACAGGCAAGGACCGGGCATTCCAATGTCTGTTCTACAGGTTCAAGTGGTGCCTGGGTCGTGAAACCGGCAAGAGCCGGAGCAGGGTCCGGACAAGCAGCTCCAAGGTAATCCCTGGGGAGTGGTGAAGGTCATGGCCTCTTCACTGCTGATTAGCGGGGTGGGTCTGGGAGGAACTCCCGCTTCTCATGATGCAACCTGGACCCAGCCAGCGATTGGTGAATCAGCAGGTAACCGCTCTGCCCTATCCTGGAACCCGGCACTGAATTTGGCGGAGCGTAGGCATTGGCAAAAGAGGCAGCACTGCCTCGGGAGTCAAAGAGCCCAAGATAATATGGGAGAAATCTTTTTCCATCCTTTTGAAGTTTCCAGAAGTTGGGAGGCAGGAGGAATCCAGAACTTTGGGTAAAAACAATTTGGCACCAGCAAGCATGGGACAGGGCAGTTCTGCTCAGATTCTTCATCTCACAGGGTTGTCTTGAGGATTGAGAACTACTCTGCAGAAGAATGTTTTGTGGACCCCCAAGTCTAGCCTGGAGGTGCCATGATGCACAAGGTCTGAATGGAACCGGCATAGAAGCTCCTATTGGCCAGGCTTTCCCAGGTGCCTGACCCATGGCAGGTGCAGCACAGATGAACGTGGACTCACACTGTGTTTGCCAGGTCTTGGTCTTGAGTGATAAAACCCAGTCTAAACCAGCTTCAGACTCCGGAGGAAGCTGACAGAAGGCTGCAAGGACAACCTGCAGCCGGACCTCGAGAACCCACGAGTTGGGGCTCAAGTTCCTCCCCTGTCTGCACAGTTGCCTCTTTCTTTTCTTACTAGGAAGACTACCTTCCTTGGCTTCTCAGGGCCACATGGAAGAAAACACAGCTGCCCAGGGCTTCCGAGGTTTATATTATACGGGGCAGGGGCACAAAGAGCATTTCCCAGGGAAGGACTCTGATTGGCTCAGTGGTTCTCACGCTCACCTCCGGACCAATCAAGGGAAACCAAGTCAGGCTCATTTTTAATATGCTGCTTCTACTGGCACGTAGTGGTGGGGCGGGGAGGCAGGTGAGGCACAGAGAATTTCTACTCCTAGAAATGGGATGCTGAGCAGATTATCTCAAAAGGTGTCCACCAAAGAATTCATTTTATAAGAAGGAATTGGTTTTCAGAAGTTTATAAAAGAAATATTTTCATTGTAATAAATTCTGGCAAGAGAAGAAAAAAAATCGCCCATAACTCAGTGACTCAGAGATAATCAGCATTAATGTTCTTCACATCTTTCTGGCTCTTTCTTCCTCATCCCCTCTGTTTTCCTAAATGCTAGAGCCCCAGGGCTCATCCTTGGATCTCTTCTTTTTTCTATCCATACTTACTCCACGCCTTGGTGAGCCCATTAGCCCCATGTTCAGAAGATTTCAGAATTTCCATCTCCCAACTCGACCTCTCCCTGACATCAGGCTAGTATATCCAGTGACCATCTCAACCCAGGGCTGTGTGTCAGGCATCTGAACCACACTGCCCATCAGAGCCCCAGCTCCTGTCTACTCACCTACCGCCCTCCACGGTCTCCCCACCTCCTTCAATGTGGGCTCGTCCCTTTGGAGGGCTCTTTCAGGATTCCCTTGTGGCCTCTCCTTCTCTCTCTTCCCCTCATATCTGATCTATGAGCCCTGCTTTCCAAATGCATCCTTTATGTGACCACTGTTTATCTCGTCCTCCTTGCAACCCACGAGAGGCCACTTCCAGCTTCCCCTGTGTCTTGCAGTATCTTGACCTGATGGCCTGCTCTTGGGCCCTGCCTTCACCCACCCCAGTGCCCCCATCCCTGGAATCCTGCTGAAGCAAATGTCATTCATGGGGCCCCTTTCTTGAGCCCTTTGATGGCCACCTATCAAATTTAGAAGAAAGGGATAAGATTTCCTTCGGGGTGATGAAAATATTCTCGAAGAAGACAGTGATGAGGGTTGTATGACTCTGTGAATGTACTAAAAGCCCCAGGAATGTGCCCTCCAAAGACTCTGAGTTTTAAGGCATGTTAATTATATTTCAGCTGCTATTTTTTAAAAAAGGGCAAAATAGTTAAGAAATTATTTTAAAAGCTTGTAGTAAACACTGAAGTCTCTCTGGGGGGCCTGGGTGGATCAGTCAGTTGAGTGTTTGCCTTCGGTTCAGGTTAAGATCTCGGGGTCCTGAGATCAAAGCCCACAAGGGGCTCTCTGCTCAATGGAGAGGCTGCTTCTCCCTCTCCTCCTGCCTCTCCCCCATGCTTGTGTGTACTCTCTATCAAATAAATATATAAATAAAATCCTTAAAAAGCAAACAAACTGAAAGCTTTCTGCTGGCCTGCACCGCACTATGTGAGATGGCCCTCTTTCCCTACTGAGCTCTCCTTTCCTCCGTGTCACTCCCTCTGCTCTGGTGGCACATCCTCCCTCCCCCCAAACCCACCCCCAAGCTTCTGCCTCAGGGCCTTTGCACTTGTGATGTTCTTCTCTCAGACACCCACTGGCTTGCTCAGCTTCCTTTAGTGAAGCGTGTGCCATTTATCCCAAACTGTGGCCCTCCGGGTCACTCCCTGTCAACCCTCACCCCCATCCCTGTCACTACAGTCTCCTTCACTTTCCTCCTTCTTGAATTCCCTCCACTTGAATTCATGTCCCATTCTGAGGCTGATGTCATAAAGTCTCACAAATGAGGTGGCTTAAGACAAAAGATACTGCCTCTCTCATCATGGTCTGGTGGCAAGAAGTCCAAAGTCAAGGTATTGGCAGGGTGGGTTCCTTCTGTGGGCTCCATGGGGCAGTGTGTTCAATGCAGGTCTCTGGGCTTCTGATGGTTCCCGCGATCTTTGGCTGGTAACGTCACCCTGATCTCTGCCTTCACTATCACATGGCTTTCTCCCTGCATGTCAATGTCTCTTAAAAACATGTCGTATTGGATTTGGGCCCACCCAAGTCCAGCGTGACCTCATTTTACCCTGACGATGTCTGAGAACATCCAAGTAAGGCTTTCTTTCTGGGGCCATTGTTTACAGGTTCCCTTTTCTTGAAGCCAAGACACTGCCCAAGTCCTCTTTTCTGGGGTTGGCAGAGTGAAGACTGTTGCCCCCGTACAGTGGGTGACTATTGGAGTGACAATGGCATACCCCGGACCCGGGGCGGGGGTCCCCAGGCACCCACACTGCACTGGCTTCGAGCTGCCCAGGTTCACTGTGGACAGTTCTGAAGACAAGGGTATTGAGGGGTTGGGTGCTTTCACAGAAGGCCACCTGCTGCCACCTGATATGCCCCACCTGGACACCCCAGACCACCGACCGGGGCCCCCTCCAGGGCTTTGCTTATGTCCTTCCCCCAGCCTGGAATGTCTCTCCCAGACCCCACAAAACCGCATTCATCTTCCAGCCTCAGGCTAGTGTCCACAGTGGACACCAGCCCTGCCCCTGCCCCCCAGGATTCCCCCCGTGGGACATCCTTGGGGTGTCTGCATTTGAGGATTGAATGAAACACTCATTGTTTTGCCCTTCCATGGCTCCCCTGAGCTCCCTGAGGCCAGGAGGGGACCCAGCGCCCCAGAGCCTGGCCCACAGGGCAGATGCCTCTCTGTTGAATGAGCTTAGGACCCGAAGGTGTTGTGGTTCAGCGTTGGGGCCCCAGAATCAGACAGACCTGGCCTTGGACTCCAGTTCTGCCACTTAATAGTTGTGCTGTCTTGGGCAAATGTTATGGACTGAATTGTGTCCCCCCGAAAGATGACAGGTACAAGTCCTCCCTCCAGTACCCGTGAATGTGAACTTATTTGGAAGTAAGGTCTTTGCAGATGGAATTAGTTAAGATGACGTGCCTCTGGATTAGGATAGACACTGCATCAGTGACTTATAAGAAAAAACACAGAAACATGGAGAAAGACAGACATTGGAGTGATGTTCTACCAGTCAGGGAACATGGATTGACAGCTTCCCAGAAGATGGGAAGGGCCAGGAAGGAGGCTCCCCTAGATCATCATGTATTTCCACTCTGGCCCTGTGGCAGTTTGTTCCTTTCCATTCCAGAACACCCAGTGTGTGGCAGATTATCCAGGATTATCCGCTCTAGTCCCTCTCTTGATGCTGGGTGTTTATGCAAATTCTGCAAATCCCAAGTACTTTGTGCTAGGAGGAGGGGGTGAGGGAGGAGCAGGGAGGGAGGAGGAAAGGCACGGAAAATTAGGCAGGAAAGTGAGTTCTCACAAGCACTGCATTTGGAATTGGGGATTGAGGGAGGCTCTGAGCGAAAGCTTTATACCTCAAATAAATACGGTCAGTGCCTTGCACATGCCGAGCATCTGGGGAGCGTGCCATACGACTGCTGTTAGTAGCAGGAGGAAGCATTTTATTAAACATATGTAATTCTATTCCTCAGGTGCAGACCTGAGCACTATTCGCTGGATCTTGGCGTCCCCAACCGACGGCTGTCCCCAGGATCCACTGCAGTTTGACAAATAGATGCTGGGCTCAGACAAGAACCTAGGATCATGCACAGCCAAGCTGGGACCCATGCTTTCTCCTTTCTGTGAGCCCCTGCAGCACCCGGACCCCATCATGAAAGGCTGAGCAAGAGGAGGGCAGTAGACCCTGCCTATGGCTTTGTCTCTGCCATTAGCAGGGAAGGGAAACCCCTGATCGTTGTAGACGGGTCTGGGGGCTGTGGGCTGTGTGACTGGCCCCGTTATCCCCCAATGATGCTCACTCAATGCACCCCCGCACCCCCATGTTCCCCAAAAAGATGCCTTCCCCCAAGGCAGGAGTGGGGGGGGGGGGGGGGGGGGTTGGGAAAGTCAACCCTGGAGGCTCTGGGGAGAGGGAGGGGGAGGGAGTGCCATCTCTGCATCACTCATCCCCAGGGCCACCAGCACTGGGAAGGCCCAGCTCACCTGGTTTGGTCTCAGATTTCCTCTCGGAGAAGAAAGTGGCTCCTTGCTCCCAGGGAAGGCAGTGACTCAATGTACCCTAATCCAGTCCTACGGTACAAGTGCTGCTGACCCCGTGTCTCTCCGTCTGGAATGTTTGCAAGGGTTACTGAGGAATCCTGGGGAAAACACAGTGTCTGATTCAGAGACGGAGGTCCAAGATGCTTTGGTGGCAGGTCCTAGGTCTGCAGAGATGTAGCAAGCCAGAGAGCCGAGAAGTTCATGGCCAACTTGGGGTGTGTTTTTACACAAACTACACAGTCACAGCTCCCTCACAGCTGGGGGAGAAAGGAGAGGATGGACGTCGGACACATCTGGGTCTGATCAGCTCTGCTACGGACCACCTGGGTGGCTGGGAACAAGGTATGCAACCTCTAAGAACCTCAGTTTGCCCATCTATAAAAGAGGAGAGTGGGCAGGTACCCCGCAAGGCTGCTGTGAGGATAAAGGAGATCAGGTGTAATGGTATGTTTTCCTACGCTCTGTGCTGAGGGTGCCCTACCAGGCCTTCCTCCGTGCATTTGTTTTTTGGTTTCCCCCTGTTCATTTGTCTGTTTATTTCAATGTCTGTAGACGCTAGCTGGGCGGTGAGGTGCTGAGCCTCCCTATGGAATGCTCAGGGCTGTTTACATTGTTACTGTAGATCTCCATAGATTTGCATGGAAGGGCGCCCTGGACAGTGATGAACCTGGTCAAGGGAGGTGTCATTGGGTCTCATTCAGCCGACACTGGGTACATCCTCGGGTCGCATGGAGGGATACTGTCACCCCAACATAGAGCAGTGTGGGGTCTCAGCGACAGGACGGGGGGTTATCTTTATTTCCTTCTTTGCGGTTTTTGGAAATGTTTTCTAAGTGTATACTATTTTAACTTAAAAAACAAGGCTTTTTGTTAAGCCACACGCCTCAAGGGCCCACCGTGCAGTTGCATAAACTGTTAGAAACCCAGAATTCAGTGAGCAGCCACTAACCTGCGTGTTCTGTCAACCATCACCCACCATCAACCTCCCACCCTCCAGGGAACATCCCTGTCCGTCAGAAACAGGCCCCACTGCCCAGAATTCCCTCCGCCGGTGCTTTGTGCCTTTGGCTCCTGAACGCTTGCCTCCGGGAGGGGTGGGGGCGACCCCAGGGGAAAACACCCCGTTGGCCTCTGATCTCACTGTAACCACCTGCAGGAATGCCCAATGTGTTTGGTCCATTTCTGCACCCCGGGTCTGGGCGGGCTTAGCCCTGCTGTGACTCTGGCACTGGGGGAAGGTCCTGAAAATCCCTCCTGTCCATCTTCAAGACAGCCTTCACCTCCATTGCCACACAGGCAGAAATCATGCGCTCACTCAGGTAACAGGACCCCAAGCGTGACCTGGCTGCACCATGTCGTCCTTAACCAGAGGTCAGAGGTCACCCTGAGCTCCTCTGGGGTCTTCCCTGGCATGGGGGAAGTCCTTTAAACTGGAGAAGCTTCCTCACAGCCTCCCTGGAAAGGAGAATGACCCCGGAGAGGCCACGTTTCTCTTGAAGAGTTGGCAGCATCAGGGGAGGCGGGGCAGGGAAGAAAACTCCAATCAGGCCTCCCACAGGTCAAGCCCCCTTGCCTGGGGGCAGGGAGCTTACAGCACTGCCTGGAGCCCATAAAAGCCAGTCCCCCTCGGGGCTGGCTCCAGGCTTTATTAAATACCAGGCATCTGGGCCAGGAAAAGACTAAACAAAATGTGGTTTTCCTCTGCGAACTGATCGCATCTGCTCCAAAGGGAACACAAGGAATCACCTTTGGAAGTGTACTTCCTACAGCCCAGTTTGCCAGACCCCTGGCCTGGCCTAGACATTGTGCTCTTGCCCCCTGGTCTGAGGCTGTGGACTGGGGTCATGGGCTTCCCTGGGCAGGGGTGGTGGGGGGCACATCCACTCCTGGAGGCAAGGAAAAAGGATGGCAGGTTGTTCCCAGTGGAAGCCATCGGGGGCCCGGGCAGAACCAGAAGACTAGGGGGAGAAGACGAGGGGTCTTGAGGACAAAATCTTGGGGAAAGTCTGAAAGAATCACAGGAAAAAGGAAGTTCCCCACAAAAGAACAGCCAGAGATACTAGATGGGATGCAGTGTTATATCCTCCCTGGAAAAGCATCCGCAATTGAACTAAAAAATGTTCATTGTAGATCTATGTCATGGTGCAGTCCTGCTTTTTAAAAAATATTTTTTAGGGCGCCTGGGTGGCTCAGTCATTGAGCGTCTGCCTTCGGCCCAGGTCATGATCCTGTAGTCCGGAGATTGAACCCCATGTTGGGCTCCCAGCTTGGTGGGAAGCCTACCTCTCCCTCTCTCGCTCCCCCTGCTTGTGTTCCCTCTCTCAATGTGTTTCTCTATGTCAGATAAATAAATAAAATATTTAAAAGTAAATAAAAATAAATTAAAAATGTTTAAAAAATTGTTTAACAAAAGATAAAGAACAATGACAGATTTTTCATATTAATTTTTTCATTGCCGAGAAAACTTTAATGAGTTAGAGAAGAACTGAAAAAGGGCCTTTGAATCCCAAAAACAACAGCAGAATGACAACGGTATTCTTTCCACTGAAGCAAGAATGCTCCAATAAGAAGAAATTCATTAATATCATTCATATTAGTCAGATAGGGAAGAAAACAATGTCATCATTGTGACAGAGGTCAAAAAGGAATTTCATAAAATTCAACGTCCATTCCTGATTCTTAAGAAAACCTTTTAAAATGGAAATGGATGGAGATCTCATATGTATAAATGTTTCCCCCAAGAGCTAAATGGGACCAAATCTTGGCCCCAAGTGCACAAAAGCCTGGACACAAACACCTGTGGTTATTAAACATGACAAGATGTCACCATATGTGCCAACGTGGCATCCTGCAAAGATGGGCCCAGCCCGAAGGCCCCCGGAAGCAGAGTCCCGGAGCCTCATCCCCGGGTTTAGGGCCCACTGTGGGAGAAAGACACCCAGGCACTTAGGGAGAAAGACACCTCACAAGCATGGCTGGACCTTCTCAGACCCATGCCCTGGGCTGGCCATGAACGCCCTGTCCCCCCATAAATCACGGCCCTCTTTTGAGCACCTCATGTGTGCCAGGCCCTGTGGGATGGACTTTTTGTGAATCTTTTTATGAACCTCTGTAAAACGTCTATGAATTTGGTTAGTCCAGAGAGAACAGTAACTTCCCGCCTGCTGAAACTCACGGCGGGAAGAATGTCCACTATGTGACTGGCAGCCCGATCTGGGACCAGTGATGACACTGGACCCCAACTCCAGCCAGTCAGCTTCCTCTTCTTGGAAGTTGGAGACCGGAAGGACTGGGTTGCCTGCTGGGCGCTGGGCTGCACTGTCAGAGCCGAGTTGGCCATTTTGGATGGTTCTGATGGGGCCGGGCAGGTACAGACGAGTGGGAGGAAAAAAGCAGATGAGCTACAGGGACAGAAGGACAGAAGCTCCACAGAGAACAGGAAGAAGACCGAGCAGCTTCTCTGCATCCTCCACTTCCCAGGGCATCTTGAGGTTGACTGGATGTCCTTCAAGTGGAGTTCACCGAACCTCCTGAGTTCCTTACCATTTTAGGCGCTCTCCTTAATCTACCTGGAGAGGGTTTCTTGTATCCTTCACAGCCAACCTGCCAGCGAAGAAACGGAGACTCTGAAGTGTGAAGTGACGAGCCCGGTTATGGAGTGCCCATGTGGCAGTTGGAAGAGACCACCGCAGCCCCGGGCTCTCATCGTGCAATATGGCCTCTCAGCACATGTCTCCCCAGGACCAGCTTTTAAACAGAAGGCTGAGCTGCTGCCAGCCTGGCTCATCTGTAGCAGCTAAAATCACACCACTGGCGATTCAAAAGCTGTGTCCAGAAACACTGGGGGGATCAGGAGGGCATTTCAAGAGCTCAAAGGGTCTGAGATTTTCCCAGCTTTAAAGGTGACAGGAGGGCCCGCCACAGTTCACTGGATGCTGGGCCACTGAGGAAGGACTTCATTTTTTGGCACAGCATGCAGCCGAGCTCCGTGTCTGCAAGGTCCCCCCCCCCCCCAATCCCAAGCCGGGGGATGGGGACGGATGCTGGAGATACGGCAGTTTGTGTCACGGTGGAGGAAGCCCCGGTCTCTTACGACAGCTTCTGAACAAATCCGCCCGCCTCTGACTGAGAGGGAGACATTACCCTCTGTTAACTGGACAGCCAACGAATCTGCCCTCTGCCCCAGAGGAAGCCACGAGCTCTGTCTTCAAAGACTGTTGGTTAACAAACATCCTTGAAGAGATAATCCAACAAAGGTCTGTGCGGACAGAGCGCGAGGCGGAGATGCCGGGAATCTGTAGTCTAATTATTTGTTCTGGTGTATTCTCCACTGTACTCAATGTGACGGGACAATGTTCTGTATCTCCCTGCACAAAATTCGGCCCCGGGGCTCGTGAAAGCTGGTGGCCAGCCAGTGCAGCAGCTGGGAAGTGCATGGCCATGTGGAAGTCACAGAAGAGCCATCTCCACTGTCTCCAATAATAAGAAATGTGTTACTTCACTAACAGAAGCCTGAAAAGAAGGGTCTCCAGGGCTGGCAGATTTGGAGGCTGGGTGGCATCAATGAGGACCTATCTTTCTGTCCTGCCACCTTGTCTTTACTCCCAGGCTTATTCCCTTATGGTTGCAAGATGCCTGCTGGAGCTCCACACATCACAGCCTCACCCCCAGCACTCAACCAAGAAGAAGAAGGAGAGCAGTGATTTTCTCATGAGCCTGCTCAAGAGTGGAGAGAAACTTCTTTTCAAAGCTCCCCAACCTCCAGATTTCCTCTCATCTCTCATTGGTCAGAACTGTGTCACATGCTGTTTCCTAAGCCAATCACTGACAAGCCAATGGAATTACCATGATGGGCTTGGACCAATCACGTTTACCCTTGGGACTGAGCCACCTGAGAAACCTGTGGTTTTCAAACAACTGAACCAATCGGTATAAAGGCAGTTGCATAGGTGATAGTGTTCCAGATTTAGCATAAACAAACAGCAAAAAAGTAAAAAAAAAAAAAAAAGGCAGTTAAATTGGAATTCAGATTAACAACAAATAACTTTTAGAAAAAGTGTATACCATGCACTATTGGGATATACTCATACTAAAAAAATCATTTGTTGTTTAGATGAAACTCAAATTTAACTGGACATCCTGTATTTTCTCTCTCAGCCCAATAGGTGATTGATGGAGTCTGCCAGAGAGGTCTTTCCACAGCCCCCACCAACGGAGAAGACCATGGGGGGGGGGCAATCTATTTGGCTGAAACAATACTTGCAGTGTTTTTCCCCCATCCCTGCACATCCCTTCCCCTATCCACACCAGATCTCAGCATAAATGATGCTACTGTCATTGCTATTCAAACTGGAAAACTGAGAGTCACCTGGAGTCCTTTTCCCATCCATACCACCTTCCAATTCAGCTCCTTGTTTCGCCCTCCCCCCGCCCCCGCCCCCGACCCCCATAGCCTCCGGGTTGCTGATCTCCAGCCCATGCTCCCTACCTTCGAATACCTTTGCACTATACTTTGCTCCCTTCTTTCTGTCCCAGATCCAGCCGTCATCTCCTTCTAGAAGCTTCCCTGGCCTCTGCTTCCTGAACTGTGTCATCGCTTCACCACATTGTACATCCTCTGGGAATATCCTTTAGAGAATCATAATCTGCTGAGATCTTATTCATTGATCTTCCCATTGTAAACAGTGGCAGCGTGCTAGGTCCAGAAAGACAGCTTTCTGAGGACAGGCGCTTTCTGTGTGGTTCATCCCTGGAAACTCTGTGCCTGGCCCTGATGGAGGCTCAATCGGTATATATTGAAGTGCTGAAAGCCATATGTCACACAGCCTTAGCCATGAACATCAAGATGGGCTAGGCACCCAAAGCAAAGTGAAAATGCAGAGGTCCTGGTTCAAAAATCATCAGCAATTTCCAGATGACCACAGGATGGTATTAAACCAAGGGCAGGGTCCTTCTGAGAGCAGAGCCCTGGGTGTCCCCATTGGTCACATGCTGATAACACTGGCTCTGATGATGTGACTTTGTAACGATGACCCAGGAGTAATTTCTTAACTGAAAGCTCTTATTTCAGGCCGTGAGTCCCGATCAAGAATGCATGAACTGGTCCCCAACAAAATGAGAAATATACAGAAAATGCAGTAAGGTTTTCCCAAAGGCTAAATATTATCTGTTCTGCAATTGCTTTCCTTATATATTTTTTGCTGGGAAAATGTCTTCTCTTTCCTGAAACAATGGTGTTGGTAGCCATGATTGCAAAATAAGAGACTGGAAGAACCCTCATCCCTCCTGTTTTTGGTGTTTGCTTTGTAAATTTCACTGCCACAGGGAGTCCAACATCTGAGAAGCCCCCATCCCGACTAGGGGTCAAAGGGGAAGGAAGGTTCCTTTACAAGGGCCCTTTATACAGAGAATGGGTTACTGATTTTCATGGCCAGCAGAGGGGGCTACAGGAATGCCAAATCCCCTTGCCTGGGTTACCCCACCCCCACCCCCAACTTGGAGGTGACTCTTCTCTGACTCTCAGCTGCCTGGGACATCTCTACTATGCGGGAAATTTTGGGATTCGAGAACCTTACCTGGAGACTCTATCCCTTTTCTGCACCTCCGGTCTGAACCGTCTTCTAGCTTTCACTCAGTGGTTTACAGCTCTGGCCACATGGGAGGCTCACCCGGAGAGCTCTCCAGAACAATTAGATTCAAACACCCAGGAATTCTGATTCTGTTGGTTCAGGGTAGAACCCCCAGCACCAGAACTCTTCCCACTCCCCCGCTCTCCTCCCCCAGGTCCATTCTGAATGGGCTGAGAATTCATGCCGGATGAAGTTGCCATCAAAAAAATGGTGGTCTATATTTTTAGAAAGAGAGTGAGTGGTTTTTCTGTGTGTTATGGTGTGTGTGTGTGTGTGTGTGTGTGTGTGTGTGTGTGTGGCCTGGGGCAACTGTCTTCTTTTCAGTTTTCGGGGCACTTTCCAGCAGAGCACAAATGGAACATTCCAGCTAGGGCTGGGAGATGGAGGATGGCTGGGACATTGCCACATGATCTGTGGACACTCGAGCAACCTTCCCGGCTCTCTGTAGGGTTTGGCCTTGCTTTCCTGACCTGCCTGTGTCTTCAGCAGACCCACCCTGGGAATTTTGTGGCCAGGTATCTGAGCCACCGGGAGTCCTGGGCGGTGGCTGCACCTTACCCCTGATCCTGCCCAAACCTTGCTTTTCCAAGCTCCGTGGCTCAGTCTCCTGGGGAAATGTGATGACATGTAGGCACAGCTGGCCAAGTTCTTTCCTAATAATAACTTTTTCAACGAAAGGAATAATTCAAAGTTTATGCAAGGCAATAGAAACCCCAAATGACTCAAAAGGTATTTGGGGGGTGGTGCCTCCCTCTGGTAAGAATGAGTGTTCCTGCTGAAAGATTACAAGCAATTTAATAAGAAAATTGTCTCCAGGATGAAAGCGCAAACGCAAGCAATATTTAGGTGGGGAAGTTTGGTAGAGGTGTCCCTTTGGGAAGGTGTTTACAGGCAGGGACTCCTTCCCCAGGTATGTAGAAAACTCTTCCTCAAACCCCTTTTCTCAGAATCAAAGGACAAGGGACTCCCCCAGTCTGCTCACATTGAGACAAAGAGGAGACGCGGTGGGCTCAGAGCCTTGCCCCTGCGGGTCGTGCCCAACAGACCAGAAGTGCTCCCGACCCTCCCTCATGGCAGGGAATGGGCCTGTGTGACAGGCCAGGAAACAGGACTCACGTCTCTGTTACACAGGATCTTCTATGTGAGTAAGAGAGCAGCTCAGTCTCCAGGCGCTGTGGAAGAGGCAGAATTAAGGGTTTTCACCCGCTTCACCTTTCCCTCTTCCTAAGAGCATTTCCCTTTTTAATCTTCTTACAGGTTTGTGTCTCCCGGCATTACCCTTATCCTTCACACAGCCAGGACAGAATCCCAAACTACAGAGATGCCAAGAGTGCCAAGGATAAGCCCCCAAGCCCGCAACTGATGGAATGTCAAACCCTCTGTGCTAGGAAAGCCGTCCCTCCCCCGCTGCTCTGTTGAAAAATTCTCATTCATTTACTCATGCACAGGGGATCCTAGTAAAATCCAGAGATGTTTCACAGTGGCACAAAGCAGAGTGAAGCCTGCCCTATAAAACTGTTGATTTCAGGAGGAAACACGAATGATACTTAAGAGGTAGAACAAAACCAGAACCAAGTGACGTAACTCTCCAACCCCAAGAAGGCAACAATGAGGTTGAAATAAAATTCACTCTTCAGAGCCCCCTGTCCGAGGCCCGGGATGGACCATGTCTGCATAAATACCAGCTGCTATTAAGTAATAAGGATGGAAATGGAAATACAGTTCAAGCAATCATAGATGAAGCCTGGCTTAACCTGAGTCTCCAAGTAGTGAAAATTGGTTCCAATATAATTTAGCCCACATCAGAAGTCAGGCTCGAAATGAGTGTTGCAGGGAAAGTACAAATTACATTTTTAAAGATCGGTGTATAATTATAGGCTTAATTAATTACACGAGGGATTTGTTCTCAAAAAGGTGTATAAAAATGCGTCCTATTTCGCACCAGGGAGATCACCTATAGGAAGGAACGCTATTGCTTTTAGAGATCTGTGAACACTGGGGTTCTACTTTAAAAGGAGGCCCACCTGGGGAACCTGGGTGGCTCAGGCTATTAAACTTGGCCCAGGTCGTGATCCCAAGATCCCAAACCTTCTTGGCCCAGGTCGTGATCCCAAGATCCTGGGATCGAGCCCTGTGTCAGGCTCCCCACTCAGCAGAGAACCTGTTTCTCCCTCTCTGCCCTGTCCATGCCTTTTCGTGCTATCTCCATCTCTCTCTCTTTCTCTCAAATAAATAAATAAAATCAATTAAAAAAGAAAAAAAGGAAAGGAGGTCCACCTGCTCTGTTAGTAGGAGATTTACCATATGCCATTTAACAAGAAAAAACAAACAAACAAACAAACAAAGAAGGACATGCTCTTCAGGAGAAGAAAGTTAACCCGAATAGATCAGGGTAGCTTGAAAAGTATTAGTTTATACCTTCCCTTTCCCTCCCTTGGGTATAAACTTATATTCAAATCTTGGTGCGACTCCTCTTAGACTTTTTTCCCAAAAAGACTTTATTTATTTATTTATTTGAGAGAAAGACATGGAGGAACAGGAGCAGGGATGGGAGGAGCAGGGAGAGGGGGAAGTAGGCTCTCCACTGCGCAGGGACCCTTACGTGGGGCTCTATCATGGGATTGTGACCCAAGCGGAAGGCAGACCATCAATCGACTGAGCCACCCAGGCACCCCTCCCAGACCTTTTTTGACACTTAAACAAATATCTGCAACTTGTAGATCTATTTGTTGTTGCAATTATACCGCACATTCCGTGCTGTGACTAGCTTCCTTCGTTGAAAGACCTGACCTGGCCATTCAGCACCAATTGGCTGCCAATGGCTGCTTCATGTTCAGTTCAGAGCATTTTAAGTTTTAGGAAATTATAGTTCTGTTTTAAAGCCTTGCAGGTACCAAGTCTGAAAACTCAGTGAACCCTCGAGCAACAGTCTAAAACAAGGGTCCCCTCATCCACGCTCTGTGTCCCCCTGCCCAGTGGGCCGTGTCAACAGTGCATGGGACCCTCTGGGCTCTTGCAAGCCCATCGACGTGCGTCCCTGGCTCAGTTCTGTTTTCCCACAAACACGGGATTGTGGTGTATACACCTTGCACCTTGTGTGATGAACAAGAGGGAAATCCAGCACCGTGGGGACTGTTTTTTGTTGTTGTTTTTTTTTTCCTCTCTGGCTGGATCTTGAACAAAGACAACTTAAAAAAGGAAAAAAATCTCAGCAGTGAGATTCTCTCGTGATGTTACTGACTTCTTTCCCCTTGTAGCAAGGCTCCTGTCCCTTTATGGCTCGTGGTTTTCTGTAGGTTGGGAAGATTCTGAGAGATCAGCTGTTTCCGCCTCCCTAGACGACACCGGCACTCTCTAATTCTCCAGGAGTTAGAGGTCTCCCTGTCCATCCCTGGCGAGGGACATGAAACTCGCCGAGGAAAGTGATGGTAGAGAGCAGGCAACCGATTCATCCAGTTTAAGCTGGAAAGTCCCATATCCTGGGAACCCCCTTAGTCTTGGGCAAACCAGGGCAGTTGGGTGCAGAACAGCCTCTAATTCCTTCTCGGGAGCTCACGCGATGCCACAATCAGGCTAAGTCCCCGGCTGGAATGCAGGCAAGGAGGACAGTGGCCCTCTGTGCGAGGCTCACGGCTGCCCTCACGCTGGCCGGAAGCTGGAACCAAGAAGGATATTTGTCCCTAAGTTAGCCCTGTGTCCTCACCACAGAATGGTTCTGTCTGTAACTGGCATTTAGCTAATGATGATGACATGACAAGTCGAGACGCTGGCCTGGCGCCTAACGTGTTGGCCTCGGCTGGGAATGGCCAGAGAACCAGAGCAAGCCCCAGAATCCCCTTCCCTGAATTCAACTTCTATGTGTCATGCGGGCCTTGAGATCCGAACCCCGTGTTTGCACCCTGGCTCATCCCCAAAGGAATCCACCCAGCATCTGGGAAGAGCACGGCCTGTGGGAAGGCAGGCTTGGACTTGATGGGGTTTTGCCTTCCCCTGAGGCTCGCACACAGAGGTGCCGCGCGACACCCCCCACCAACTCCTTGCGTAGCTCGGCCCCAGCACCTCTGGGAAGCTGGGAGACTTAGACTTTGAAACATTGGACCTTGTAACATCCAAGAAGGGCTGAAGCACCCTGCTTACCACACTGTGGGACTTGGGCACCCAGTTCTCCCGAGGCTGCCACCCCATGCCCCCGGAGGCAGAAACAGCCCCGAACCCAGGTGGATTTGATTATGTGTATTTCATTCCTCCCCTCCCCCTTAATAATTGATATAACAATTTCATCTGATCGTCCCATGTGATGGGGGTATTATATTTTCTGGTCTATAATCAAAGAAGAAAAACTTAACCGTCTCTTCTTGGTCAAAACATGCCAATTTTATTTGCCACTCACATAGTTAAAGAAAAATTTAAGTAGTTATAAATTTAACCTTTAAAAATTAGGGGTGACACTCTAGTCTAGATTTCTTGATGTGCCTTAAAAGAAAACCAGAAACTGGAACCAAGAGGCCTGGTTCCATTAGTCAGTTAGAGCTGAGGGGCAGATGCTTCCTGGACACAGGGCAAGGATCCTCCGGCTTGCCACCATCCCCTACCTGTTGTTACACTGGCCGTGGCAGGCCCTCCCCCACCAGGGAGCAGACTGAATTTCTCCACTGCCCCTCCATGTTTGGGGGGCAAAGTGGCTTTACCCTATACTACATGTTATCCGGAGTGCTAGGTGCCTCTCAATATTGGCTTTCCTGCTTGGCTTCCCTCCTTCCCTCTCTCCTCTCCTTTCTCTTTCCTTTTTACAAGAACCCTGCTTTTACACTGATTCTAATGTGCTCAGTGAAATGACAGTATCTTTGGACTCCCTGCAGGACAAATAACCAAAGAAATGTAAGGGAAAGTCACCACATGGGGCTGCTTGCTAGGCTTCTTAAAGACAGGCAGACTCTGCTAAGAAGTGTACTCTTTTTCTCAGTGCAACCCCCCTTGCTTCTTTCCCCTGCCTGGTATAAGTCATGATGGCTGGAGCTCCAGCAGCTGTATTAGACCATGAGGAGACCTAAGAAAGTCTCATGCTAAGCATGAAAAGCAGGAAACCAAAAGAAGCCTGGGCTCCCACTGACTGGGTGTCACTTGGCAGTCCTGACCTGATGCCTTGTAAGCATCTTTTAAATGAGAAGGAAACAGACCTAACTTATTTAAGTCACTTATTTGAGTTCTCTGTTAGAGGCAGCCAAATGTAATTCTAACAGTGTATGGTTTTATCTTCATTTCGCTTCTGCAGAGAAATAACATGATCATTTCGTCAGAGGATCCACTAAGAGGTTAAAAAAAATGGCTGGAATTAAAATATTTTCTATTTTAAGAGCTCTAGATTGGTTTCTGAGAGTTATAAAACTTTTAGAATGGGAGCTTTGGGGTTCCTGTGCTTTTTATTAGCATACATACATACACCACTCTTAGGTTTTTCTTAGGGTTCTAGAACCTTGTAGGTTTCTGTCATTAGACTTAAGTAACCCAAAAATTGCTTGAGTGTTGAATTTTTCATTTGGAGCCGGAGATATATTTTGAAAAATGGTTCTTTCCTGTAGATCATTAGAGTTTCCCCTGAGGGTTCAAAGCAGGAGAAATTCCTGCCCTCCACCTCTAGACCTCCTTTTCTCCTAGACCTGAATTTTGCTTTGATGCCTCAAGTTTCGTCAAATCCAAGTTGGAGACCCAGCTCCCTCCTTACCAGAAATTGTTGTTCAGGGCAACTTGCATCTCCTCTTGAGCCTCCATCTCCTCCACAGACAGCTTCCTGGGGCTGTCCCCAGGGCTACATTAAATGTCATCCCATGCAAATGACACTTGGGAACAAATAATTGCTCAATGAATTTTTTTAAAAAAAGTAATAGTCCTTCCCTCCTTGCCCCTGATTTCCTGCTATTCACATCCATGCTTATCTTTCCTTCTATGGAATCAGCTCCTGGAGGGCAGAGTTTGGTTTCTCCTTCCAACCTGGCACCCAGCGCTGGGGACAGTTCAAAAGTCAGGAGATTGAAATCCTTGCTGAATGGAACCAGTCCCCCATGCCCTGGTAGGTGGCCTGCAGGGTTGCCAGGTAAAATTCGGGATAGATTTCAGATAAACAATGAATAATTTCTCAGTTTGTGTCCCTATGCAATATTTGGGATACCTTTTTATATACAGAAGAAAATTTGTTATTTATCTCAAGTTCAGGTTTACCGGAGTGTCCTATATTTTACTTGCTCTGCCTGGCACCCCCGCGGGGGCAAGCCTTGTCCCCCCCACACCAATAGGGGGCGGTGTCCCAGTCTCCCGCGTTCCACTCCAGCCTGAGAGCGAGTTGTTCTCGCCGCAGATCTTCGTCAGACCTGAAGAAAAGGGAAACTAGGTCTCCCAGGGAACTATGAAATGCATGGTGCTTATTAGTTTATTAATTAAACAGCACAAATGGCTGTACTCCGCCCGCTCTCCCTTGGAGTTTGCTCATAATTTACAGAGGCGCCCGAGGGGACCGCAGGGTGGGACCCCGCTCTTCTCATTTGCTGCCAAGATTTGGGGTTACCAGTTACTCTTGTCAATCTCTCGCTTAATCATTTAGCAGTTGTAAAGGACTCATTAAAAACCCTGAGGTTTATTGGAAACACCTCCCGCCCGGCCCAAGGCAGGCCAGATCGGGGAGCGCTTGTACCCACTTGTTCTCCAGGAGCCCCACAACGAAATTGTTAACTATAATTACACCACTATGGTTTGGAAAGGGGTTTGGGGGGGAGGGCAGGGGAGAGGAAGAGAGGCTACCCTGAAACTCCAGGGGCCAGGCCTTCAGGGAGCCCCTGCTCACACCCCTGCCCATACCCCTGCCCACCTGGATTGGACTCCGTGAGTTCTTCGCCCTTCCCCGGAGGCTGACCTCCTCTCTGGGGGGCCTCAGCTGCTCCCTGCCTCCCCTCCTTTCTCCCCCTGTGGGTATGTTTGGCCCGGATGTTCTCACAATGTGAAGGAATATCAAAACAAAGAAAATCCTTCAAGCAACCCTGTCCTCCCCGTCCAGCCTCCACTCACAGGCCCGGCCCCCACGCTCCCCCCACGAGTCTGCGGGGAGTCCGCAGCCGCAAGGGGTCCTTCTCTGAACAGCCATGGGACACGCAGAGATAGCAGCGCTTTCCAGGCTCGGGGGACAGGGAAGGGAACAGGCTGTCTGTCCCCTTGCTGGCTTCACACCTCAGCTCTACCCAGCTGCACCCCTCTTGTTGGAGGTGGCTGGAGCTCCCCATGGGTGATTGTTTTTCTAAATTATAATTCTGGCATTTTTATCTGAGTCTCTC
>PITA01000128.1:0-222695 GCA_004023965.1 Spilogale gracilis
CCAATGTTCATCGCAGCAATGGCCACAATCGCCAAACTGTGGAAAGAGCCAAGGTGCCCATCAACAGATGAATGGATAAAGAAGATGTGGTACATATATACAATGGAATACTATGCCTCCATCAGAAAGGATGAATATCCAACTTTTGTAGCAACATGGACTGGATTGGAAGAGATTATGCTGAGTGAAATAAGACAAGAAGAGAAAGTCAAGTATCACATGGTTTCACTTACTTGCGGTGCATGAGGGGTAAACTGGAGGACAGTGGGAGAAGGAAAGTAAATGGGAAGTAGGGTAATCCAGGGAGAGAAATGAAACAACAGAGACTTTGGACATAGAAACAAACTGAAGGACTTGGAAGGATGGGGTTGGAGGGATGGGGGAGCCTGGTGGTGGGTATTGGGGACACCTAAAGCGTGGAGCACTGGGAATGGGGAATGAATCTTGGAACACTGGAAAAAAAATTTAAGTAACAATAATAAATAAATAAATAAATAAATAAATAAATAAATAAATAAAAATAATACAGCTTCTAAATGTTGGAGACACTAAAATCTTTTCAGAAGATCTAAGATTTCATCACCAAATTAGTAGATTCATGATTTAGATGTCCTATTTAACTTAAAATTAGGAATATCATCTGCCAAAGTAATTCTTTTTTTAGATAGCATACCCTAAATTTTTAAATAACATATGAAGCATAACAATGTATGTTTGTCCTAAGAGCAATTTATATATGACCAAGAGATACAGGGCAAATGTGAAATCATACTCCCATTCATCTCTCCAGAAATAATCATTATTTATTTAACTTACACATTCCTTACACAATAGTGTATACGTATATATGTAGTTTGATTTTGTTTTCTATTTTTATTAAATAAACAATACTATAACTATTCTGGGAATTCTTTTTTTTCCCATTAACACAATATCCTGGAGATCTTTTCCTGTTAACATATATGGATCTACCAACATCCTTCTACTGTATTTAATCTCATGTGTCATGATTATTTAGGTTGGCTTATTAAGATATGCATGTTATTTCCTACTTTCTAACTAATAATCACAGAAACTTGGGAAGCCTCTCATCTACTTCCTACATCTAAAATATACCTCAGGCATCTACATTTCTATTTTTACCTCCACAGTCCAAGTCACCACCTCTTTACCTAGCAGGTCTCCCACTTCCACTTGGGCTGGTTTTCCTCTACCATGCGGAATACATGTATATCTGATTTTTGTCAATCCCTACTTCAAGTGCTCTGTGACCCATTGTGTTTACCACAGACTGCCAGACCTGTAGGAACTGCACTTAAACTTCTCTTTGGTCTCAACCATTTCAATCATTTCCCTTGATCTTTGCTTTTCAATGAAAAGACAGAGCTTGTCACTCTTCCTTCAATGAGCTGAGTTTCTTTCCCCATTTCTGGGCTTCCCTACATGTTTCCACCTAAAGAATGTTATTTTCACCATTCCTCACAGAGTTTTTCTGGCTATATATCCCTCAAAAATTTGGTCTCCTCTAAAATCTCATTCTCATTCCCACAGAGAACCCTTCCCTGACACGTCAATCTGTCCATCTGTGCTACAAATCCATATAGTGTAATATTTTCTCAAAACACCCATCATGGGTACCTGGGTGGCTCAGAGGGTTGAAGCCTCTGCCTTCGGCTCAGGTCATGATCTCAGGGTCCTGGGATCAAGGCCTGCATCCAGCTCTCTGCTCGGTGGGGAGCCTGCTTCCTCCTCTCTTTCTGCCTGCCTCTCTGCCTACCTGTGATCTCTCTCTGTGAAATAAATAAAATCTTTAAAAAAATAAACCCATCATAATACTAACCATATTTGGCAATTATTTATGTGTGATTTTTTTTTTCTAATTTTTCTTAGTTGGTAGACATGTATCATTGTCTGTTTTATTCACTGCTTTATTCCAACATTTGGCAAATGTTCTGATATGTAGTAGATTCTCCATAAATACTTATTGGATAAATAGATTTCTAATTCTTTCTCCCAACTTACTCTGCTATATATCTCCCATCTAGAACCTGCAAACGAAAGAGAGAAAGAAAATGAGACAGACAAAGGGGGAGGGAGACAAAGAGAGAGAGAGAGAGAAAGATCTGAATAGTTGTCCAAACAATTAAAATACTAGAGAATTTTTAGGTCACTGAAATTATACTGTATGATAGTATAATGACAGACACACGACACTGAACATTTTTCAAAACCCATAGAATTCTACAACACAGAGTGAACCTTAATGTAAACTATAGACTTCAGTTAATGATAATGTATTAATTTTCATTCTTCAATTATAACAAATGTACTACAATGATACAAGATGGTAACAATAGAAGAAACTGGGGAGGGGGTGGGGATGTGGGAGTTCTTTATGTTTCCTGCTCAGTGTTTCTATAAACCTAAAACCACTCTAAAAATAATACCTATTAAATTTTTAAATGCTAGAGAGAGAGATTTGTACTAAAAATTCCTGTTTATGGCTCAGTTGTAGGGGAAAATCCTTCTCCTTCTGCATGTCCAATACTCACCACAGCACTCATCTCCGTTCCAATTGTTTTTTTCGACCAGTTTACCCGTGACTAATAAATGCAGCGGAATTTCAGCCATCTTTAAATTCACGCACATTTTTTTAGTGAACTGGATTGTAATCCAGAGTATTTGAAATTCAGTTTTAAGGAATTCTTTCCATATAGTTAGTGTCATCATTTGAGGTGAGGTTGCCAAATTAGGCTAGTTTGTAGGTGGGGAAGGAAAAAGAAAGAAAGAAGGGAAAAAAAGACACTAATAATTCTGAATACCTGCTATGTGTCAAGCCTGTCCACACCCATGTATTTTGAATCTACCAAGCAGTATTTGGAGGTAGTATTATTGGGTTTTTGTAGTGGAGGAAACAGATGTAGAGAGATTAAAAAGTTGTCCAGAGTTGTATAACTCGGAAATGGAGAGTAGCATTTCAGAGAAGGCAGTGGAGGTATTTAGATTGAGATAGGAAACAAAAGCAAACTATATTTATGTGCCCAGGATATTTGAAAGCTAAATGTTTATCACTTTGGAACTGCTTATATTCATTCTACAGGTTTTTAAATTCCCAGAGAACAGATTCTATAACTATTTGATATGATACATTTGAAGATTGAAATGAAAATGAAATCATTGGTAAAGATTTTCAATCCCAGCTGATATTTCTTTTCTCTTTACTTCTCTTCTTTCTGATAGTTGATAACAGTTAGCTACTATCACACAATGAGTAATTCTCCATGTATATAAATGTGTACCCTGAGTATCTCTTTCATAGGCTCAATATCTAACCCAGTATTACTAAAGGCCCAGTCCAGACTATTGTGAGGTTTATTCTAAAATTCACCTATAAATCACAGGTGATCAATATGCCAGTTTATAAAACAGAAACTCTTCCCCCAAACAATCATCTTTTCACTGAATCATTTTGGAGGGTCTTATGTGATGCATAGTGTAGATTATGTTTTTGAAATGTGATATATTTTTCTGTTTGAATTTCCTTGTACTAACCTCCATTCAATCCTCCCAGAGGCATCCAAGTGCATATGGAAGTGGGGGAAGGAATGGGAGTTGGGAGGAGATCAGGTTTAAATTGGTATAGCAGGAATGCTAAAATAAAGAGTATTCAGTTTCTGATATTCAGTATAGGATCTTATAGCAGCACAATAACTTTGAGAGAAAAAACAAATTTTCTAAATTCTTTAATGGTCATGAGCATATTAGGACAAAACTATTAAGAGTCATGTCATAGACTTTCTTCCAAAATGTAGAGAGGATACCTCTTCCTGCTATATCTAAATGCAGAGAATTCTCCTACAGAGAATGTGATTAAAACATAGGACAGTGACTTTCACATATTTTGACCCAAACCCTCAAGAAAAAATGCATTTTATCTTATGATTTGGTACACAAAAGGAGATATAAAATGAATACATAGCTAAATATATGGAATTCTCCTACAGAGAATTGTGAGAAAAAGAAGGGACAGAGAATTACAGTAAATAAAATGGATGATAATGTCAACTTTTCTTGTTTTCTCTAAGAACAATATTCTACAAGGAAGGGTATTTCTAAAACATCCAAAAAAAACCATGAGGGGAATTCCAATAACAGAGAGTCCTCTGGGTTGGGAGTCCCCCCCCCGCCCCCTGTCTCCTCTCTACCCCCACTCTGGTTTGGTATTCCTAATGCAGAACACTTGCAGGATGTCCAGCACCAATCTCAAAGGATGAATGTCATAGCAAGCCCCATGGTGCACCACAGTTAGAAAAAGGGAAGACCTGGGTCAGCTCTCCAGAGCTGCCTTTGGATCACATATAGCATGAAATATAACATTTTCATGTACCCTAGCAGGAATATATTATCAGAGATAAACTAATGGCCAGAGGGAATATTGCTGAGGCTAAAGTGGGTCTCTAATATAGGACTGCAAGGGAACTGCTGAAGTTGCTGTCACAAGGCGATTGGAGCTAGCAGCGGCAGCAGCCACTAAAATGGGCTCAGGATGGTCATCAAGTCAAGGCTGAGGATGGAGGGAGGCAGACCATGAATTGTACCAAGAGCAGACATTAACATAACAACAAGGGACAAAGTTCATTATACCTAGAGGGTCATACCAACTGTGTTTTCTTTTCCTTTTTCTTTTCTTTTCTCTTTTCTTTTCTTTTCCTTTCCTTTCCTTTCCTTTCCTTTCCTTTCCTTTCCTTTCCTTTCTTTTCTTTTCTTTTCTTTTCTTTTCTTTTCTTTTCTTTTCAAAGATTGTATTTATTTGAGAGAGAGACACACAGCGAGAGAGGAACACAAATAGGCTTCCCACTGAGCAGGGAGCCCCATGCAGGATTGGGTCACAAGACCCTGGGATCATGACCTGAGCCAAAGGCAGATGCCTAATGACTGAGCCACCCAGGTGCCCCCCCAACTGTGTTTTCTGATAGAAATCTAAAATAGAAAGTAGGCAAGGTCTGCCTCATACATACTTTCAAAATTCACATGAATACACTCCTTTAAGGGGAACTAATTGGCATCCAGAATACTTGTAGCGAAAGAATCTGGGTAGTAAAGTTTCTGTCTTTCCATTATAGAAAGTGAGTGAGGGGCACCTGGGTGGCTCAGTTGGTTAAGCGACTGCCTTCGGCTCAGGTCATGATCCCGGACACCCATGATCGAGTCCCACATCTGGCTCCTTGCTCGGCGGGAAGCCTGCTTCTCCCTCTCTCACTCCCCCTGCTTGTGTTTCCTCTCTAGCTGTGTTTCTCTCTGTCAAAGAAAATATTGATGGCAAAGGCATAGGATAAATTATATTATATGACCCCATATGCAATTTAAAAATGAGGATACATGTGTGGATATGTCAAGCTGTGCTTTCTACGGATTATCTCATGTAATAACCCAGACCACTTTACCATTATCCCTACTTTACAGATGAGATAGTTGAGGTATAAAGACTTTAAATAATTAGTCCAGTGTTAATTAACTTGTCTCATGGAGAACAAAGCCAGGACCTAAATACAAACACATGGACTACAGAATGGGAAATTATAATAATTAAGTTTAATGTCATAAATAGCCTATACTGTTTTTAGTTATTCAAAGAATATCTCACAGACATTCATTTGGATTTTCAATTTTCTGGTATAATTCTGTAGATGACCATTTTGAAACTTTTGCTTTGTTCTCTTTATTAACAAAGACATATTTTTAAAAATATTTTTAAATAAGCAGTTTTGAAGAAACTATCAAATTCTAGATACAAGAAAGAAATTGTTACTTTGCAGGTAACTTTACTCAAATTTATCCTGTAAAATCATTTGCTTAAAAAACTGGGCTAGTACAGGGCATCTGGGTGACTCAGTTGGTTAAGTGTCTGACTCGGATTCAGCTCAGGTTCTGGTCTCATGGCATGTGGGATCTAGCCCCGCATCAGGCTCTGTGTTCAGTGAGAATCTGCTTGGATATTCTTTCCCTCTGCCCTTTCCCCCATTCCCTGTTTCTCTCTCTCAAATAAATAAATCTTTTAAAAAATGATGCTAATATGATGTATAAATAAATATACCATTTCAATCATAAAGAGTTAGCTAAACAACTGTCAGATAAGAAAACTACTCTTATATAGCTACCATGTACTTTCTTTTAATAATTTAATTGATGCATGATTGACATTTTTAACTTTAACTGTGCTTTTGAAAAGGAGATACCAAATATTATTTTCAACTAGCTTAATTTAGTTGTTTTACTAAAAAAAAGTAACTATCATGATACAGTAAGTAAGAATCAAATGTTTATTGTTTTCAGACCTAATTATATATGTTCTTAATATATATCAACTACTTATTAACAATTGTTATCAGAGTAACCACCTTTATTCAGACATGTGTAAAACTGTTCTGAGAAAAGCAACATTTATTCCTAACTGTGGACACTAGTATGTCTCTGGCTTTCTTGTCCCTTTATACACTCTCTCTTTCCAAAGCTGACCTATTTTCATTACAATAACTAGTTTGATGCCTTGATTTCTTCTCAATCTGTATATTTCTAACTTGTGTTTCACAAAAACTACATTCCTATATCTGTAGCTACAGTGTAGGATTCAGAGGACAGAAAGTTCCTTCTGTATCATATTTTGATGTACTCCCAATGTCATTAGTGTCTAATGCACAGTAAGAAATGAATAAATATTTCTTGAATAAATGAAGGTAACCTCTGAGTAAAAATTGCTTCTTCAGTCATTAATTTAAAAATTATTCATGGCCACTGTTTTGTGCCAGGCTTTATGCTAAATGTTAAAAACACAGATATAGGTCATATGCATCCTGTTCATGGAGAGCTCAAGATCAATTGGAGGTATTAAATGTGTGAACAAATAAATCTAAGATACTATTTTGTATGCTAGGAAAGTGATCTGGGTTGAAAATGATTTAAAGAATTATGTCAAATATAACTTAAAAATGTATGTCAAGAGTTTTCTTAAAATGTTATAGAAAAGACATTTGAAGTCTTTCCTGATTATTTGTCTCACATGAATTATATATACAGATATGAAAAAATAAGACAAATTTTCATTATCAGAGACCCATCAGAAGCAGATGGAGAGGAAATGAGTCTCCCCAAGGAGATGGTGAAGGGGGAGGCGGCAAGGTTGAAACTGATAGGGGTGGTTGGCTGCCCAGGCTTAAGGAAGGGGTGGACTAGAGTGCGCCAGAGCTCTTTGATCCAGGCAGAGGTAGCGACTGGCTCAGGGGAGCTGGATCAAGGAGATATGGAGAACCAGGTGATCAGGATCAGAGGAAATGAGGAAGGGCTCTTTTTTCCTTGGGGCATTTCTAATTTCTTCTTGTCTCCATTTCTGCATATCTGTTCTTTGCTTTTCTGAACCTAAGTGTATTTCTCCCTCTTGCGACTGTTAGTCTCTTCTCAAAAAGCTACAATATCTAAACTTAGGTATACTTACATTCATTTGAAAAAATATATGTATAGTCATATTCCTCTGGTATTTGTTATTTAAATGAGTAAAGTACACTATATATTGTTTTGTCCTTCAGAAAAATTCTCATTATTTTTATTTCTATATAGTTCTTAAATATTTTTTCTCAAAAATCTTCTTCTATTTAGTCCTTGTTTTAAAAGCAAAACAAAAATGCTTTTCACTCCTGATACCACCAAGCTTAAATTAGGTGATATAAAGTCAATCATGCCAAAATTTTCTTTTTAAATATGAATATTTTAACTCTTGAGACTTTCCTTCCTGGAATATCTCATCTTCCACTAAAGGAAATATTTTAAACTAGCATCTTCAGGTAAGCTATCAGTAGAACCCAATTATTCTCTGCCCACCTTTTCTTGTTTCTCTTAACCTGCAACAACTTAATCCTTGCCTTGAGTGATTACTCAATAATTATTTTGTGGGAGGCTGAAAAGATTGCCTGGAGCTCCTCTGCCGACAAGTCTGGCCCTGATACTACCTGGGGAGTGGGGTGAGGGACAGAGTGAACTGAATCTGCTCTTGGTGACTCAGGGGTTTATTGTCAGATGTGTGAAACTGTATTTAAAGATAAGTGTTGGAAAGAGGTATCTCTGAATCCATCAGAAGCATGTGAAATAGAGCTCATCCTTTTCAGCAAATCAGAGAAGATGAAAGGTGTCCCAATAGTATTAAAGAAGTTTTCCCTTTTAGAAGGGTAGTTCTCAGACCAACATGTCTCCAAGCATCACTTTGTGCCTTGAATGGGTCAGAGTTACTGCAATCATTATCAGCTTTCTTCTTATTTTCCGACGTTGCCTCCTGTCAGGAACTTGAAGCCGTGGAGATTTAGATTTCTATGTCATATAAAATGAGGTATTTAGGTAATGACTTGAGACATTATAAAGTGTTCAAAAATAGGAAATTCAGAAGCACCTGAGTGGCTCAGTTAGGTAAGTGTCTGACTCTTGATTTCAGCTCAGATCTCGATCTCAGGGTTATGAGTTCAAAATCCATAAAAGTATAGGAAATCCAGAAGCTAAAAACATCAAAGTAAAAAAAAAAAATTACAGCTCTGTATACATAAATGGAAAGAATGCTCAGTTGGAACAAAATGGCAGCTCTGAGTGCTAAAACGGGGTTATTTAAGAAATAAGAGCTATGCTAAGGATTATGACAAATAATCTAATTAGAGAACATTGCTGGGGTTTTTGAAAACCAATATAAATTTCACTATATAGGGATAAAAATATTTTAGATCCACATGACTTGGTGGAGGATATTCTCAAGCAACTCTTTGGTGGTGGGCCTTTAGAAAACAGAACAGAAATATGGTGGGAAGAAGAAAAATAAGAGAAGTAAGGAAATTGTAGAAAAGTGGGTAAAAGATGAGATATATTTCAATAGAGCCAAAATATGAAGATGGTGGATAATGTGATAAAAGTTTATAACGCAAAGTTTCACATGTTTTAAATGAAAGTGAATTTGCTTGAATAACTTTAGGATATCAGCAAATTATTAAAAGAACAACAAATACAGGTCAGTTTTATCCTCCAGCTCACCTGAATTTCTAGACTTGGATAAGTAGATGGTCTGGAACCAAACTTAATATTATCTTTTTAAAGGACTCTAACTTCACATTCAGAAACCATTAACATGGGCACCTGGGTGGCTCAGTGGGTTAAAGCCTCTGCCCTCAGCTCAGGTCATGATCTCAGGGTCCTGGGATAGAGGCCCATATCTGGCTCTCTGCTCAGCAGGGAGCCTGCTTCCTCCTCTCTCTCTGCCTGCCTCTCTGCCTGTTTGTGATCTCTCTGTCAAATAAATAAATAAAATCTTTAAAAAGAAAAAGAAACCATTAACATAACTAGTTCTGAATTGGTTTATAGGATTTGAATATCTATGACACTGTCTATACTGCTCTGATACTATAAATTTTTGTCTAGGACGTAATTGCCTAACTCCCCAAAATTCTATCTTATAATTAATGTATGGGTAAATTTCGTGTGTTGTAAGCGAATATAGTGCACAAGGCCATGTTTGGAGTGGACATTTCTTCATAATAAAAATCTACAACTTAAGTGAAAAAATACTTAGCTCCATGTAAGTATAAAAGGGAAAAAAAATCACTGAGAAAAGGTGTAAAATTAAATGATGACTAGAATACCAAGGCAGATAGAGAAAGAATAAAGCAAAAGCATCATCTCAAAAGCCCACGAAGTTTTTTTTTCCCATGTAAATTTGACTGTGTTTAAAGTTTTTGGCATCATAAGCATAAAAAGAATGAATGCAGATATTTTCGATTTTTATCTACAACATCTCAATTTAAAAGAAATTGAATCATCTGGAGAGTTAAAGTTTTCTGTGTGAAACACCACAAGGAAACTGAACAAGATAGAAAGTAAAAACAGTGATATGGCTTAATTATGAAAACTTAGAGAAGAATCATGGCAAGTACAAATTGATTATAGACTTCATTCTTATTTGTTTTGACATCTGGAGAACAAAGATTTAGAAATGCATGTCAGGGAGATGTTCACATGCAATCCTATTCCTGTGGTCCTATTTTTATTAGTTTCACTGGGGATTTACGTATATTCTTAAAATTATTTTACAGCTCATTGATGATTTTAAAACAGCTTTCTGCTTAGAATGAGTGTAACATAGCGAGAAAGGAAAGCACAAGGTGAGAATTTTGTTCACGGGGATAGCACCCTCAGAACTGCGACAGCATCATGGCGTAGCCTAGGGCTGCTCACAACCAGGCCTGTTGGTTTCCTCACCAGGGGAATGAGATGATGGTATTTATCTATCTGGTAGAAGTGTTAGGAGAACTAATTAATGTTTGGAGAGGGCTTTGAGATTCTTGGATGAAAGGTACTCAGTAAGTGCAAAGTGTTATTATGATTATTTTAATAGTTATGATTACTGAGATATTAAATGTGTAATATTCTAACACCCTGCAAATTCTAGTCTGGGTGGGCACTGTGGATTGCATATCAAATGGCTTAAAATAAATAACCTTAATGATTGTTTTAATTTGGCTTATAATAAAATGTGGGTGGGCAGGACGGGCATCTCTGTCTTTCTGTTCTTTGACATAAATTTAGCTTTTGTTTTTAAATTCTAATGGTGTTGTTCTATTTATTATTTATTTATTTGTTATTTTTGGTGACGCCCTATTTATATATTTTATTTATTAGAGAGAGAACAGAGTGAGTGAGAAAAAAAAAAACACGAGTTGCGGGGGAAGGGCAAAGGGAGAGAGAGAAGCAGACTCCCCACCGAGAAAAGATTTCCCCAGGCAGGGCTCCATCCCAGCAGCCAGGTGCCCCAGTGATGTCCTTAATGCATAAAAGTTCTGGAAAATCATGGAGACATTTAGCGCTAAGGGCTAGAACAGGGAGTGTACTCTGAGCTAACTACTCCCTGGAAGAAACAAAAGGTTATTGCTTGAGGGGCAATATGAAAGAAGGAAGTTTGAAGGTCTCGGTAGCCTGTATTCTCAGGAAACTTTCCCACTGCATCCAACTTTTCCGAGACTACTTGACATGGTGGAGAGGAATCCAGACAGATTTAAGAGAGCGGCATGTTTGGAGGTTACAGATTCGGGGATGGAGCTGAAAGTGAGAACTTCAAAGGAAGATCTTTAACTGCAATAGAGATAAAGTGGCACAGACCAAGCAGAGTGAGTCAGAAACTGACTTATATATTTATGTAGATCTAAAAATCCAGTAATGACCAGTGAACATTAAGAAATACAGAGAAACTGGTGCCAACAGAAAATATTTCAAGTCAGGAGCACTCTCGATGGTTGAATGAAGTATGCTACTTTGAAATTCTTTGAGTTTCTTGAACCCTGCATTTCTGGTATGTGTTCCTTTCTCACGAATCTATATTATGTAATTATATATGGTATATAGAGAGGAATGCAAAATAAGGATATACAGAAAAATACTTACAGAAAAAAGAAAAATACTTACAAATCAGAATGATTTTACCTTTATGTTTTGTGAATCTGAGGCTGATTGGAAATAGAAAGCTGTTTCCTCTAATCTAATTGTATATCATCTTGCCCTGTAAACCACATGAAAAAATCTAGGCATTTTTAGAAATGAGAATAATATTAAGTCCCAGTTAACTAACATGTTTGAACTAGTGGAAAAATAATCATTGCTGGCAAGAAAGTTAAGAAGTTTAGTCTCCTGTGGAAAACGGAGATAATTTGTTATTGATAAAGGACCTATTATAAAAGATAAATACAATAGGAGATTTATTTATAAAAGAAATACAATAGGAGATTTCAGTAGTTTAGGAAAAATTGAAGTGAGCTCAACGTCCACTGTACCAAGAGGATCTGTGCTGTAAACGTTGCAAGTGAGGATCATTACATTATGTTTTGGGAGGGCCATCAAGATTACAAATTTTCTTCACACATGTCCTTAAATATTACCAGTTTACAGGATATTTTGAAGAAGTTGAAGCAGAAAATGGAGATGCAGCTTGTTTAATGCAAGCAGATGCCTAGGTCATGGAAACTCTTTGAAGAGATCTACTCAGCCGCTGTGTGTGTGTGTGTGTGTGTGTGTGTGTGTGTGTGTGTGTGTGTGTGTGTGTGTGAAAGCTAAACTTTATTTTATAAAAATGAAAACATTTAGGAGTAAAACTACAACTTACTTCCTACGGTAGTTATGAGAGAAGAATGAGATGATACACTGAAAACATTTAGCAGGACGCCTGCATGCAGCAAGAATTCAATAAATGTAAGGTGTTTTTATATGAAAACAGGAGCTGATGTATTGGTGGAATGAGGTCTGAGGGTTCTACTCAACTTAAAGGGTATATTACAGCAGTGTTTTTGTGATGCCTCACAAAACAGGAACATCTCCATTGTAAGAGAATTCCCAGCCTAGGCTGAAGAGTTATGTGGCAGCGCTTTAACACAGAATTCACACTTTAAATGAGTAAATAGATTATCTCTAGATTGAAGTTAATGTTTTCCTTTACTTGACGATTCATTGTTGCTGAAGGACTGCATTCTATTTTAAGACGTAGATTTTAATATCTGACTTTTTTTATATTAAACGACTTTGAAGTTATGTCAGTTGGACAGGGACATTAATTTCTGTGCATTAAAGAACACAGTACAACACTTTTAAAAAGAGAGAGAGGGAGAGAGAGTATCATGTCCTGACCCACACACATATTGCTTCTCCTAACTTCTCCTAAACCCCCAGCCACTCTTTGTCCCATTGGCCACCTCACATAGACTCTCGCTTCTGGGGGAAAGTGGAAGTGTTTATAATTGAAGTTGTACATCAAATTGTGTGCTATCAATGGTTGTTGTCGTATAATATGCATACCATACAATTTACCATTTAATGATTTTTCAGCGTACACTGAGTTTTTCAGTGTACCCTTCAGTAGTATTAAGTATATTCACAAGGTTGTGCAACAATTTCCACTAAGTTTTCAGAACCTCTTGATATTCCCAAACAGAAACCTTGTGCCCATTAAACAGTGACCCTATTTTCCTTTCCCCTCAGTCTCTGGTAACCTCTACTTTCCTTTCTGTCTCCATGAATTTGCCTAATCTAGATAACTCATGTAACTGGAATCATACAGTATTTGTTCTTTTTACTGCTATTATCATGTCAAGATTTTTTTTTTAAGTGAAAAAAGACTGCCCTAGTATTTCAGGCCCTTTGGAGAAAGTCTGGGCACAGCTTAAATTTACCTTGTCTCTTAGAGTTCCTTGTCTTCCAGAAAATTGTTTATAGACACTTTCCATATAGAATCAAAAAAGAATTGTGTCCTAACTGAACATGCCTTAAAGTAAGCAAGAAAAACTTAGATTTCTAAATTTGGTATTAGTTAAGTGACCAAAGTATATTAATGATTAGTACTAAGCTTCTAATTATGAACTCCTAAATGGGTAAATTTGCCTGAATAGCTTTGAAAAGTGTTATTGTGCTGTTCATTTAATGTATACTTCTGAAAAGTTAATAAGATATTTTAATCATTATATATTTTTGACAAAAATATCATATAGCCTATTTTCATAAGGATTTGTTATCATTTGAACAACTTTTACAAAGCATGAATATCCTTGCTCTAATTCTTATCTTTAGTCATGGTCAAATTTTTCTCATGATTTATACCCTTTGCTGGTTTGCTTTCATTCCCCTTCTGCTTTTTTTCTTTAATGTTACTTTGATTTGGGGGGGGGGGTCTGTGTGTGTGCATGTGCATAGGCACACACATGAGCACAGGCACACACATGAGCACATCTAGAAAGCACAAGCAACATGGTGGATTTATTAGCCCCAGTGACTGGAAGTCCAGAGATTGAGTAGTCTCCATGGCTGCTTGATTTAGTAATGACTTTCTTTCTTTCTTTCTTTCTTTCTTTCTTTCTTTCTTTCTTTCTTTCTTTCGACTCCTTTCTGCTCTGCTTTCTGGGATATCTGTTTCATCTCAAGTCACCTTTCCAACAGGACTGCAAAATATCTTTCAGAACCCTCCTTGCCCCCCCCCCACAGAGAATGAGAGCTTATAATTCTGCCTCAGCATTCCAAATAAGAATACCAAGATTCTTTGTACCCCTAAATCCATGTAGTACTCCAAAGTACCTGGGTAAGTATACTGAGGCAATTCTAGGAAGTAGGAAGGGGGCAGGAAGGAACATCCACAGACTACCACAGTATGACTCTTTCACACATCCTGTGAATAAAATGCAGACATATTTTTAAATTATAAAAAATTATAGGAGCGCCTGGGCGGTTCAGTCAGTTGAGGGCCTGACTCTTGATTTTGGCCCAGGTCATGATCTCAGGGTCCTGGGATTGAGCCCAGAGTCTGGCTCTGGCCTTACCAGGGAGTCTGCTTGAGGTTTCTTTCCCTCCCTCTGTACCTCCCCCTGTTCTTTCTCTCTCTCTCTCTCTCTCTCTCTCTCTCTCTCTCTCTCTCAAATAAATAAATAAATAAAGCTTTTAAAAATGTTTAAAATTCTAAAAAATCATATTGGGAAGTATGAGGTTCTTAAAAGATGTATTTATTTTATTTGAGAAAGAGTATTTCAACAAGATATCTATTATTTCATTACAACAAGATTTCAACAAGATATCTATTCTTTTATTACATAGATATCAACAAGATATCTATTATTTCATTACATAGAAACCTTGACCATACAACCTTGTAATTGTCTAATTTAGATATCCTATCTTTGGAAAATGAGGATAATATTTGGGGAAAAAAAAGATGACATACAGAACACAAAAATGACTCTCACCTATTTTCTATTATAAGAGATATCTATTATTTTATTACATAGATATCAACAAGATATCTATTATTTTATTACATAGAAACCTTGACCATACAACCTTATAATTGCCTAATTTAGATATCCTATCCTTGGAAAATGAGGATAATATTTGGGGAAAAAAAAGATGACATATAGAACACAAAAATGACTCTCACCTATTCTCCTGTGGTCATAGGATAAGAAAATGAGATGCCTGAGAAAGCAGAGTTTATATTTACGAGAAATATCACATCTATTCAGTCAGTGATTTCAACCTTTCCTTCTAGCATAAGAATGCTTTCTTCTAATAAGGTGGTATAAGGAAAAATAACATGCAAATGAAACAAAGTTACTCTGGTTCAGCTGAAATAGGAAATCCTGCATAATCTCTTACTCTTATTTCCTCCTCCTATTATGTATATGTCTGTTTGCTTGTTTTCAAGGTTAAAATAGGAAGAACACTAATATGGAAGTCAAGAGTCATGAAAAAGATTATAAAGAACCAAGTCTCCAGACCAGCTCTTTAAGAAAAGAAACTATAAATTCTGGATAAAACAATTTTAAGTTTTCTTAAACACATGAATTAGCTGGTAAGAAAGTAAGATGTTCTAGGGCCTGGTTGGCTCAGTTGGTTGGGTGTCTGACTCTTGACTTCAGCTCAGGTTATGATCTCAGTGTCCTGGGGTCAAGCCCTCATTAGGCTCCATGCTCAGCAGGGAGTCAGCTTTGACGATTCTTTCTCTCCATCTCCCTCTGTCCCTCCCCCTGCTTGCATGCACATGCTCTCTCTCTCTCTCTCTCTCTCTCTCTCTCTCTCAAATAAAATAATTACATCTTTTTAAAAAAGGGAAGTAAGATGTGCTGAGACCAATAAGTACATGAAAAGCAGAAGTCTGAGTTAGAAGCAGAGCATTGAAACTTTCTTTAGTATGAGGACATTTATAAATTCAGATCAACTTTAGCTTTACCTTTGAGCATTTTACTCTGTCTTTCCTCTTGCCTTTCCCTTCTTTTCTTGTGGAACACAGCCAAGGAGGAAAAAAATGAAGAGAATCAAAAAAGTGGTGGTATATTTGGGGTTCAAAGGAGTGTCAGAGACTGTGGGGCCAAGGATCAAGAACATAGTAAGGCTCAAAGAGTGGTGGGGGGGGCTAGTTTGGCTGAGTAGATAGCTGAGGAAGAAGGGCATTAGAATTACTGATTTTGTATTTAGACCTATCATCTCATTTTCTGATTTTATTTGTACTACCTTTGAAATTTTGTATTCTCTTCTCTTGCCTTTAATATCTATTCCTTATTGGAATTTCAAATCAAAACCACACTGAGATACCACCTTACACCAGTCAGAATGGCCAAAATTAACAAGACAGAAAGCAACAAGTGTTGGAGAGGCTGGAGAAAGAGGAACCCTCTTACACTGTCGGTGGGAATGCAAGTTGGTGCAGTCGCTTTGGAAAACAGTGTGGAGATTCCTTAAAAAATTAAAAATAGAACTACCCTATGACCCTGCAATTGCACTACTGGGTATTTACCCCAAAGATACAGATGTAGTGAAAAGAAGGGCCATATGTACCCCAATGTTCATAGCAGCAATGGCCACAATCGTCAAACTGTAGAAAGAGCCAAGTTGCCCTTCAATAGAGGAATGGATAAAGAAGATGTGGTCCATATATATAATGGGACATTACACCTTCATCAAATGAAGGGATGAATACCCAACATTTGTATCAACATGGACAGGTCTGGAGGAGATTATGCTGAGTGAATTAAGCCAAGCAGAGAAAGTCAAGTATCATATGGTTTCACTTACTTGTGGAGCATAAGGAGTAATATGGAGGACAGTATGAGAAGGAAAGGAAATGTGAATTGGGGTAAATCATGGAGGGAGATGAAATATGAGAGACTTTGGACTCAGAAACAAACTGAGGGTCTTGGAAGGGAGAGGGGTTGGGGGATGGGTGAACCTGGTGGTGGGTGCTGAGGGCATGTATTGCATGGAGCACTGGGTGTGGGGCATAAAGAATGAATCTTGGAACACAGAAAAAATAAAATAATGTAAAAAAATAAAATAGCAAATTGAAACAATAAACAAACAAACAAACAAAAGGATAATGGGAAAAAAATATATCCATTCCTGACTCACCTGAATCAGCCTGCACTGTGAGGGCTGTCAATAGCGCTCCATTATTCCTTCTTCATTTACAAATTACCCTTCCATTGTAAGAAGCTTTTTCTTTTCCCCAAAGTATGTATTTATTACTTTATTTATTTAAATAATTATAATCCATGTACTATTCTTTATTTTCCTGATGAAATCGGTCCAGATTTGGTCAGTTGAGCCTTTTCCAGCTGGTTCTTGGCACTTTGATATGCCTCAAACTGTTTAAAGCAAGAGTTGACACAACTATAAAAACTATAAGAATGTGATCAATCCACGGGCTGGGAGATGTTAACACAGTTCTCTTAATAATGATAAATCATGGGGTGCCTGGGTGGCTCAGTGGGTTAAAGCCTCTGCCTTCAGCTCAGGTCCTGATCTCAGGGTCCTGGGATCAAGACCCGCATCGGGCTCTCTGCTCAGCAGGGAGCCTGCTTCCCCCCCTCCCTCTACCTGTCCCTCTGCCTACCTGTGATCTCTCTCTCTGTCAAATAAATAAATAAATTTTTTTAAAAAATGATAAATCATCTAGTCAAATAATCAGTAAGATTATGAAAGCTTGAACACAAAATTAACAAGATTAACTTAAAGAAATCAATTGCATCCACAATTGTACAGTATACTTTTTTTAAAAGCACACACAAAGTGTTTAATAATAGTTCTAAAGTTGTATTATATAAACCACTACTCCAAGGATTCCTCAATCTTAACATAGCTATTGACATTTTGGTTCAGATAATTCTTTGCTGTGAGGGGCCATCCTGTGCATTGGAGGACATTTAGCAACATTTCTGACCTCTCCCCACTAGATGCCAGTAACAACACTTTTCCTCACCTCTATCCACTCTGGTATCTCTGCTGTTAAACCCATCGATTTCCAATATATCAAAGACTTTTGTGTATAAAGAAAAAATATCAAATTGCAGAAAGAACTTAAATAATAATTCTGTGTTTTAGAGTAGGAAAAATTTATGCAAGACACGAAATGAGAAATCTATGAAAAAAATAGGAGTTTGACTACATTAAAATTAAGAATGTCTATTCACCAGAAACTGTCACAAAGAAATTGAAAATACAAGGAACAGAATGGTGGGGAATATATTTTCAACATATAACTGCCAAAGGACTAGTATTCAGAATAAATAAATGAATTCTATACATCAAAAAGAAAATATATAAATGGTAAAAAAAAAAATTCAATGGGCAAAAGAACAGTTTACAGAAGAAGAAAATTCAAATGTCCAACAAATATCCCTAAAATTTGCATGAAAACAAAAATAAGCCTCAGAGGAATCTTGAAAAAGAAAAATACTGGAGACATAATTTCAGATTTCAAGTTACATTAAAAAGTGGTAGTAATGAAAACAGTATGGTACTGGTATAAAATAGACACATAGAGCAATGGAATAGAACAAAAACCTCTGAAATAAACCCACAAATATATGTTCAAATAATCTTCAACAAAGGAGGAATGGATATGCAATGAGGAAAAGACAGTCTCTTCAACAAATGGTGCTGGAAAAACTGGAAAACCACATGCAAAAGAATGAAACAGGACCACTCTCTTTCACCATACATCAAACTAAACTCAAAATGGATTGAAGACCTAAATGTGAGATCTGAAATCATAGAAAACCTTTGAAGAAATCACAGGCAGTAATATCTCTGACATCAGCCATAGCAACATTTTTCTGGATATGTCTCCTGAGGCAAGGGAAATAAAAGCAAAAATAAGCTACTAGGACTCTAACAAAGTAAAAGTTTCTGCACAGCAAAGGAAATAATCAGCAAAACTAAAAGGGAACCTACCAAATGTGAGAAGACATTTGCAAATCACATATTCAATATGGGGTTAATATCCAAAATATATTAAAAATGTATATAACTCAATACCCAAAAAGCAAATAATCCAATTAAAAGATGGGCAGAAGCCATGAACAGGCATTTCTCCAAAGAAGACATTCAGATGACCAACAGACACATGAAAAGACATTCAACATCACTCTTTACCAGGGAAGTGCAAATCAAAACTATACTGAGACATCACCTAACACCTGAATGTTTCCTGGATGGGGCTATAATGGCTAAAATAAAAAACACAAGATGCAACAAACGTTGACAAGGATGTGGAGAAAAATGAACCCTCATGCACCTTTGATGGGAAAGCAAACTGATGCAGCCCCTGTGGAAAACAGTATGGAAGTTCCTCAAAAAACTTAAAAATAAAACTACTCTACAATCCAGTAATTTACCCCCCCAAAAAAATCCCAAAACTCTAACTCAAAAGGACAAATGCACCCATGTGTTTATTGCAGCATTATTTACAATAGTGAAACTATGGAGGCAGCCCAAGTGTCCATCCATAGATAAATGGATAAAGAAGAGGTGACATGTATATACAGTGGAATATTATCCATCCATAAAACAGAATGATATTTTGCTATTTGCAATAACATAGAGCTAGAGAGTATAATGTTAAGTGAAATAAGTTAGCCAGAGAAGACAAATACTGTATGACTGCACTCATGTGTGGAGTTTAAGAAACAAAACAAATGAGCAAAGGAAGTAAAGAGAGAGAAAGAAAGAGACTCTTAACTATAGAGAACAAACTGATGGTTACCAGAGCGAAGGTGAGTGGAAGGATGGGAGAAATAAGGAATGGGGATTAAAAAATACAATTTTCATGATGAAAAAAATGATTAAAAAAAGAAAAAAGAAAAAATCCAGATATTCAAAAACCATATGAGAAAATTCCTAATCTTACTAATGGGCAACTGTAAATTAAAACTGCCATTGGTTTCCATTTCATATACACCTAACTGGCAAAATTTCAAAAAGTTCTAGAATATCAGGGGTTGAGAAGACTATTGAACAACTCTTGAGATTTAAAGTGATATAATAATTTGGAAAACAATTTGATCTTGTAAATTTAAAGACGTGTACACCCTATTAGCATGCAAGTCCACTCTTAGGTATGTACCCTAGTGTCTTAGTCTCTTCAGGTGGTCATAACAAAATACTATAGACTGGCTAGTTTGAACAATAGAAAATTTAAGTGCTAAATTTGTAAACTAAATGATGTTACTCTTGGTTTTTTTTTTTTTGTTTTTTTTTTGGTGTTGTTGTTGCTTGTTTGTTTTTTAAGATTCTATTTATTTATTTGACAGAGAGAAACACAGCCAGAGAGGGAACACAAGCAGGGGGAGTGAGAGAGGGAGAAGCAGGTTTCCCACTGAGCAGGGAGCCCGATGCTGGGCTCCACCCTGGGACTCCAGTCTCATGACCTGAGCTGAACGCAGATGCTTGATGACTGAGCTACCCAGGCACATCAGTGATACTACTCTTCCATTCCTTCTCGCTAGATACTGGACAGAATTCTGTTCTTTTTCTTCTTAGAATTATTGATAAATTGTAATTTTACACTAGGTTGTTCACTTTTTATTGTGTGGCTACCTTTACTGGTACTAAGTTCCTTTAGACTTGTTCTATTTCTTTCTTTATTGTATTCTCCATCTGGCATTGTGGTTGGAATACAGAAGGTATGCAATGTTCACTGATTGATAAATGATCTACTATGGGTAATACAAATAGGCCATGTTATAGCCCATGTTTTAGTTCTTTCTTATGACTGCCTCTTTCAACCTTTACTTGCTTAATTTACTTAAGAATATAGTGTTTAGGGACACCTGGGTGGCTCAGTTGGCTAAGTGTCTTCCGTTGGGTCAGGTCATGATCCCAGGGTCCTGGGATAGAGCCCAGAGTCAGGCTCCCTGCTTAGCTTCTCCCTGGCCTGACACCCTGCTTGTGCTCAGTCTTTCTTTTTCTCTCTAATCAATCAATCTTTTAAAAAAAGGATATAGTGTTTAAATAATTATATTCTACCTCTTCCTTAATAACTTTCCTGAGAATCTCCTATTTGTCTTCTTATTGCTTATTTTATCTACTATTCCTGGGAGAATTAAAATACAAAAGAAGAGAGATACAAAAGATCTTCTAGGTCATGCTCTATATTATCTTGGACTTCATTCTGAAGGTGAAGGTAAAGAGGTGCCATTGAAGAATTTAAGTACATAGACTGTATGAACAGATTTATATTAAAGACAGTACACTCACATTCCAGTGTGGATCTGGGAACAATGTGAATGGATAAAGGGCAAGGCTAGGAAAGAGAGTCAGCTAGAATCCTCTGGCAACAACCAGAGGATCGCAGCAAGAAATAGTGAAAACTTGATTATCTTAAATTTCCTGTTGCAACAGGACTATCATTACAGAATATGGATCTAGTACATGAGGAGTTGGGTTTAGCATTTGAGCAAGTTTTAGAATTATCACTGAGGGGAAGGGGAGATAAAGCTGATCAAGGGCACATGAATAGATGAATGGCCCTCTGTTCATATAAAAGATCACCTATTTTTCATGGTTGTATAGCAAGCATCTGGTGACTGTCTATCAAGCACTCCTCAATCGTTCATCTGGAAAGGTCTCCCCATTCTAGGAAATTTCTCAGGACTCCCTTTCCAAAAAAGACCTGATCCTTCAAGTGTTAACTTCAGCCCTAAGTTGTTTTGACTCACTGACTGCAGTGCTTGCTTTGTGAGTGGGTATCTGTGTCAACCTGAATCAATCCTAAGGCCCGAATGGTCGTTGGTAACTTACATGCTCAGAATCAGGAACTATTCAAACTCTTTTATATTAAATTATTTAATCATAATTACAATGCAATGAAGTAGATACAATTACTCTCTCCTTTCTTACAGATAAGGAAATCAAAGCACGGTGTTGTCACCTTTCCCTGGTGTCACACAGACCAGGCTTTAAATGCCAGGTATCTCATTTCACATCCCACACATTCCTAATCACTAGCTAGCACTGCCCTTGACATGGTTTCTTCACCCAGAAACATATATATGCCCCAATATGACCCATACAGAACCCAATCTTGGATTTCAGAACTCAGGTATCAAGACAGCTAATCTCAGTCCATCTCTGTTGGTAGATCTAGAAGCACAGAGTATGGTTGCTGCTGGGCACCATGAATCTAGCTGCATGAAAAAATCTAGACCAAGAAACTGGAGGAAGACATCCTGCAAAATGTGTCCTTGGAGATCAGAGATAATATAAGGAAATGCCTGAAATCTCTGGTTGTAGTTATCACTAAGACTAACTGGAGCCATGACCTCCCATTAATGTGGTGGTGTGGACTTCTTCAGCACCCTTTCTAGATAAACTGGCTTAAATTTAGAGCTTGTAACTCAGTCCTGAATAATTAAGTCTACCAATCTGCATAGCTATGGGATGGTCTTTAGCAATGCTCAGTCATCCAGAAGGATAGCAGATTGCTATATTAGTCCTGGTTAGGGATTCAGGAGGCAGCTGTGTTAGGACGACAGGGAAACAGATAAGTTGAGCATGTGAAAGATAGGCGGGAAAATAAGTGACATCAAAAGGGAGTGTGATATCATGGAGAAGAAAGTAGGCCTGGAGTGGACTGGAATTTAACCTCTTAAGCCTCAGTTTGCTCATTTTTGCTTTGGGATAATAATAATTGCCTTTCTCATGTGTTAGGAAGATTAAATGAGATAATTTACACAAAGCATTTAACACTGTGCCTGGCATATAGTAATTGCTCCATAAAGGTTGCTCTCCCTACTCCATGCTGTGGGAACAAAGATTGACAGAGAAGAGGTGTTTGAACTGATCACGAAGGACAGTAGATGGATAGGTAAAAGGAGGCAGATGTTCCTTTCTCTTGTGCTCCCATGCCCACCTGTTCATCCCCTAACTTGCAATACAGGTGATACTAGACTCCCACACACATTCCATAGAGGCTAAAGTCATAGTCCAAAGAATATAAATAGATGGATTCAGTAATAAACACTAAGTAATATGCAAAGTCACTAAAGACCAAAAATTAAAACCAAACCCTATCAGGTGTTTAAACTTTGTATTTTTCTTTGCAACCAAAATGCTTAGTTATTAAAACATTAATAATACACATAATTGTATCATCGCTGATGAAATCTCTCCTGCCTGTAACAAATGTAATTTCAGCTTGTGCTTTTGCAATGAGTGATGAAGAAACTTCCAGATGGAGAAGTGTAATTTGTGAGATTTTCCCTAGTCTCTTCACATTGGCTTTAACTTCCATTTTAAATTACAGAGAGAATTCCCAAAATTTCAAATAGCCCCAAGAGATCTGGTGAAATAGCTAATCTCTTTCTATGAGCATGCTAACAAAAGCAATTTCTTACCAAGCTATATGCTACCCAGTGGGACTGATAATGAATCTGCATTATGGTAACCTTTTATAAGAAGGGAAGATAAGAAGACCTTTTGGGGAGGTGTATTTATTAGGTGGTGAATGTGTCTCTCTGCATGTGGATTTTTCTGTTTAGATCCACTTTTCACTGAACTATGCCAAGACCTTCTGTCGTTCTGCTTTCAACAACATGTCTACATTTATAATACCCATCCTATTACATACTACAGTGTCAGTAAATATCAAACACCGATGTGCTGTAATAGCTTTCTCAGTGTTGAATTTCTCTCATTTGAAAAAGCACTAGATTTATGTAGCTGATTACAGGCTTTATACTAATTTCCCTCTAGGATTTATAAAGAGTTCAAACTTGTGTTAACACAGAGTACTGTGTGTGTGTGTGTGTGTGTGTGTGTGTGTGTGTTTATAAATTGGAAAGGGGGGGAACTTGTATGCTATCACCCAAATATAAAGAGGCAGCATTTACTGGGAGTCTCCTATAGAGGGCACCTTCACCTTATTGGAAACCCAACTGAAAGAGAAACTCAGTGGTTAGCAGAGAAATAACTGAACCTTCAAGTCAGAAGCCCTCACTTGCTTTTGCTAACCAGTTTTCTTCTCTATGGTATCTTTGTTACCTTATCTTTAGTAGAAAAGAACTGGCACCCTCTCCCTAATCATTCAGAGATACAGGCCAGTAACATCACCTTATTATTATGTTCAGCTTGCTTGCGGGTGAGCTAGAGACAGCTGTTCATATTACCTAAGAGGCAGCAGATCAATGAAAGGAAGGGAAGGACAAGTTTTGAGCTGCCTTTTTGCAACAATGTCCTTTATACAACAGAGGATATTTTTAAAGCATTGTATCAGAAAACAAAGGCTGATAATGAAGTATAATGTTTACAAAACAAACTTTTGCTGTGTTGTTATGATTACCAAGTGCTTTCAGACTAATACTTAAGTAAAAACAAAAAGTAAGTATTTTTTGAATACCAAAAAATGCCAGGGGTTATAGACTATAAATATAAAGAAAATAATTGCTATTTAGAAAATGCTGAAAATAGGCATGTGTGCATATGTGTATGTGTGTGTGTATAAAGCAATTCTTTGAAACTGTTCCTTTGTAGCTAAACTATAAAAAGGTACTTTAGTAATCTCACTATTAAAATAACAGATAATCAAACTGTAACAATATACACGTATTTTAATAAAAAATATTCTTTTAGAAAATGCTCAGCATAAGTGCGGTGGACATCTAGAAGACTTCAGATGCAGCATTACTTTGAAATTGATTTTGAATGTCCTATGATTGATAATAATATTAACATACATAAATCGAATATACATAACTTTGCACATTGACTTTTGACAATTTGGGGACTTCTTTTGGATATTCAATAAGCTATCAGATTTATTAAAACACTTTGGCTAAGAAACTGATAATGATTATTCTTGAATATTAAGATAAAAAGCAACATTGAAGAGTTTATTTCTTTACATTTGCATATGAAATACTCATCTGTTTAGTTACTGCATGTGCCACCTAAAACTTTTTATAGTTACAATGAAATTTATCAATCATACATTATTAATTCTTTACTTTCATATTGGATGTTTAGAGGTAATTAAGTTTCCAATGGTTACTATTGGCATATAGCATTTGGGATGATTTTTATTTTCCTTTTTGTTCTACTTTAAATAGATGCCAAGTAAGTGTAAATGCATTTTAGCTATTGAAATTGGTTTGATCATATGTCCTTTTGAGTGCTTTATTCAGTCAAGGTCTAAAGCTTCCTGTTAGGACCAAAATGTTCAGACTATTGGAAATTTTAATTCTTTTTTACTAAGAACTGTCATTAATGTGTCAATCATATCTCTTATATAAAAATATAACAAAGTACTCCCCACTAAGCATATGTTTGAATTTATGCTCTTGCTGTTATTGGTGTGTTTCGAAATCAGTCAGATTTGTTTCTGTGGGAAAAAGATCCACTTTCTTATTTGGCTGAGTCAGTTGGCTTGTCCTAGAGAATGCCTAGTGTAAGGCTCCAATTCACCTGCCCAGGCATTCCTGCCTCATTGTTGACATTTCCTGGTGTTCAGTGGTTTCTCCTACTTTTGCATTCCAGAGCTCAAGGCGCTTCTTTGAAGATACAAGGCCATTCAAGTTTTCTCTACTTTGCAGCCTCACTCTAAAGGGAGAGTAAATGAAAAAGCCACGCAGTTCAGACAATTTAAATGGGGCAGCAGGAGGGCTGTGCTATTGCTCTGTTGGGAATAGCTGTGAGTGATCCCTGAATCATCTCTTGGAAAAGAAGTAGAGTGGCCTTTCTTGAAGTCAGGATGAATAAGGATAGGAGAAAGAGACTCCATGGTCCCCGATGGAAAAGCAAACTAAGGCTGGTAAGAGACTACAAATAAGTAATGTGTTTACACAATCAACTGCTGGTTCCATGCCTGATTTTGCAAAGCACTTCAACAGATGACTTTTACTGGTAGGTGCTGCCATTTTCTAATCAAAGGAAACCAGAGATAGTCACAGAAGTAGAGAAACCCCAGGGTTTTTTGCACTCTGACTAAGTTTTAACATCACATATTAGTTAAGTATTTCTCTAGATCTCAAAATCTTATCCCTGAAATAAGAGTATTTCCCTGACTCTTTCAGGATTCTCCATTCTCATCATGCTGCCCTGTAACACCTGAGTGCATTCATCTGGGCAGCAACTGAGAACACATCGGTAGCCCTGTTAGGGCATATAGAAATTCTTTAAACAATGGTAGAAACTGGCAGAGAACCATGAGTCCAGATCCAACTGTGCCAGTCTATTGTTTTTTCATCCCCTTATATATGAAGTGATTAAAAAATATATGTATTCCCTATCCTTACCTCAAAAAAGATTTCCTTTGAGAATAGTTGGGGGGAGAGGGAGTAAACCACATTGAGGACTTGAATCTAATTCCTGGCTTCAGCCTCAACTTAGTTGTGAGTACAGAGGCAAGTTCTCATATTTTAGCAAAAATATATCCTTTTCCTCTTTTGCAAGATCAGGGATGACATGTGAGGATGAATCTAATGGATTTGGCAGTGAGAGGCTGCCTGCAATTCGACACTGCGGAGGTTTCTGAGATTGCCTCTGAGCTCCCAAGGAAAGATCTAAGAATCATTTGTGATACCTGGTATGGTCACTGGGTGGGAAAATGATAAAATGAGACCTGCAATTCGAGGATTAAATGATCTTCCAGGCTTCCCTAACACAAAATTTAAATGATGTTATGGTAATAAGACTCAACTGAGATAATGTATATGAAAGTCTAATCGGGATGCATATCTTTGTCTTCTATACATCCTTAGGAATCAGCATAAAATCAGTACACAAAAATATGTGTGCTTTGTATAACAGAGATTGTGTGCATTAGGGTGACAGCAGTACTAAAGTTAAAAAGTACACAAATTGTTGCACACACCTCTGTTCACATTTGGGAGGCAGAACCCCAACAGCTCCTTGGATGGCTAAAAAGGGATTTCTTTCTACATGAGTCCCAGATACAAGCCTTGGTTTTAGGGCTAAGGCTCTCTTTTCTAGTTATTTGGTCTAGCATCTTTGGATGTTTGTCTCAAGAATTTCCCTAAATTAGTTGTATATTAGAACAAAATAGAGCCTATCTAAAATTTTGTGAGTCTTCAACATCTTGTTCTGAATCAAATGATATATGATTTAAGGAATGAGCAGTCTACCCAATTTGGGGACAAAAGAAATGGGTGGATAATATAAAAGCAGTTCTATTTACCCAGTTTTATTTACCTTTACTGAACATCCAGCACATGCTAGGCATTATCCTAGTTATCCAAAAGGAACAGGAATGACTTGAGACCACCTGAAGAGACACATATCAACAAGTGTGAAAGCGTAGATAATTGCCTTACCCATCAAACTCCATGGAAGTTACAGTACACAGGGATAAATCTCTAAAGATTCCTGGATGTGCTGAATCTTGAGCCAACTGGTAAATTATAAATTCTGACTTGCATAGGAAATGGCCGTTTTCTTTAGTTCCTTTGCTCAATACACAAGGGAAGGTATGCCAGACATGTGAATGGACTGAACTCCGGTTCGAAACTAAAATGACTTTTCAATATATGGGGAAAGTATGTGCCTGAAGATGTCAATGGTGTGACCTGTCCCCTCATGCCACAATATTGCTCAGAGCCAGTGCTTTGACTATGGTAAACAAGAAGAAAACAGACTGTGAAGAATTCTTAGGAAGTGGTTTCTTAAAACAGCATCCTGCCAGTATGTATAGTGCTCTCTTGAAAATTGGTGGAGTGAAGGGTCAATCTAGGAAAATCTATTTAAATAAATAACAACAATAACAACAACATAGATCCAGGCATGGGCATTACTAGTAGAGAGGTTTTATTACTATTTGTCCTGGCAATGCTCCAAACAGTTCATTTCTAAGTTTAAAATGGGCCAGTTACTTTCTCAGAGCCACTGGGTTCATCCTTTTCCATTCCATTGTTAAAAAATGCACCTTTGTTTCAGGACTTAACCTTTGCTAAAGTATAGGGCTGAGACAATCACAACAAAACACCTCCCCCTTAAAACTAGTACTTCAGAGCCCTGTTAAATCAAAAGAAAAATTCTTTTCTCCTCCCCAGTCCAACAGCCCCTCAGGATTTTAAATGGTAATGACCAGTTCATTTGAGAAAATGGCATTTTAGTGCTCCCTTTCACAAGCTCTTAAGGCATATGAGGTGTCTCTTTCCCAGTGATGTGCACCTCCTTTTGTTTTCTGGCATTACTGGAACTGACCTGGCATGGATCACTGGGTGAGCAGGCAATCTTAAACACTTCTCATATAAATTACTGGTTCCTTTCCAAGTGCAATTGCTCACAGGGTAATACACCATTTTACAACTCTGATAGCAATGTCTCTTCATTCTACTGGTTTCCACCCCCCCCCCCCCAGGAAATGAACAGACAAAAAAGACTGATGGAGATGTGAACCTTAGAAATGTAAAGTCTGGCTCAACCTTGAGTATGTACATACTGGGCGTTTGGGGATCCTTCAATTCTTGTATTTCCTTCTTTTACACTTCTCAAGTCTTTTCCTGCTTTAAAAGCCATCTATGAGAAGAAAAACATTAAAATGACACAGTCCACACATATGGACATTATAAAAAGCCAGGCAGTAATAAATGTGGACATCAACGAAAAGTTGCTTTCAAAATTTTTTCCAGAAAAGAAAATAATGCTCACACTTTATGATGCACATTTATTAGGTAGAAATGACACATCTTGCTTCCATGCAAATGAGGCTTACCGTTAATTGAGCACTCCAAGAGTCAGTGGATGCTTAATGATGGCCACATTGTCCAAGCCAGCGTCTTTTTTCCCATGAACTCTAATGACAAGGTGTGTTTTTACTGACAGTTGACTCGGATCAGAGCTTGCAGTATTGTATTTCAGGTTGTGGCTCTGTAAAGCCCTGTAAGTTTCTTTGAAGTTAAATAGTGTCAATCTGTTTCCATGTCTGAATAACTCTTAGAGGAGCCTGCCTGACCCAAGTCAACTCATTGAAACATACTATTTCCCCATAATTGATGTTCCAAATGAATGTCCTTTCATAATAAAATGTGCTGGAAAACAAAACAGCTTTGCATCCGGCACAAGTTGCATCATAATTAAATTTTATTTTATTCCATCGAGGCATGCTAAATGTTGAGCAAAATATAATTTTAAGTAATTTGTTTGTATTCTTATCTGTAGGAGTTGGAAATTAACAGCGTTGCTAGTTTGCGTTTACTGTTAAGCCTGGAGAGCAGAGAGATTGCTTTGCAAACATTACAGTTATTATGTCTGCAGTTGGTACTCTTTGTATAAATTATTGATCAGCCAGCTTATTTTTCTTTCTGCTTAATGGATATTATAGCATAGCCGTTTACAACGCTATAGTTAAGGTTGTGTCAGCACTTCCATTATAATAAACCCTCTGTTACAGGGGGTTTATAACTTGTTGTAAAAATTTGCTCTGGGCTGAAACTTGACGTACAAGATCTCCGGCTGGAAGGTGGCAATTGTTATTCTTTCAACTTAAAAAAAAACCAAAAAACAAAAAACAACCCTTTGTTCTGAAAGGCAATAAATAAATAAACAGTTTATTCTTTTCTAACAATCCTTGAAATTTCTGACTTCAAATAGAACAATTTTTATAGGCTATTTGTTAGACAATGACATCTTCTTTTACTTAATAAAGCCAAGAGAGAAAAAAAGACTAAGATAATGAATTACAACAAGAAAACAGTCAATCGATATAAACTTTTTAAATTGAGTTTAATACATTTCTCCTAACATTACAAAATTATACAATAATTCATGTATTAATATCAAACATGCATTCATACTACATAAGAATTCTTCCCCACCCCTATTCCCAGCTATGCGTCCCTCAAGCAATTCACAGGTCGTAATACTGATCTTTAGAAGAAAAGGAGTTGAGGTTATTTAAAAAGAAAGATGTATGACAAGTAGAAAAGCCTCATATTAAAAGATACAATTGAAGATAGAATATTTACTAGAAAGCTGGGGATTTAAATGTCTGCCTGACTTTTTGACCTTACTTCAATCCAGTCTGCTTTTCCCCTCACAATGGCCTGACTGAAGAGACGAAGGGAATTAATCTCAATTTATATTATTCTTGTTGCTGCTTCCTTTTACAATCCAACTCTAAAATGATCTCACTGTGTTTGTTTTTTTATCAAATATTTGGCTGTGCAACTCAATACCAACCCACAGATGGAATTAGGACACTTACACTGGAAGTAAGGAGTGATGGACAAGTATAACTAAATTATCAGGGAGAGTTGACTGCTTGTCATGGAAATAATGTAGTTTGGAGTCAGGAAAACAATTCTAGGACGATTTTTTTTTCTTTGTAATGATACTTCTCTTTGCCATTATCCTCTCTTTTCCTTGACATGGGTTTCAAGATTTCTTAAAATATGTCCCACAACCAACAGAGTATTTTTGGCCACACGTCACCTTCATTCTGAACCAGGAGAAAAGAGGTGAGGATAGAAGTTTAGAGAGGGAGGAACAGTGGTGCAAATCCTGCCATTTGCCTCTGAGATCTACACAAACAGGAATATGAATAGATGATTACTATAGGCATTCAGTAAGTATATACACAGTCCCTGCATTGCCATGCTCTTAAACAAGTCAAAGTTATTTATAACCATTTAAACCACTTCTTTATTAAGGATGGAAGTTTGTAATGTAAAGTTTGAGTGCTTCAAGTCATAGTGTGTTCACCTTCAGTTCCCCACCTTCTGTCCTTTGGGTAATTTATCACAGAGCTCTCTGCGACTGATTAGAGAGTGTATCCCTGAGATAAAAGCTTTGTTCTTGTTCTTGAGGAGAGGCGGGGAATTGGAAAAAAGGAGAAGACTGTGGAAGTGAGGGTCACTAAAAGTCAGAAGTTGGAACCCTAAGTGGGGAAGGCAGAGGCCAAAAGTATAGAATTAGAGAAGTCTGTGCTTAAAGCAGTCAAAGTTTATCTGCTGAGCTGATTGGAGAAGCCGAGTGTCTAAGTTAAAAAGGCTTGAGAGAGTTACTTGGCATAATTTCTCCATCTTCAATGATTTACTACTCAAGTGCAAACATCAATTTTGGACTCTCTCCTGAGAAATGTTTAACAAAGTCAGTGAACTACTGGTACCCTGATATCTTTCTAGATTTGCCAAAGTTGGATAGCTCTTTAATAAACCTCTGCCTGAAGTTAATCTCAGTCTTTTTTTTTTTTCCTTTTTCTTATTAAGGAAACAGGTCCATTAGTAAATATGCAGATGTAAAAATGATCTTCCTCTTTACTTCTCCGTTGTGATATATTTTAGAATTGTTCAGAAGTGCACTCTATTGTTAAAGCTATTTGTGCAGGGTGTGCTAATGCACTCTTTGATTGAGTGAATTAGCAGTCATAACAATCTGGCAGTCTGGCCATAGAAGTGTGCTCAAATTGATTTGTGTTATGGCTGGACTGGAAAATCTAGTGTTAGTTGTTTTTTGCCCTGGGGCATTGTTTGTACCAAACTCCACTTTTCATTTAATTTTCCAATACATTTTGAAAGATTGAAATGCTTGTGATCAACATTTGATCCACTTGCATTATTTAAAAAAAATTCTGAAAGTAATTTCAGATTCAAAAAAACCTTGCTTTCAATTAGAGTAAACATAATTAGAGTGACGTCGTGCTCAGAATGGTAAATCTCTCTTTGAATCTATTAAGCATGTTATCTCCTTGTCCTGTCACTAAAAGGAATTCAGTATATATCTGGAGTACATATCTGTATTTTTTCTGTGCATGCTTCTAATAGAACTTGGGAAAAACTTAAAAGAATAAAATTGTAACGAACCTTTTCTTGTTGCCTTTGTGCATATGCCCAAATTGTTTCTGTTTCACTTAGTGATGCTATAAAAAGAGGATACTCAAAGCTTTTAGGAAATTTTGAGATATACAAGAAACATATGCAGATATATGTTGTCTGTAAGTTACCCAGTCATTTGGGTTTTTTATACTCCATGAAATACGCATTTTCAATCTCTTTCTTTCAAATAACTATATCAATTGCTCTACTGAAATTCTGAAGATTTAAAGACATGACTTATCTTGGCTTTGTCAATATTGGTATCTTTCTTACAATCTTCAGCTTTGCAGTCATTTACCAGAATTATAATGCAGCAGGAATAAACCTAAAAAATGACTATTGATTACAGAGAAAGCTTTGTGAAATCATTTAGTCAGTTTCCCCACTTGAGAAATCAGTGAATAAAATAGGTCAATAGAAAAGAATGGAAAGGATGTAATACAGTGCTATGCCACCCTGGGTTATAAAAAGGGTCAAAAATAAATCCCCATAGAATTCATGATTTTATACTCATAAAAGAAAATGATACTTACCAAATCCCAACTATAAATCCTCCTTCCTAAAGATTTATTCTTCTTTTTTAAACCACAGGTTTGGAAAATACGTTTTTATGTTTCCCTGTTTCAGTAGAAGCATTTCCTTGTCACTGCCCCCTTTTAACCAAATAGGATGCCCTCATCATTGAGCTCAAGCGCCTGTTGTCATCCAGGTATTCACCGGGACTTTAGCTGTAACAGCTACTCTGTATTTTTCTACTGCCTCCTGCAACCTTACAGCTCTCCTGAAAACTGCATTTCAGACTGCACTGAACTCTGTATCCTGTGTCGATTTTTGTTAAGTAATAGATGGTGAGACCTGAGACCACTCTCTCTATTAGTTCCCATTCATTGGGACGTCGTCCGGGGCAAGGGAGGAGCGGGGAGGAAAGGGGAGGGGCCAGGAGGGGGCAGAGGGAGGGAAGAAAATACCTTCCCTGAACTGGTACAAGCTTAGCTTCAAACGACATCCTAGGAAAGAAATTAAAGACTTCTTAATTAGTGCAGCAATTAAGCTTTCTTGGTAGCATTTTAATCAGCACAGGCCCTATCAAAGGACAAACAGAACGATTTGCAGGTCTTTGAATTTTAAACAGTCTTATTGATTTCAGCACAATACGTCTTCACAAAACACAGGGAGAATTTTCTAATATCAGTTACAGTACTTTGAGTTTTGCTTATGCAAATTGAGTGCAGGTTGGAAAAGATGAGATGGAGGAAGAGGACCTGAAACAGCTAGAGATGTAAAACAATAAACAAACAAGACAAAAGCTTTGAAAGCTAAAGATGCAGTAGAAAGGGTTAGAATTTGAAATCTTTGTGGAGTTGATTTATCTGTTGTTGTTAAGTACTGTTTGCTTTAATCATTGGTAACATTCTTCAAAAAAGAAAAAAAAGGAATGGGAAGAAAAAGAAAAAAGGAAAGAAAGAATCTTAAATCTTAAAATATTTGAGGGTTTTACCCTTACATATTTTAATTTACATTATATGCTTTTTCTAATCCTATTGTTTGATCAAAGGGGCAAGTGGTAGTTCCCAGAAAGGATTTAGAGACCTGAGGTGGGGGAGTGGGGGTGGTAATTGAGCTCCCATTCAGGTGGAGGTAAACACCCCTAGCCCTACCTGGGAATGGAGTGTGTGCTGGGAGATGCAGGATTCCCTGCAGAAAATTTGAAGTTTGCTTTGAAGCTGGGTGGGAATTATGGCTTGGTCAGTATTATTACTTCCTGTCTGTGGCTTCCGAATATGGCAGGTATTGGATGAGTGGCAGTTGAAGGAACTGTGAGAAATGAGAATGGCAAGGGCAGATTTTCAGCGCTTAATTCTGATCCCCCCCATTTCTGGATCTAGAATTTAAAATGAGGAAACTGAAGTTTAACATTTCAAACTATATCCGAGTTTATTAAAGTTGTGCATGAAATTCCAAAATAAAATTAGTGTTTCAGGGCTCAGTGTCTCCTCCTCCACTCATTAGCATAATAATTTGGCAGTTTTAAAAAAGGTATTATTTTCCAAATCATGTGCTTAACGTGCTGTTTTGATGTTTGTGATATATAGCGAATCCCTATTTTGGAGGACTGATAGGAGGAGTCAAAAAATAATATAAATTATCTCTGAGTATATTAAAATACATTGGCTAGCTAGGCCAAACAACTGCATAAACTCTGGCTATCTTTGTAGAACTTTATCTACTTTTTGGCAACAATCAATTTTCTGAATTCTTATGACCAGAAAAGCCTCCTGATGTAACTGCTGTGCCCCCAAAAGTTTATCATCAACTTAGACAAATTAGTCAGTGGTCCTATATTTCTCTGTAGATATTCCCAGTACCTTCTGACACTAAACTTCAAAAAGTTTAGAGAATTAAAATGACAAAGAGAAATGTGATGGTTATTTCAGCACCAAAATAGCAGAATTTCATTATGAAATTTCCCAACACTGAGAACCTGATGCTAATAGTTTACTTTTAAAATCTGTCCAATGCTAAAGCATTGTTTCTATCTTATGACATTAATAAACATGTATAGGCAGGACTAAAACCTAATTATTTAAGATTCCTAGAGATACAAACAGAGAACAAACTTGACCTATGATCAAATCATATGTTGGTCAAAAGTCCTTGCATAAAATACCTCCATGCAACAAGTTAGAAAGGGAAGAGGAGAGAGGAAGGCAAAGAGGAAGAGACTCAGTCTAAATAAAGTCAGCCTAATATTTTAAAGCACAGCTTAAAAATAGCACCCTTTCTGCTTTTACAAGTCAGCTAGTGAGCTTGTTTTGTTGTTTTCATTATTTACAAAACACATTTGTACTGACAAACTGAAAAGGACTTTCCCCAAATACACTGAAACTTCTCAGATATGAAAGAAAATGTGTTATTCATCTAACACACTGGCAATTATCTTTGGGTCTTAAAGGATGAGAGGATAGTTGTTTTCTGTGCAAGACAGGTGGATTAATTACAGAGTTTTAAGTAAAAAAATTCAGAGTTTTCTTGTTTTCCACTTTCTAAATCTTCAAGGATGTCTGATCTCTTTAAAGCCTCTAGGTAAAATGAGCATTTCTGACCTGCCTTTGGGGTGAAAGTGAAGTTACTCTGAATGATTCACATCATGGCAAGCATTTCTTTCTTTCCACATCTATCAGGAAATAAGAAACTGAATACAGAGGATTCCATTATTCTTAAGTGACTTCAGACTGACTTTCCCCCCACAATTTGAAAGCTGTACTGGAATTTTCGCTATATTTACGCTAACAAATAATTTAATAGAGTAAAACAACCAGATGTCAAAAACATAGGCTTTGCTTACATGTGAATCTTCCTGAAAATAATTTCTTAATAATCATTAAGTGAGGGATGTGTTTTCATTTATATCTTATTGCAAAAACGAGCGGAGATACATCCTAAATCCTTGAAGGAGAGCTCAGAGCGCTCTGGCTCCTCTTTAAGTTGGCAGGCGATTGCTTAGAAGGTTTTGGAAAAAATTACGAGTCGTCGCGGACGAAATGGAATATTAGACATGCAATCTAACGGTAGTAGAAGAATAGAAGTAGATCATCTCCCTCTCCTTTTTCGACCGCCACTTCTGTGTCCCCGGCTTTTCCTCTCAGTCCCTCGCTTAGTTTCTTTCTTACTCTTCCCCTCCCCTCCTTCTTTTCTCCCTCACTCGCTTTTCGTTTGTGTCTCGCGCTCTCAGTGTCTGCTCCGAGTTCCTGGTTGGATAATTTGGGTTAATACTAGTGAGTGAGGTTTTTGCGGCTTCAAAGGGTATTTCAAGTTTCCGGAGCTCCTCCCCTCTGCACCGTGTGACAACAACAACTCGTCCAGCCGGCAGCCTGCACTTTTCAGCTCATTTTCTCTCTGTCATTCCCCTCTCAATCTTTGATCAATGTACTTGCCAGGGAGAACCCAAGTCCTTCAAACCTCCTCCTTTTCACCTTCATCCTTAACTTTGTACTAGAGCGGGACCCACACAACAACAGCCCACCCCCCCCCCCCCCCCCCCCCCCCCAAACCAGCCCCCGATCCCAGCCCCCGGAGAGGACTCGCATTTCGACTTGCGGGACACTTTTGTGCGTTTCTCTCCAGAGCGCCTCTCGCGCTCGCCCCTCCTGCGCTCGCTCTTTCTTACGCTCACCTCTTTTTTTCTCTCCGTTCTCTCCCTTTCTCCTTCTTGTTCAACCCTAGAGTTGTTGTTGTTGTTGCCCCCTAGCTCCTTCTCCCCCCCTTTTCCCCCCTTCCCCTCCCTGGGGTGTGTGGTAACTTTTCCCCTCGCTTCTCCTTCTTCTGTTTCCCCTTTATATGTGACCATGGCAGTGCCGGCGGCTTTGATCCCTCCGACCCAGCTGGTCCCCCCTCAACCCCCGATCTCCACGTCTGCTTCCTCCTCCGGCACCACCACCTCCACCTCCTCGGCGACCTCGTCTCCGGCTCCGTCCATCGGGCCCCCGGCGTCCTCAGGGCCAACTCTGTTCCGGCCGGAGCCCATCGCTTCGGCGGCGGCGGCGGCGGCCACAGTCACCTCCATCGGCGGCGGCGGCGGCGGCGCGGGCAACGGCTGCAGCGGCGGCGGCGGCGGCGGCGGCGGCGGCAACAACTGCAACCCCAGCTTGGCCACCGCGAGCAGCGGCGGCGGCGGCGGCGGCGGCAGCGGCGGCGGCGGCGGCGGCGGCGGCATTAGCGCTGGCGGCGGCGGCGCCTCCAGCACCCCCATCAATGCGAGCACCGGCAGTAGCAGCAGCAGCAGCAGCAGCAGTAGCAGCAGCAGCAGCAGCAGTAGCAGCAGCAGCAGCAGCAGCAGCAGCAGCTGCGGCCCCCTCCCCGGGAAACCCGTGTACTCGACCCCGTCCCCAGTGGAAAACACCCCTCAGAATAATGAGTGCAAAATGGTGGATCTGAGGGGGGCCAAAGTGGCTTCCTTCACGGTGGAGGGCTGCGAGCTGATCTGCCTGCCCCAGGCTTTCGACCTGTTCCTGAAACACTTGGTGGGGGGCTTGCACACGGTCTACACTAAGCTGAAAAGGCTGGAGATCACGCCGGTGGTGTGCAATGTGGAACAGGTTCGCATCCTGAGGGGACTGGGCGCCATCCAGCCCGGAGTGAACCGCTGCAAACTCATCTCCAGGAAGGACTTCGAGACCCTCTACAATGACTGCACCAACGCAAGGTAAAAAGCGGGGGGCTGTCCAGCCGCCCGCGGTCCCTTCCCTCCCGCCTCCTCACCCTTCCCTGGCTCCCTTCCTGGCGCCGCTTGCTCTGCGCGCCCGCGAGCCGTGCGCCCTGGAGAGCACGGCCCTCTCCTCCCTTTCCTCGAGGCTCGCCAGGGGCTCCCGACCTACTGAGAAGTTAGCACCTCACCCTGCCCAGATCTCGCTCTTCCTCCCGGTCCGCACCTTGCTCGCCTGGGTGCATGGGCTTGACCGCTGTGGGACGCGGGAACCCTAAGCCTCGCGGCGGAGGGGGTGGGAAGGAGGAGGACGATGCGTCTCTAGGAGCCACAGCCCCCTCCCTGGGCCGCGCCGGCGTCTGGAGACCCCTCTTTGCGCGGCTGCCGGAGTGTGTGTTCCCTCGGGCCCGGGTTCCACCGCGAGCGGAGAGGCACCGGCGGGCCTGGTCTGAGGCGCCAAGCCGCGTCCCCGGGGCGGGGAAGGTCGTGACCCTGACCGCAGGGTTCGGGAGCTGGAGTTCGCGCCCCGGGTGAGGGGCCTGCAAGGAAGCCGCGCGAATGGGCCCCTCAGAGGTCGGGAGGCGAAAGACCTCCGAGGCGGAGAGGCCCGGGGCAATCCCGAGGGACCCGCAGCAAGCTCGGCCCCAAAGCCCTGAGGGGAAGCCCGCTGAGGGGAGGGGTCTGTGTGTGCGCGCACGTGTGCATGTGTCCGCGTGTGAGCTTGTGCAAAAGAGATAAAGGGGTACGTTAGCCCCGGGGTAGATGCGAGGGAACCGGGAGGTTTCCTTCTGTAAGGCGAGGTGACCTGAGACTCTAGGAAGCTGAACTGGAGAGATGAGGAAGGAAGACTATCTCTCCGAACTGTTTTTCTTTTCTTCTTTCTTTCTTTTTTCCTCCTTTTCTTTCTTACTTTTTTCCCTTTCTTTCTTTTTCTTTCTTTCTTTCTTTCTTTCTTTCTTTCTTTCTTTCTTTCTTTCTTTTCTTTCTCTTTCTTTCTTTCTTTTTTTTTTTTTTTTTTTTTTTTTTTTTTTTTTTTTTTTTTTTTTTTTTTTTTTTTTTTTTTTTTTTTTTTTTTTTTTTTTTTTTTTAAGGTTACTAGCTCATGTAATGAGCAGGTGCAACATTTGCACTGGGATGTTCTGCAGACTTGAATGCCCTTTGCCCTGGCTACCACAGCCCGGCAAAGCGCGCGAACCCTGGAGGCCCGGCGACCCGGTGCCTGGCTGGACCGGTTTTATGCTAATGAACGATCACTGGGGGAGGATCTACCGAGAGGGGGCGGGAGTGGGGTAACTTGTCAGTTTCGGGGTGGAAAAAATCGTTCCACCCGCTTTCACAGTTCCTCCTCGTACCCGGTTCGAAGCAGAAGGAAAAGTTGAGGTGCCAGGAGAAAAGAGAGTAGGGAAAGTTGGATACCAGAAGCGGGCGCGTGGGAACTGCGCGCAGAATTTGCGCAGAGATGTCGGTACCCTTCAAACAAGTTTACGACTGGGAGAAGGAACGGAGTTGTACTCTCTTAGGGTGTGTGTGCCCTGGTAGTGCTAGGGGGACTGAGGTGGGAAGGAAAGAAGGGCAGGACGATAGCAGAAGGAAGCACGGGTGAAAAAGTCCCTAACTAGTTCTTCCTTGGAAGACTTAAGGGCTATTGCCCAGGGAAGGCTGTAAGACAAAAAGCTTCAACTCGAACCCTGCAAATGACTTATTCTGACCCATCCTGAAACTCTTTTCCTTGTTTGCCATTCTTTGCATGGGGGCATGGGTGTGTGTCTGGGTTTTGAACCTCCATTTCTATTATTTTTGGGTGAATGCTGAGAGCGTCCATGTGTGTAGGCGTGCGCACGTGCCCAAGAATATGGACAGGTGGCAGTAAAGATTGAGGGGTAATCTTGATCACTAAACGTCATTTGCTGAGATAATTGGAGTCCTTGGACGTCCAGACAATAAAATATTTGCCAACAATCTATTGTTAAAAGTACTGGAATCAGGGCGGAAAATTGTTACAGAATTGTTATAAAGAAAGCTAGTCGAAATTTGAAGCCAGTTCAGATATGATTGTTATAAAATTGTCAACCTATCCAGTAAATTGGTGAAGAGCTGTTGTTCTTTTTAGTAATCAAACCACCCTGTTCTTGAAATCTCTTTGTGTGTTTCTTACAGTACATACTGTACTAGATAATTAATGACCATTTCACATAACAAAAAAAATTGCTAGAGAAAACTTCCTTCAATGACAGTAATGCTATAATCAACACAAAGCAGGTAGTGTTACATCTCATACAATTACTCCCTTGATTTTTTTTTTTTCCTGAAAATTTGCCTCAAGTATGGAACTGAAGTCCTCATTATATGGTTGGAGAATATTCCCAAAGTTATTAACAAAAATGTTTCAATTAGTTTTTCCCCCTGAAGTTAACAATAAGTCTGGAGTTTAAACTTTCACAGAAAGATAAGTCCAATAGAACTGTTTTATCGCTTCAAAAGTATTTCATCAATACTCTTAATTGTATTTTAATCACCTGGTCATAATACTTTACAATTAAGTGTGTTATTCTAAAACTCAGTTTCAGGTTATTTTTAGGTTAAACATGAGTTTGTTGGTTTCCTTTGCATTTTGATCTTTTACCAATGACAAGGCTTACTCAGATCTATATACATGCAAATACTGCAGTCATTAACCTTAGAAGATGAGTAATTGGAGATCTCTACCTAGGTTTTCCTAACTCTGCTACTGACTAAAAATAAAAAAAACTTATCAATGAACTCTCTCACCAAAATGTACTGTTTACATTATAATATACTATTATTTTTAATGATAATTATAAGTGTTACTGTCTTATTTCTTAACTTTGAAAGCAATACTTACATCATTTTGAATCTTGAATTTACAAAACTAAAATTACTTTTTCCATTTAAGTCTAGTTTACGCCTTTGCTATTAAGATCCTTTTTCATTCACCTAGGTATATTGATTTCTTTCATTCTGGTTTCTTTCTCCTCTGGCTATTAAAGAGACTAACGGTATAATTTATGCAGAAGATAAGACGACTGAGCAGAAAGGCATAGTGTGCAAGAAACATCAAATCTTAGTACTCTCCTCTTTTTACAGAACAAATATCTATTTCTGTCTCTTAATAACATTTAGATACCAAAGAATCTGAGAAACCAAAATGATGTTAAAGAAAAAAAAGGTTCATAACTTGCTCAAACTATCTCAGTAAGTTGGTGACAAACCTTAGAGTGGATTTAATTTGCTTGGGGCTATTGCATCAGTATGCTATCTATAAAAACTAGAATAAATGTTGAAGCCATCTGTCACTACTACAAGGAGATGAAACAGAGACTATCACCTGCTTGATAGTAAAGCTAAGAGTCTGAAAAATGTGATAAAATGTCAGGAAATATGTTTAAAAGTTGTCAAAGGACAGAGTCTGACCTTGATCAGCTTCCTCCAATTATTATTTTTAAACTAAACATTAGTTGCATGAACTTGGCTGGTGCAACAGAGGTCACTCAACTAACTGGTAACCAGTAACAACAACAACAAAAGAAAATATGTGCATGGTCAAGTCTGTGTTTTTATGAGTCAATAGCTTGTTTGTAGATTTGGATTGGGATTCAATTTTCTGTGAATTCAGGTGGTAAAAAGTGCCTCTGTTGTATTTTGTTATCTAAAATGTTTATTTTTTGAATATTGCCAGAGGGTGATTTGTCTCAGGATCTTTCAAACCAGATTATGATTTGGGTCTTATGTAGCCCTAGATTTGTGAAGTTTTTAACTTACATAAATTCCAGTTACTTTCATCAGACATTTTATATGCATATAGATATATCTGCAAACAGTATTGTTTTGTCTTACAAGTCAATACCATCCATAGACAGCAAATTGAAAGACTTTTCAAGTCTTTTCTGTCCAGGAGTAATGTGTGGATGCAATTTTAGTATAAGAAGTAGAAAATATTTTCCAATTCTTGGCTCTGTTTTTTTGTCAGGAGTTTTAATAAAGATGGCAAACTGAACAGTCTATATTTATTGAACATTTCCCCCGTTGCATGTTTTTCAATGGCACGGACTTGTGCACTTCTTCTGCATTGGTAATAGAAAGTTTCAACACAGATACAGATTCACTTCTAACAGATAATTACAATGCTTGGCACAGATAAATTAAAAATTACTTCAAATAAAGAGAGACTATGCTTTGGAAGTTTTTGTCTTACAGCCGATTAATGGCTCCTATAAAGTCTAATGTTTCATTTTATAACATTTCCTAAAGAATATGACATAATTAGAAGAGTAAGGCCTAAAATATGAAAGTTTAAGTTTGGTCCCACCACTTACTTCTGAATACTTTTAAAATGTTTATATATTGCAGTTTAATAACTAATACATAAACTAATCTAAGAAATCTAAGAATATTCTAGCCTAAGATTGACATTGGTATAATTGACAATAAAATTATACTACATTAATACAAATTCTTGAGTTATTTGGGTATTTCTCAGACCTGTTGTTTTTCTTGGAGTTAGTCTCCAATAATACATATAGTCATTATTGTAAAGAGTGCTCCTAGTTATGCTAAGATGGTTTACTTTCTGAACTCCAGAGATGACTACTTAATATTCTGAGATACTTATTTTGATTAGCACATAGGATATTTTATTTCGTGAAGTTACAAATATTATGTAAAATAAACAGGCTAGTTTGTTTCAGAGTTCCCTTCCTTACATAAATTCTTTATATCACATTTAATACAGAATTTGTAAATCTTTGTCTTATTAGTCCAAATCTGCTATTATTTTTTGTTTAATCTACATTTCACAGAAGTTGCATATAAATTACTGAGACTAATATTAGCCACTCTCCTTTTGCCTAAGTACCTCCCCCAACCTCCTGAGATGTGACACCCAATATTGATTAAAGTCTTGGCTGGATTTGAGCATAAATCACTCTACTCTTCGGTGATTTACCATGTGTGAAACCAGCATACGAAAACATAATATGCTTTATTGTTTCTCATTTGATGTTTTGTTTTTGGAATGTAAGTAGCATTTGTAAATTAGCTTAATGTGCAACAAAGTAGTTGTTATTTTAGGAACAATTTGTGCTTTGACTCTCAATTAGTATTATTTTATCTTTCCAGGTTATTTTACTAAATTGTTTCATACAATTGCTTTTGTTAATCACGTAAAATAATCATTCAAATTGCATTGTATTAGCAACACAGAACCCATGTATTGCAAAATACAGTAAGAAATGCAACTCTCACAGGCTGTAAACTGTTTCCCTTTGAATCTTTGAAGAAATTTGTTTGAAGTAAGCCTTCTAAATAGGTGCAGGTGAGTCTTCTAGATTTCACTAAACATTTTGATTTTAAGGGTTTTGTTACTTGCTTCTTTAAAAAGTTAGAGCTGGCCTGAATTTTATCTTTTTTGAATCTCATTTTTGGTTTGTTCATGGGGGGGAGAATGTCACATTAAGTTATAGGCCTTTAAAATGACAGGGAATGTAAAAAAGTTGATATTAACTATTTGGGTATTTAAATATGTAATTAAGATAAAATTTTATCATTTTAGAAGAATAGAATGACCTTGCCATGTACCACCATGTGCCCTTCTCTTAACTACTGAGTTACTGCCTTGTGATTGATCAGTTATGTATTTACATATATATGTGTGTATATATATATATGTGTATTATTGTTTAAATGCTGCAACTTAAAAATTCTAGCTAAGAATATATTAAAAATACATTTATATTTATATTTTTAGGCTTTGAGACTACATTGAGGGACCTCTTTTCCATTATATTTGTTATGTTCAATAGTTTGTTTTTTAATGAAGAAAACCCTGAATTAAAAGCCCACCAAATGAGTCTCAGATAAGTATTATGAAAGGCTGTGATCTTTACATTTATGCGTTTCAGGCATAGCAGAGGCTCTATGAGCCCACACTGTGCTCAAATTCCTTTACTTTTATTCTTCTCAAGTTGTCTGAAATGTTTCTAGTTAAAAGTAATTTTTTGCTACAGGGGCTATCTTTCAAAATAACTTTTACTTGTTGATACATGCTTTTTCAGTATATTCACACTACAGAAATGACTTCATTCAAATAGTGAGGTTAGTTTACCAAATTATTTCTTTGGATAACAAGAATACTGAGATTAGTATATTTATATTTGGTCCAGTAATTAGTTGTTATCTGATTAACTGTTGGGTCACTTTATTTTGATGTACCTACTTCCTTTGAGAAGGCTTGTAAGAATTTTAGAGTCTATATATTATAGCTCATAGCTAACTTTATGTTTAAATGTACAAATGACTATGAACAGAATTTCTATCTATTCAGCATAAATTAGGCAATCAGTGAAATCTTATTTTTCAAAGTAATGATAGAATTAAAATTAGTTGAATAAAATAGCAGATAATTGTCAATTTATATGTAGTCATATATATATGTATATATGAAGAGAAAAATTTAAATCTTTTTTATTTAAATTATTTAAAGTAATTCAAGAAATACTTTATTATATTCACATATCATATATATATGTATATATGAAGAGAAAAATTTAAATCACTATTTGATCCAAAATCAGGAACCTTGAACCAGGTACACTTGAAATTTCTTGTGTATTCTGACTTGGATTTACTTTATGCTAAGAGGATTCTAATTCACCCATTTAAACAAATTCATCTGTCGATTTTTCTAAATTGGATATTGAAGTGGCCAGTGACTGAATTTTGTTAAAGGTGTGGCCCTGTTGCTTTCTGATTCAAATTAGCTTGGAGCTTGGCCAGGATATCAAGCTGGGATTCTTTTACACGTTTAAATGTACGTGACTTGAGTGAAAGTTGTCCAAGACAACTTACTAAACTGGAAAACTCAGTATATCATTATTTAATTGCTCATATAATTTTGAGCTTATAACTATACCTATGTCTAATACTATGCAGCACAGCAACACACCAAATAGCTACCTGCTTTAAAAAAAGTTTTAGAGGACAGTGATTTAAAAAGAAAACAGCTTGGCTGAGGCATCTAAAATCTATTATTATATAAGATGAATATAATACCTGAAATGCATTGCATGTTTCTAGGAGGAAATCAAAACTATTTACTATGATCTGAAGAACCTAAATGCAATTTAATGTAGACTTATAATAATCCTGCGGTGGATTTTGAAAGATGTTTGACAGGGGGTGGGGGGAAGGATATGCTTTTCAGGCATGATTTTCACAAAGTCACAATGAAATAGGCAACTAAGTATATTGGTTACTTCTGGTTAGTAACATTGTAGAATTGAGGAATGTTTCCTTTCCTTAGACTAAATGAATGGAGCTGTAAACAAAGTATTAAAAAGTCACAGTGTCACTTATCTTTGAACTTAAATACTATCAAATGTTTCTAAATAATTAGATTGCTCTTCCAGTCACAACAGAAAAAATAATACTTTTCTTCAAGGACAAACAAAACATACTAAGGAAAGAGTGCTAGTTGAAAGGGAATTATTTTATGGATGCACATAGAGCATTTGCAGTAAATACTTGCTAATTCAATTTAAGGGGTACTGGTCATTGCTTAAGGAAAGATAATGAAAATAAATCTCTAGAATATGTTAATCAAGAAATACTTTATTATATTCACATATCAAGCAGACAAAGTATTTTGTTAAAATCTTAAACTGATTGTATTCTGAAATTTTATTAATAGCAACAGTAAATGAAGTGTATTATTCATAGCCCTATACTATGTGAGAACAAAGCAAATCACTGAAGCTGTAACAGATCTTTGAATACATCACAGCTCTGCAGAAATATTCTGTTATATCCAAAAGTGTTAATTCCCATTCCATATTTAAAATGTCTTGGAAATAATACTGATTTCTTGAGTTAGGCAGTTTGTAGTTTAATAGGGCCTTTAGTTTTTAAATGAATAATTTAGAACACTTTTAATTGTCTTATTAACAGTCATACATTTTTTGACTAAGATAGATGTCCTTCTGTATGCAACAAGTGCAAAATTTTATCAGTATTTTAGAGGTCTTTGTGGTGGATATCTTTGTTTATATTAGCCTTAGTCCATTTGTAGTGCATGTTTTTATTCTTAACGAATTATAATACCTTTGTTAGAAAAGCTTTTACATGTATGTATACATGTGTATGTATTCTCTCTTTCCCTCTCTCTCTCTCATATACACACATACATACACATGTGCACACATGCACACACACAGATAGACTTGTAGGTCATAAGACCGGAGGACAACCACCTTACCAAAAAATTGACTTTCATTTTGCTTTCTGTAATTTCTTGAATTATAAAATAGCACTGAAAAAGAGATTCCACTTTACTGAATGACAACAGAAAACATATTTAAAATTAGTTTTAGCATGAAAGAAGTAATTTATGCTTAAGTATTTTAAAATATAATTATAAACAATTTTACCCATGGTTATTAGGATAGTGATTAAAAATTTACCTTAATTTTCCTATACCTTTATGTTTATGATAACTAAATATAATTAAAACTATGATAACTAAAATTCAATTCTCTGTGGAAAATATCTATATCAGAGAACTATCTTACTTGTATAAAATAGATTCTAAGCTATTAAGTACTAGAATCTGTACATTATGGAATAACAGTTAATGTGCTTGATGTCATTTACTCCATTTCTATTATTAGTTTATTTCATTGCCGCTTGCACTTCGGAGCAGGCATATCCTCTAAAATCAGTGGATAGATGATAGGAAAACAATTTCATAACTTAAAAAAAATGATTGCTCTTCTAAAAGCTTTGCCATCAATGAGATGAGTTAAGAATGAGGTCAATGGGTTAATCTGCAGGTCTACATAAGAAGATATGTATTACCACTTCTTGCAGTAGACTGTAATTGTCTTTGAAAACACCTGGTGGAGGTCCAGTTAAATTGAAATCAATTACTTTCTCAATCATTCCATGGCAGTTGTCAAGTCATTACATCATTGGTAAAAGTGCAAGAATGCATGCATTTTTTTTTTTTTGGTAAAGTAGAAAGGAGGTTATAAAACAGTGACTACTTAAAAAATTCTGCCTCATCTAAAGCCTGTGGAATTAAAAAAAAAAAACTTGCACGCAATAAATGCAAAATGACATTTGGTAAGAAGTTTATCTTTGCATTTTGTTATCTAAAAACATATTTCATCTACTTTTTGCATTATCGGATATGTATATATATTTATAAGTAAGTAAAAATGATTTCAAAATATTTTGTTACCTGTGAGCTCTGACACCTTTATTCTTACCCTCTAAGAACCTTCTGACAAGTGCGTATTATGATCAAAGATGAATATATGTCTACTGTTCACTGATTTTTTTTTTCTTTACACTATTGATAGTACATGCAGATTTGAACTTGTAGCCAGCAACAGTGCTTCCATGCTTCAAATTGCCAAAAGATCCCAAGGGATAGAAACTTGACCTGCTTTTATGAAACCATAGAATTACATTTATACAAGTTACCCCATGGGAAAGGAATGAACTGATCCCAATTCAAACCTTAATATTGGAGCCTTGTGGGTCAAATTTGATTTTTCTTTCTGTTAACACCTATTTGGCCCCAAATTTAGTAACTAGATATTCTTAGGAAATTTTAAAAATATCATTCATAAGTGATATTTTGCAGGCAAACCAAAGTGCCATCAAAATTTTACAGCTATTCAAATTTTCACAAGGGATTAAGATATTACTTTTTAAAATGAAATACCTAACTTTTAAATACACATTCTAGATATAAGTAGTTTAGACATAAATTGGTTTATTTAGACATTTATTTTGTACTTTTTATTAATTTCCCTCCACTAATGAGTCAGCCCAAGTAAGGGAGGAAACTTTTTTAGGGAGCCATCCCCTGTGATAACATTTCAGAATAAGGATTTTTAATGGGTATATTTATTATCTTAGACTCATATTATAAGAGGCTATATTCCATATTTTTTCTTTTTTGGCTGGACTATATGAAGGGTTTCCAGTAAGCTGCTTTTGCCACTAATAGTAACAAATGAAGGTGGTCAGTGATAAATTGGATACATAAAAGCTATTCTTGTTTTAGTTGGATGTACTTTAGTTATGTGGATGTGCCTAAGTTGGAAGACTTAAGTTAACCATGTGTTCAAAATAAAGAGGAATTTAGGTGTGTAAGAGTTTGCTTAATCCCTATAATATGAAAATACTGTATCACATTTATACAAATGGATAATGATTATAAGTGGTTAAGGTCATAATATCTCCTTGTTTATAACTGATGCTATTATTTAGACTACAGATCATCATTTAGACTACAGACATACTTCTCCACATAGAATGACTTGTTCTCCATCTTATATATACAAAAACACTTTATAAAAGGTATAGCAACACTTATACATTTATACCACTAATCAGATATCTGCTGTTACAATTATGATAATTGAGTAATTTCATGATAGGATTTTGGAACTGAGATTAGCACGTTCCTTTCCCAATTCAAAATTAAAAAGAATTTTAAAGATTTTTCACTTCTTTTTGCACTTAACATTGATAAAATCATTTGGATAATTGGTTATTTTCCTGCAAGAACCAAGCATAAAAATTCCTAGTAAGAATGCTTACAACAGGGCGCCTGGGTGGCTCAGTAGGTTAAAGCCTCTGCCTTCAGGTCAGGTCATGATCTCAGGGTCCTGGGATCCAGGCCAGCAGCAGGCTCTCTGCTCCGCAGGGAGCCTGCTTCCTCCTCTCTCTCTGCCTGCCTTTCTGCCTACTTGTGATCTCTCTCTGTCATATGAATAAATAAAAATATTTAAAAAAAAGAATGCTTACAACAAATCAGTTCTTAGAATAGAGAAAAAAAACCTTTGAAATCGCCAATGGAAAAATATCCTACTTGCTTTACTAGCATAAGTCATGATTATCAAGGAGAAAATATTTGGAGTTTTATTTATTTTTATTTTATTATTTTTTTTTGGAGTTTTAAACATACATTTTTTTTCTTTTCTACTGGCTGTTATGTGGCAAAAAACAAACAAACAAACAAACTTGCTTTCACACGCTAACATTTTTCTGTATTGTCTTGACACATGAATGAGGCTGAAAAATTAAGTCAATTATTTGGATGTTCCCTAAGATCACTTTGGTGCCATATTTATAAAATATCAACATTTCCTTAAGTATTTAATTTGAAAGTTTCACCCAGCTCATTTGATGGTGATTTAGCATGGCTCCTACTCTTCACTTTCTCTTACTGCGATGAAAGGAAGGAAAGGCGGTAGATCACATGACCAAACCACATTATGCTGTTCTTAAAAAGACTCCAGTTCAGGAAAAGCAACCTATTCTGACTTTTGTAATGGTGATAATATGAAGTTTCTATAACCTTTTTTCTTTCAGTGGCACTTTGCTGCTCTATTTCTGATAATGATTGATGGTATACCACATGAACTGCAAAGCAAAACAAAACAAAAAAAAAAATTAACCTTAAAAAAATCTTGCTATAAAATGTAAGAAAAGAGAGATGGAACTTTTCTATTTTAGACAATTCTCTATGAGTGGAGTAATCCTTAATATTGATACAAGATTCTACATCATACTGAATATAGGAAACCTTCCGACACTAAAGAAAATGATATCTTCTTAAATGTCTTTGTCATCTAAGTTATCCATATAATAATCCTGTTATTTTTTTTGTAGAAACTCTTGTGAAATTGTGCATGAAAACATAAACACTTATCATGAAATTTACCTATTAACATCTAGCCAAAAACCAAACAAACAGGGGTTTTGAGCTGTTGAGGTTCAGATCAGATTCCCCAACTTCAGCAGTATGAAAGTATAACATTTTAAGATGTATTTTGTTCCGAGTGTAGGAAATAAAATCTAAAATGGTATATTTGATCTGGAGTAACTTCTTAGCTCTTTCTTTTGGGGAGTAGGTTAAATAAGGGTCCATGACAGGGATGCTGTTTGTTTTTCACAAAAGTTGTTTGTGATTTCAGGTACTCTTGGGAAATCTCTTGATCAGATTCACATCTGTTCCTGTCAAAGTGGGTGCTAAGATACCGGTCACCCAGCAACCATGTCCAAGAGGGAATTGGGCCGATAATAACTTCAAAAAGGAATGACAGATGCTAGATTAGGATGAAAGACAAAACGCATGAAAAATGAGCTTGTTAGAATCAAAAATTTGTTCAAGCACCTTTATGCAAATTAAATGAATATTGAATATTTGCATGCAGTAATTTCTACTTTTTCATTTGACTGAAAAGAAAAGAATAGTGCATTTAAACTCACAAATGTGATTTCTTTCTTTTGGACTAATCAACATATAAAGCCAAATCTCTTTTTAAAAAATCAGATTAGCCACCTGGGTTCTTATATCTGTGCTAAGTATGGTACAATGTTTTTCTTATAACAATGGTACTCTTTGGGACAACTTAGTTTATCTGATTGTTTTCATAATAAACAGTCTTGTGTGAATTAAGATTATTTTAGATGAATATAAATCCATTTCTTGAGAAAGCATTTTAAAAGTAACCTTATCCTATTGTCCTTGAAATTGGTTAATGTACATTAATAAAAGATCACTCAAGATGAGTTCACACCAAAAGCACAGGCTTCTCATTGACTGGTTAAATAACAACGCATTAAAGTAGAGCAGAGTAGCATCCATGAAATGAAACGTAGACAGAAAGATCTCTTCAACACTTAAGATGCTTTTTGATATGTTACCAGTTTTTCTACTGAATTGTTCACATACTAATCAGAATTTAGAAGGGCCTGATAGTGTAGTGATTGAGAGAGGTTTCTGAGTCTTGGTTTAGCAATGTCTAATGTGGTCACGTAGGGAAATTGATTTTCTTCAGAAATTAATTAATTTTTCATATCGCCCTAAGCTGCAGTTAAAAAGAGTGCATACTTGTCTGTTTTTTCCAGAAATATTGCCTAATCATATTAATACCATTGCCCCAAGGATGAAAAGATAATTGTACAAATGCATTTGGAAATATGTATCACTGAGTATTTATGATTAAATTATGCAAATGACCCAGCTCTCATCCTTTCCAGACCCAGATTGTCTAATTAGGATTGATATGTTGAATAGATGTTCCAGAATTTGAATACAAGCATGTCCAAGGAGCAGAAAATTGGAAATGACAAGGCTGAAATCCAAAGAAAAGTGTCTTTCGTTTCTATACTTTGTTAATGTGCTGTTAGCAGTTGAAGGTTTTTTTTTAGTCCCTTTGGCTATTTTGTGACTCATATGTCCCATTAGAAACAAGTATGAGAAATGAATTGAACTTTAGCCATAGCGTTTCATTTCTACATGGTGCTTATTTAAAAATAATAATCCCCTGGCCATTCAAAGAGAACATCACTATTAAGTTGCTTCCAACAATGGAAACATGCCCTTAATAAGTGACTTTTTTCCACAACTTCCTCTTAGTTGATATCATAACTTATTTCAAAGCTAGCTCTCCAAACTTAGTGGTATATCAGCCAATGCAATGTTTTCCAGGGTATGCTTTCATGAATCTATGGTCCACTCATTTATTCATTTGTTTGCTTAAATACTTATCGTTTTATATTTGGAGAAAATTGTTGAAACAACAGTTCTGATTAAGAAAAAAAAAATCAGTGCTTTAGACATAAGAATGTTTGAATTTGAGGTCCTCAGCAGGCTTTCTCCCTCATTGATTACATTCATTCATCTTAGATGGGGGGGTGGCTGTGAGAGGCTAGGAAGGGACTGAAAACAGTCAGGGCTCCGGCCTTTGTTAAGCAGCGGGTAGTCACTGCCTCTGAACTGTCCTGGCTCCTGCTTTCCATCTGCAAGATGATGGATTGCTATGTTTAATACATTTCAGCTTTTGTCTGTCATAGTGTGGACAGACAGTACTATTAGTGATTTCAACAGTGATTAGGGAACCTTTTCAAACCACTCCTATTGGCCAGACAGCTTCCAGGAGTGTCTGATGAAATGCATTCATTGGCACTCTCACCGTGTAAATGTGTAGCTTAACCAGGCAGAGATTGTACGCTCATCGTTTAAACTCATGCAGAACCCATGGAGAATTTTACTAGATTACATATCCACTTTAGAATAAAATTACAGGAGACAATATTGTAAGAACATTTTGGCTCTCCAGCTAAAATATTCATCCCAAGTGGTCTCAAGTTAAGATAAATTTGAACTCTTTAAATAGTAACAACACGTGCTTAATGGCAGGGCTGTATTCTGCAGACTATGATGTCAGTTGTTATCCCCATCAATATTGAGTTGTTTAGCTATATCGGGAGGGTAGAATGTGAGGACTGTGTTAAAGCAGTAAGACATGACATGGCATGTGCTATGCTGGGATTTGTGGAGCTGTGGGTGCTTTGTGGTTCACAAGTCCAGAGAGTGGATGATTTCAGCAACCAGAAAGCCACTATGTACCAGCTCAGTATTTTCCCTTGAGTGTCTTATTCTATTTATAAAACTGGTGCTAAGAAAATACAATTAACTAAGGGAAAAGAAAATATTCTGTTAAACCATTAATAACATAAAGAAGATTTTATTTGGAGAATGGGACTTACATCTAAAACTGAATTTTACTAATTCTCTTATAGCATACTAATGCAATTAATTTATAATGTAAATTTTTTAATGTATTATTAACATGGAGTTTTAATTCTCTTAATAAATAGATAATAATCAAATACTAATCCAGCCAAAGTTTTGAAACAAAAATCCAAATCAGGAGAGGCCACTTGCTTTCAACTAATCTCCTTTAATAGGGAAGATGAAAGAAAAAGTTTTGAAAGTTAATAGCAAAGATTCAATGAAAAAAGAACTCCAGAAACCCAGACTATATTTTCCTTTACTGGTATGATTCTTACACCGCAAAATTTTCACCTGCGATTCCTTCAGTAAAGGTTTCTGGTTTCGAATATGTGATTACAAATATACAAAACACACACATCACACCACAAATACACACATACACACACACCATATTTCTTTTGAACTAGTTCACTAGCTAGATGTGCTGGCATTTTAGCATTGCTGATTTAGTAATAAGGACAGGTGGTGCTCTATCTCCTGGGAGAGTAATAAAAGCATTCATATATTTTGCAAATTATTTTGTTCTTTGTTTTATTTTAAGCCCTGTTTTACTGAAACAATGTTCAGCTTAAAAATTGTACATTCATATGGCATATTCTAAAGGAGTCATTTGTCAGAGTTAATCAAAGGTAGAGTTCATGGTGTACTTTTGTACAGAAATTACATCACTGGGCTTAAGTAAATCTGGATTTCTTAATCAAAGCTATTCACAATTTATATAGCACATATGTAGTGAAATAATGTACTACCCCTCAACATTTTTTTTGTACTGCATAATCATGCTAATGTGTGGCTGTCAAATCTTTGGCTGTGGAGTATTGCACATTTATTTACTGCATCCATAGTGTGGGTGGGGGGCAGGCAGGGAAGTGGCAGAATGCTTATTCTTTTAGAAAAAGATGAGGTGTAGAGGGCAGCTATTATCCTATGAAATCACTGTAATGTGCAGAATCTCTATTAAGTCAAAGGCAAATGCATGGTTGAGGCTAGTAGAGTTAAGATTCCTGGCTTTGAGCTTTCAGCAGCAGAGTGAATGGAAGGAAGACAAGATACCATGTAGATACTGTTTTGTTTTATTTTTTTTTTTTTTTAAAGATTTTATTTATTTGACAGAGAGAAACACAGCCAGAGAGGGAACACAAGCAGGGGGAGTGAGAGAGGAAGAAGCAGGCTTCCTGCCAAGCAGGGAGCCCGATGTGGGACTCGATCCTGGGTCTCCAGGATCATGACCTGAGCCGAAGACAGTCGCTTAACTAACTGAGCCACCCAGGCGCCCCTAGATACTGTTTTAAAGTAGAACTGATTCATGGAAATGGCACTATCTTACCTTGCTACATTCCCTCCCTTACCTATTTGTTAATCAATTTTAAGGAGGTCAGTAGAGAAAATAAAGGACCTGGGCAGGAGATAGACTTTAAAGAGAGTAAGGAATGCTTCTACCATATGTAAGCTATAAACATTTCCCCTTTCAAAATATGATAGAAAATAGAACTGTTTGCAAATTTACATGTGTATTTTACCCATAGGTGAATCTTTTTGGGCTATTCAGAATTGGATCTTGTGTAACACTGAGACTATAATTGTGTGTGTGTGTGTGTGTGTGTGTGTGTTGCGGGGGGTGTGGGTATGCATATGTGCCCGCACGGGAATCTCCACATGTACGTGATAGGTTGCCAACCCTTTGTAACGCACGTTGTTGGTCTTATGTTTAGTTAAACACCATAATTACAAGGTAATACAAGTCATTTGTCTTACTGTGGTTAAATAAAGAAAAACTGTGTGCTAGAAATGAAATGAATGAGTTTCTTATAAAGCTAAGTGAACAAGTTTGCTGTCTGCAAATGTCTCAGAGTGAAAGGAGTATTAGAATCCCCTCTAATCTATCCATCCATCTCTAGCCATGGTGTGAACTCACTGTCTTCTGCATGTGTGCACAGCAGCCCTGGTCTTAGCTATTACTGTTTGGTAGATCCATAGATTGGGGGAAATAAGGAGTGAGGCCAGCAGGTTCAACTTCTTATTTCTCAGTAGCTTCCTATAATGATTCTACCTCTAATGAGGTGAATTACTACTGCATGAAAAAGGAGAAAAAAGGATTTTGGCCATCTTAGCTAATAAATCACATTGACTGCATGGCTGATCAGATCAATTGTGCATAAATCAGTGCCTTAAAGAGTTTTAAACTAAGATTCTACCAAAGACCAATCACTCTGCTGGCTTGTGTAATGGTCTCTTGCCCATAGAAAACTGAACAGGAGTCCACAACATTGAGAATGTTAGTATGCTGTCAACTGTTGAAATGAATGTTTTCAGATCTCTGTGGCATGGCTGAGACAAGTGAAACAGTGGTGACTGTGTTGAGTCAACTGACAGATACATTTTTGTCTTCTGTAGTCCACTTTTTTCATTAGGTTAGCAAGAAAATTTAATTCTTGAGACTTACATGAAAATTCAGCATTGAAGCCTTAATTAACAAACATAATTTGGGAGAAATGTTTCCCACAAAAAATATTATAATAGTATTTCAAAAATAAATCATGAGAATCCAAGAGAGGTATTCATGACCACAATAGCTGTCGATTTGAGATTTGCTCATCTATAGACAACTTGGAGTCATGAGAACAGTCAGAAAACTTGATTTCAAGTTCTGGTGATATCAGTTACTTGCTGGGAGATGTTGGGTTAGTCAACTGGAAACTCCATATTGTCAACTGTAAAATAGGGATAATGAAGATAACTTTTCTATTTATTTCAAAAGAAGGTTGTGAGAATAGGAATGTGGTAATAGTTATTTGAAAGCACTTCAGAAATGCTAAGGTACATTTTAAGAGTTCTTATCTCTTCAGAATTCTCAATTACATTTTTATTGAGATATAATCTACCTATAACATCCTATAAGTTTTAAGTGTACAATTATCTACTTCAAAGTTGCTAAGATACTAGATCTTAAATGTTCTCACCCAATTATGCTTTTAAACTCCTTTTACCAGAACAGCTTATAGAAGTATAAAGAAAAATCTACTTTGGTTCTTGCTATCATACTTTTCACTTCTTTTAAAAGAAGTAACAGTAAAAACATAACAATTAAAACAAAGAATTTGTGAATTTTGAAAAATTACAAGGTCTTTTTACAACACAATATTTATTAAAATTTCATTGGCATTGACTTTCAAATAATGGTTAACATGGTTAAATCTTTGAAAAGCAAGAAAAGACAAAATACAGTCAGCACATGAAAGGATAACTTACTTTCTTTTGCAGAGAATGGCATTCAATATCTGTAGTAACTGCCATGTAATTCTCTGAGAAAGCAGAGATTCCAACGGAGTTTAGATCAGTTTTTTTTTTTTTCTTTTTTCCTTTTCCCTTATGCTAAAGCAGGTACTATTGAAACTTTGATTTCTTCTTAGTTTGGCTAGAGCATTCTATTATAATTAAGTTTGTAGGATTTTCTTAAACCAAATGTATAATTTATAATTATTCTTTACAAACATCTCAAAATTCCCCAAAGGGTTTTGTTCTGTCATCACCTGTTTTGAAAATAAATTTGGGATAGAGTTCGAGCATCTTAACATAAACTTTGGTGTCTGCCTAGTATTTTGTGAACTCCTCAATATAATGTAATGTTCCTTATTTCAGAATATCATTGTTCTGCTTTTGTTTATAGACTTATGACAATGTCTTGACATTTTTGTAAATTATGTAGCACACATTGTTTCTCCCTTGTTATATTGTGAAATTTAGTAGGTTGTTGAAATTGGATCTGATTGATTTTTCTCCTTGGCATTTGTCTACAAAAGCATTTTATGTCTAAAATTCACAAAAGGAGGAGAAATCCAGGCGGATTTGTTTTGCTACATTTTTCCTTTATGTAGCCAAAGTTTTAAAATATTTGTGATCAACTGTTAATAGTTTTAAATATTGCTGTGGAGGTTTTGCTCATAGAGAATGGTCTATTTTTTGAAATCCTTAATTAACTTAAAAACTTGAGTAAGTTTAATTTCTGATGAATAATAATTACCTCCCTGGGATTATTATAGAGGATTATGTTGCATCTATTGTTGTTAAAACTCTCAGGTATTTTCTGGCATAGAGTAGACACTCATTATAAGTGTAATTTGCTTTTTAAAAGAATTTTTGTTTGCATATTACTGAATTATAATAAAATATTCTTGTGAGATTCTTAATTTTAGAGCATTTTGATTATGATCAGGAAACTAAAGCATGAACAGAAATGTTTTAGATTTTTATGTAGAAATAAAAAAACAAAATTAAAATGTAGTTAACATTAGATCTTAAATATTAGTTCTTAAAGAAGTATCTTTACTTCCTAAATGTATCCCATGTTCTTGTACTACCTAAAGCACATGTATTTAAACTTTGTTTGTGTTGCACACATAATTTCATAAGACTGAGATTTTATCTTTATCTCAATTATTATTAATTAAATTATCAGATTAATTATGAAAGGCCACCAAACACATAATTTTTGAAGTACCTAAAATTTTAAGTGACCAAAAATAAGAATATATATATCGGCTGTTCAACATACCACTAATGAGGGGCACCTGGGTGGCTCAGTCATTAAGCTCTGCCTTCAGCTCAGGTCATGATCCTGGAGTCCCAGGATTGAGCCCTACATCGGGCTCTCTGCTCGCTGGGAGGCCTGTTTCTCCCTCTCTCACTCCCTCTGCTTGTGTTCTCTCACTAGCTGTGCTTCTCTCTGTCAAATAAATAAAATCTTAAAAAAAAAAAAACAACCAAAACCCCCACCAATGGCAAGAATTATAACTACCATTTTTTGTGATTATTATTTATTAGAGATAAGTGTGTTCGGTATGACACCTCTTTCTTTTCCACTCCCCAGAAGAGACAGGTTCATTCTGGTTTTAAAAAACGATAACGGGGACACCTTGGTAGCCCAGTTGGTTAAGCAACTGCCTTCAGCTCAGGTCATGATCCCGGAGACCCGGGATCGAGTCCCACATCGGGCTCCCTGCTCAGAAGCCTGCTTCTCCCTCTCTCACTCCCCCTGCTTGTGTTCCCTCTCTCTCTGTGTTTATCGCTGTCAAATAAATAAAATATTAAAAAAAAAAAAAGAACGATAATGGCACTGAGGATCAGAATAGTTAATTAGCTCACCCATGATTACACAGCTACTTCATAGCAATTGAAGGGAATAGAAGTGAAGCAATTTAATTTTAGAACTTTATTTTCTATGTTATATTTTTCTATTTAATAACAGTTAACTGATAACTCTAATATAGATTATACTTGAAGATTATAGATTATTTGGAAAAAACGGTGCTAATACACATCTCTTAAAAATATCCAAGATGTATGTGTGTCTTCTGTGTCAGTCGCAATTTAACGATTTTATAGGAAAACTTTAAAATTGTTTATAATTCAGAGCCATTTAGAAACATTTTTACATTGAGGATGTAGAACAAGCCAGTCATAATTTATTTCTTTATGAGAAGTGAAGAAGTGACATTAAATTTTATATCCATTAGCATTGTAGATTAATTTTCATCATTTCTTTAAGAGATAGAAACTTATTGTACGCTCTTCTAAGTACAAAAGTATATTCTCTTACTCCCCTTTTATTTCTTCAATCTTGTCACAATGTATTTTCACAATTCTTGAGTTTATTATTATCAAAGGGAATCTTACCAAATAACAAACTATGTAGTAAGGCCGAATTTTTTTCATAAGATATAATTGAAAACAATTGCAGTATTAATTTATTAAACTAATTCATACCTTCAGATCAATGGTTACTGGTGGGAGAAAGAAATATATAAAAATAATTGGGTTGTAATCTATTATAATTCTAGTCCTTCCCTCGCAGAGTCTAATTCACCCTCTATGCCTATTTTATAGTTCTTGTCAGAGTAAGTCACTCCTAGTAGTTACAAATAGGTATTTTTAGAAGCTGGAAATTCATTCATCTGGGCATATAGTTGGGATTTAAACCTTAGTTATGTAGTACAAAGCCTACGATTGGCCAGAGTTTTATCAGAGACTTCCCGGTTTTAAATTGGAAAGTATCCATGGAAAAATTTGGGGTGGATCCGTTTTCTTTCACATGTTTTTTAGAATACGCTTCATCATCCCGTCTCAGTTACCCACCTGGATGCCTTCCTCTGTCAAGGTAGTTTGCTATTCTTTTTGATCTTTAGATCTTTATTTTTTTTTTTTCCTCAGCAGAAAAGGTACTTTGATATTTTGGCTTTTCATACTACATATGAAGAACTTGTTGTTTATCAGATTGGCAAATTTCCGTGATGTGCAAATTCCTTGGTAGGTAGGGTATGTGCGTCACTTTGCTCGTTTTTGTTTATTCACTTTAATCAAGTGTGGGAAATAATTTTTTTTTACTAGGTAATTATTGTGTGTGGAAATTGATGGAACTCTTGTTCTAGGATATCTACAGTTAAGGTAAGGAATTAATTGTGGTAGAGCTAAATATGTTGAATTTTTCTATTAATATTTAGTGTCCCATCAAAGTCTTGCATGTTGAAAAATTGCATAAATCGAGACAAAAGGGTATCACATCACTAATTCAGGAGAGAAGGTATAGTGTTTAATATATAATATTTAGCAATGATTCCTATATTTTTAATGGTTGTTCACTGAATTACATCAACATGGCTCAGTCATTAAGTGTCCACCTTCAGCTCAGGTCGTGATCCCGGAGACCCGGGATGGAGCCCCACATCAGGCTCCCTGCTCAGCCAGAAGCCTGCTTCTCCCTCTCTCACTCCCCCTGCTTATGTTCCCTCTCTAGCTGTGTTTCTCTCTGTCAAATAAATAAATGAAATATTAAAAAAAAAGGAAAAGAAAATGTGGCATGCATCTTGATGGTTCTAAAGATTTTTGGACTCCATCAGTGGACTAACTACAATGCCTTTCCATTGCCGCCTTTCTATCCCTGCCTTGGTTGCCTGTCCAGGATGATTTGAACTATGTCATTTCAAACCAACACTATGATGTGAAAGACGTAAATTCATAGAAAATCCCAGTAGTTCTGCTTTAAAATGATAATTTGAGGGGTGGTGCAGTTGGTTAAGCATCTGACTCTTGATTACTGCTCAGGTCATGTTTTCAGGGTCATGGGATTAAGCCGTGAGTCTGGGTCCATGCTCAGCAGAGTCTGCTTAAGATTCTCTGTCCCCCTCCCTCTGTCCCTTTCTCCCCCCAAAAATAAATAAATCTTTTTAAAAATGCTCATTTTAAACGCACCCAAATCAGTTTTAAATTTTATTTGTTCATGCTCTTGGAAGTGTCAAACCTACTTCTTCCTTTGTATCTTTTAGTGCTAAGATTCAGGTGAGGGACTTTTCTGTGAAGAAACAAGGGTGTGCTGAAGGAAGCAGTGCCATTTTCACTTCCTCTAGAGACTTACTCTTAAAGATTTGCCTTTGTCCTTTTTCGCCTATAAAGTTTGTTTCTTTGCATTTATGACTTCCCTAGGGCAGCAGTCGTACTGCTTTGCAAACAGAATGCTCCTTTAAATCTTTATAAGGAGTTAGTGTCTCAAGTTTAAGCAATGGGCAAAGCTGCCTGTACCTTCACAATACATGTACCTTTCTCAATGATCCTAACACAATGCATGGCCCATGTACTTTTTTTTTTGGTTTAAGATGCCATCTCATCCAGGAACACTGCAATTGGGTATTGGTATATAATATATTGAAACTGAACTTTACCTTCAATTCTATTGTCTAATGAATAAAAGTTTCTTTAAAAAATGTAAATGTCACTATAGTGTGGCAAATTCAGAATTTTTAGAGTACTGTTGTTTTTCAAAATCAAATAGAGTCCTAGAAGCATCATGCCTATACTTTAAATCACTTTCAGGTAATGTAGGACAGTTAAAAAAAGGGCCATGGACATTTTTCATAGTGTAGTAGTTTTAATATTGAAATGATGTGCTTCTAATCCACTAACTATGAAATGTTATTGAAAATTAAAAATCCCTTTAAATGAGTTCTGTTCCACTTGAACACTTACATTGTTAGCCAGTGTTCTAAAACACACCCAGAAGTCCTCAACAAGTCAGAATAGGTAGATAGCTTTTGACTGGGAGATCACTTTCCAACCTGTTATCAACCATGCTCTGAGTAAATTGTAGGAGAAATATTTAAAATTTAACTTTGAATAATGGGTGAGTATAGACAAAGTATCTCCTGTTCTGTTTTGTTGTGTTTTTTTCTCATCTCCACCAACAATTCCTCATAATCCTTTGATTCTTTATCATCTTCCTTCCAAGTCTCATCATTCTCATCTATGCTTTTCCACTCCTCGCTTTACTCCACCGTCAGTGTCCTCCACATAATTTGCACTATGGGATGGTTTTTCCTTTTCTGTTATCAATATTATTTTTTGTGCACTTCAGACACTAACTTGAATATATTTCTTATTTCATCCTCATAATAGTCCTATTTCCTATTTAGAGAGGAAGGATCTGCCTTTGCTCAGGTCATGGTCCCAGGGTCCTGGGATGGAACCCTTCATCAGGCTCCCTGTTCAGCAGGGAGTCTGCTGGTCTTGCTCCCTCTGCCCACCCCCTCACCCCCCCGGTTTGTGTTCTTGCTTGTTCTGTCTCTCTCAAAGGAATTAATTAAAAGTCTTTTAAAAAAAAAGGCAAGTTAAATGTCCTAGAAGTCACAAACTATGTAGAGGTTTAGTAGGAATTCAATAAAAATCCTGTACCATTTTCCTTTTTCCTGTGTTCCAGGCCATACTTGAGAAAGAGAAGTCAAGAAGTAACACCTACTATTAGTCAGTAGAAAAACCATGGTGTCCAGCTTCTGAATATAGATTGGTTTCCCACTCCTGGACAGCTCAGTCTTACTCAGCAGCAATACTTGTGTGTCTCCAATGTCACAAACAGATGTGTTTGTTTAAGTGAGACAACCCAATCGCTATCCAGAGCAGACCCCAGGCTAGCAGCTGTAACTAAATTCAATTTTCACCCACATTTCACAGCTTATTCATGGTGAGAAGTGCTTCCGCTCAAGCATCCTTCCAATGGACTAAGAAAAATGGGGCTATCCTGTCACTGACCAAGAGCTTAACTTTTGGGTTTTGCTAGAGATAAAATTCAAGAAGAAATTGCTTCCTTACTAGAAAGCAGATAGAGCTATGTTTTTCACATTCTATTTTGAGTTGCTGCACCATATATATAAATATTAAATTGTTACATTAATGTTATTAGAAACCTGTGAGGAAAATAGTGCAGCACATACAAGGCAGATTTGTGAGACAACAAAGAAATAAACAGTGGTTTAATATTTACAAACTTTTTCTAGTTTGAAATCTTGTGATTTCATGACATCCACATATTTGGGGCTTCAGGAAACATATGACTATCTGGAAACTGAAGGCCCTCTTTATGAAGATTACCCTGATAACCTTCGAAAACCTGCCGTAAAATATTGCCTTCGGCAGAGAGAGCAACTGTGCCTCCATAATCTAGACATAGGCTAAGCTTTTGTGCATGTTCTCCCTTAATTTTACATATGCTCTTTGTCTTTTTTTTAAGACAGAAAGAAAAGTGATAAACTCTTCCTTCAAGTCTATAAATCACATCTCTCTTGAAATCCAAGCATAAAGACATGAACATGAAGAAAATTAGAATCAAATTTATCTGCTCAGATATTGGTATGGCCTTTAGAACTTTACTGTGTTCTTTTTACATATTTTATTGGCTTGCTCTATTTTCATTTTATCTCTTTTTCTCCTTTTATTCATTTTGCCTCTTTCACAGTTCTTTATCCTAATTTGGTAGTATTAACAAAGGGATGCATCTATATTCGTGATTTTAAGACTTTTGAAATTAAAAAAAATAAGCAGATATAAATGTGCAAATGCCTAGAATGACAATTAAAAAAAAGAAGATGACTCATCATTTCCAGGGATTATAGATTGGCCTGGCTGGAGATTGGGATACACCTGTTAACCAGGGGTGGGAGATTAGGTTGCAGATACAGACAGGAGCAGCTCAGGAGGGTCCCTACATGTTATGATGAAGGATTTTGAGCATTATGTGGTAATGATGAAAAATAATCGGAAGAGGCATTTCTATTGAAAGATTCTTTTTCTTTTCTTTTTTTTTTTTTTTTTTAGGATTTTATTTATTTGACAGAAACACAGCTAGAGAGGGAACACAAGCAGGGGGAGTGAGAGAGAGAGAAGCAGGCTTCCCGCCTAGCAGGAAGCCCGATGTGGGGATGTGGGGCTAGCTAGATCCCGGGTCTCCAGGATCATGACCTGAGCCGGAGGCAATCGCTCAACCAACTGAGCCACCCAGGTGCCCCTATTGAAAGATTCTTAACTGGAGAAATGATATGATTGACTTGTGTTTTGGATAGAGAACAGTGTGATGCTCAGAAGGGTGAACTAGAAATTTTAAACTAGATACTATTATAGTTAATCCAGTTTGAAATAACTAAGGCTGTAGTTTATGGCAGCAGTGATAGAGATTGAAGGAGGAAAAAAGATAAAAGAGGAATTAAAACAGATTTAGTGAGATATTCGGAGAAAGAGAAGTGAGTTAAGATTGACCCTGTAATGTTGTGAGTCATTAAACCATGAAGACGAGAAGTTTTTGGTGAACATTAAGTAATTCCATTTTGAAGGCTTTGAGTCCTAGATCTTTTGAATTATCCAGGTGATGTCAGAAGCATGTGTCTGGGATTGAAGGGAAAAAAAGCAGGAAAGGATCCAGGGATTTGGGTGGGAACTTCAGAAGAAATTTTTAGATGAGATTTAGGAGGTGCAGATTGTGGTCATAAAATAATGAATGGGATTGGATAATTACTCCATGAATAGATAGTATTTTAATAGTTTTTCTGTGGCATTAAAAACACTGTTTTTATGTCTTCTGACTTCAAATATCTTTTTGAAAGCCCCATATCAACTTTCAAAAGAAAAGATCTTCTTAATTTCCAGAGGTCAAATATTATGTTTCCGTTATAAATTATTCAAAGTGAAATGGAAGTCAAAGATAGAGACCTGCAGAGAGCAGGTCTTTCTAAGCTGCTGAGTCATGATTAGAACTCTAAGAAATAACTTTATTGTGTTTGATTCTAAGCTTGTGGTAATAACTAGTGTCAAAAGATGAGAACATTCTGTACTGGAACTTAAAAAATATCATTGATTAAAAATAAAAGTTCTGTTAACAAAGTTCACCCTAAACTCTCAACTGACCTTTCTGTAGGAAAGCTGGGCAAACCACAAAGGTAGGCTCCATGGAAGACAGTGGCAGATTGAGTTGGCAGAGTGAGTTTATAGGCTGACCCAAGGTGATTTAATCCAATGCTAGGCGGTAAAGCAAGTGCTAAGGATTGTACTTTAAAATCAACACTAACAATTAGAGATAGCAAATGTGTATCGTAATACCATGTCAAAAGTAAGAGCTTGATACACTGAAAATCAACCTCAACATAAACAAACTAAAATTGCTTCAGAATTACTTTTTAACTTAACATTCTCATACCAGATCACTTATAAACAGTAATGCACCTTGGTTTTGGTGACATGATTCTTTCAAGGGATTGATACCAGAATTTAGTTTATCTAATCTTAGATACTCAATCTAATTCCTAGAGGAAGGACTACTTAAGGGAAAGACTCTTTCCTTCACCAAACTGGTGACTTTTTGTATGCACAGAAAAGTCTTTGTTAAATAAAAGAATATAATTAAAATGAAAAAACAAGCTAGAGAGCAATTATAGTCACATCCATTAGGGAATAATTCATTGTTCTCACTGAACTTCTTTTTGCTAATAGTCTTCAACTAAGGAGACCCTTCAATACTCCACAAAAATACATATTAAACAATGCAATTACACTTGCAGTCTTCAAAATATATATCAACTTCCTATTAACAAAAGTGATCCCACTCAAAATAAGTGGGATCTGCTAGTTTATCTCTATATTTATTCCACTAGTTTTGGAGTTATATTTTTATTGCATCTTTTACTGTTAATTCAATGCAATATTCTCATGGTTGTGAAGTTTAAGCTCTAGGGTTTTTTTGTTTGTTTGTTTTTTTAAGAGTTTATTTATTTGACAGAGAGAAACACAGCCAGAGAGGGAACACAAGCAGGGGAGGTGAGAGAGGGAGAAGCAGGCTTCCTGCTGAGCAGGGAGCCCAATGTGGGGCTTGATCCCGGGTCTCCAGGATCATGACCTGAGCCAAAGGCAGTCGCTTAACCAACTGAGCCACCTAGGCGCCCCTAAGCTCTAGGGTTTTGTAGGTAGGCACTTCTTAGACATTTTGCATTGGCATGTCTGTCTCTCCTGCCATCACTCTTTTACTCTAATAAGGCCTCTATTGATTCTATTAGAGAGGGAGTATAAGTAGTGTTAACCTTTTTTGTTGTTGCTGTGTTTAGTTCATTTTAGGGTTTACCAGTGTTGACTTTATACCTACTTGGGAGAGAGCAGTGATAACTGAGAATAGTAATTACCCAAATTTCCAGCTCAACTGTTTATCACACTCTCACCACTGAACTTCAACAGAATGTCAAGAAACTCCATATTTTAGACATACTACTTTACCAATGAATAAATAATACCTTCCCTGAATGTGTGTAAATACAGCATATCTTAAGCACTGAAGCTGTAAAATCTATAAGCTCTTTTATAGGAGTTCTACCCAAAAGTGTTCAAGAAAAAAGTTATTATATATTATTTTGTATAGTTTTTCAATGCATAGAGATTTCATTTAAAATAAATTCCAAATGCAGAATAATATTTAGTAAATACTACCTTAAATTTGCCTCTGGAGAATGGTACATATTCATTTTATCCTTAATCTTTTCTTATTTCACATTATTATTAGTCTTCCTTTATTGTTCAGCCTAAGAGAACTCAAAGTAATATGCATGCATATGTGTGTTTGTGCATGAAGAGATAAAAAAAATATCGTTCATCTGTTTATTCCGTTCATATTTATTATGCACTTAACATGTGGTAAGCATTCCTCTAGGTGTTTTGAATCTAGCAGCGAAAGCAACAAACAAAAATCCCAGCCTTCACAGAGCTTATTATATTCTAGTGGTCATAGTTGGGGGTGAAGAGATAGGCAATGAATAATAAGCATAATAAATAAACAAATTACATAGCTTTAAGGTGACACATGCGGGGGTGCCTGGGTGGCTCAGTTGGTTAAGCAACTGCCTTCGGCTCAGGTCTTGATCTTGGAGTCCCAGGATTGAGTGCTGCACTGGGCTCCTTGCTCAGCAGGAAGTCTGCTTTTCCCTCTGACTTCTCCCCTCACATGCTCTCTCTATCTCATTTAAATAAATAAATAAAATCTTTTAAAAAAATGGTGGCACATACCATAAAATGAATGGGATTTATTCATCCACAAAATGGAAATCAGGGTGAGGGAAGTTGAGAGTGGGGGTAGTGGGACAGTTGAAATTTTAAATAAAGTAGTCAGAATAGTTCTTATTGAGAAGATGACATTTGAGTCAAGGTTTGAAGGTGATATAAAGTGCTGAAAGGCATTTTAACAAAGTTTATTTCTCTTTTCATTTCCTCTGGCTTTGATTTCCAGCCTTGTGAAGGAGGGAACTGTGGGTCACAGGTAGTGCAATAGGCTTTTCATGATATACAAGCAGGGAAAAATTAAAAATTTATACAATTCCAAGGTATAAGAGTAAATTATGCTACTGATAAAAATTGGATTTTTAAAATCTTATCTGTATCATTTATTGGCTCTTTGACCTTAGGCAATTTCTTTAAAGCATATGAGCTTCAGTTTACTCATCTCTAAAAGTGGGATAATAATACCTATATTAAAATAAAATCAAGCACAGTAAGCACTTAACACACTGTTAGTATTTTATTTAATGGTTGAACAATTTTTTGTTGGAAATAGTTTTTCAAAGCTTCAAATGAAGCTTTCTTTTTAAAGAGAAAATATCTGGTACCAAGAATTTTCTGTAATGGTACATAATTTTTCTATATGGTCAAAGTAATAAATGTATGATTTTGGAGTACTTTGGATATATGTTTTATGAGGCAATACTTGACCAAGCAAGACGAGGTAAGAACCAATACCCTTAGCCAAATACAGGAGAAAAAGTCTATTTTCAAGGATTCTGTCCTATATGGAGTTTCACAGAAATGTTTTAATTTCTCAAGTTGGTAGATAGACTGCAGTGATTATCATCCACTTATTTCTGTCTTAATACATGTGAATGCCCTGAATACAATAGAAAATTTCCAGGTCTAGGTGATTTTAATAGTAGAACATTTCTAGTAGAATATTAGAAAGCCAGCCCTTCGTTCTTTAATGTAACTTCTTTATTGGAATATTTTCTTTGCTAAAAGATCAACTTTCATCATATTTTCCACCATTTCCAGGGTGGCATAGGTGGGACAACCATGAAATTAATTAGCCAAACCAGAACACTCTTGAGTATCAGCAGAAGCAGTATTAATATTTATGTGGGGACAACAGATGACAATCAGAACTATCCTGGGCAGATGGGATGGATGGCCAAGGAGATACAAGACACCTTATTTTACCAATACATAGAGGTTCTATCCAGTAGCTTAGGGATGAGCAGTTTTAAAAAAAGTATGAGATAATTATTACCTCAGAGATAATTTGAGTAGACAAAACAAAATTACCTTACTTGGAGGGAGGCCAGGAGAGCAGAGTTCTTATCCTTGTTTTTTATTTTCATTTTAATAAGGGCTATAGAATTTCTCGTGAATGCCAGTGGTTACAAAATTGATTAAAAGCTCATTTTAATTCAGACTTCTTTGGAAAACACTTTTTTTTTTAGTTTACTTCAAGTCTTTTTGCTCCGTTTCTTGTATTTCTATACATCTCTGTAAACAAGGCCTTTATTTGCCTTGGCAAGCTCTAGCTAGGTCTCTCTCATTCACAAAGAGTACAGGCCAGTTTGTTTTCAAATAGGCTGGTAGTTACTGTTTTCAAATAGCTGCCTTTGGTCTCTTTTGGCCTTACTGTGACCCTGTGAGCCAGCATTCCCAAAGTTTTTGCCATGTTCTTCACCAGCTAGTATGTTAGAAGAATAGTGACTTTTGGTAGGGAGTTGGGGCAAAATAGGAACAATTTTGGCAGGCCTACCTTTTCTGTCTCCTTGTGCTTACACCAGCAAGTTTCTGGGCACGGTCTCAACATTAAATTCCTCCATCATGCATGGACAATCACTGAGTGAAAGACACAGGCAAAGGGAGGAACAGGAAAAGCCAAGGTAAAAACGCCATCATGGCATTTGCAGGATGCTTACAAATATTCAGTATCCACTTAGGGTCAGAAACTGATGTTGTTTCTCTGATTCTCAGATTGAAAAAAAAGAAGTATGCATTAGTTCCATGATCTCAAATGAGTATAATTCCCAGTATCCTGATAGTCACAACTTCTGTAGGAGGGACGAACCCAACCAATTTTAGAGTGCTTCCGAAAATCCCATGTCATTGAAATGCTAAAATGGCGACACCCTTTAAAAAAGGGAGAGAATGGGTCAAACACAGGCTAGCAGGAGGTGTGGTGAGGTAAGAGCCGCGTAAAAAAAAGTGTGGAATTATTTGCTGAATTCTTCAAGTTCTGACTTCATTCTTGGGACTACTTTCTGTTATATAGGTAGCGATTCCAGAAATGATGTCCCATTATAGTATTTTTAGAGGTGCTCTTGGGCACAATAGCTCTAGATAGTGGAGATTAGGTGGCTATTCAGGGTCTTTCAGCCTGGTTTACTTCACTGGCTTGTTATATGGGAACCTTGCATCATCCATTTTGCCTCTAATCACGTTTTCCATTTCTGGTGTGTGCTTCGCTCATAACCCCAGTTTTATATCATAACACTTGCTGTATCAGCACCCGTTCTCTTTCCAGTGCTCAGTTTTAAACAGCCTCATTATGAAAAATATAGTACTTAAAAACATGGCACAAATGTGTATTACTTCAGCACAAGATAAAGAGATTATTGAGAAATGCACTGCCTGCTGAACTAACGTTATCCTAAGGGACATTTCACTATTTTAATTGATTTTTTTTCTGTCAGTTTTTTTTTTTTTTTAAAGAGTCCTTGGAGAAGGTAAGTGGTGGATTACTTCAGAAAACAAAGGAACGCTTAATTTATTTGTTATGACTACCAGTGTCTCCATACTTTCATAGAGTTAAACATTTTCTCATCATTTCAAAATAGCTTATGATGATGAATAAGATGATGAGGCCCAGTTAGTTTGAACTCTGGCTGAGATCTCTTGATTTTAAAATATCATGTGCTAGCTGGGGAAATTAAGAAGTTTTACTTACCAATGGCAATTTTTGGACAGGCATAGCGATCAAAATCTGTTGTATCAAATATAATAACCTTAATAATATAATAACTTTTAAAATATTTTCTTGTTTTACTTTCGTAAAACCATACCTAACCAAAATTACATGATACTATCAAAGGTGTTCAGATGGAGTCACCCCTGCTCTAAGTTAGAAAAGTTTAGATGAGTTAATAGTCTTATAAATCACAAAGTCTCAAAGGCTTATAAACCCCTCAAGCCCTATTGCCAAATCCCAGAGCTGTTGTGGGCTATGGGTTATGATGTTCATAAATGTCAGATACAGGTAAATTCCAACACCATTCACCCCCTTTGGAAATTTGGCTAATGTAAAAAAAAAATCATGGTGTTACATGCTATTTTTGTATATCATGGTTTTAGATGATCACCAGTGCTGTTTTCCACTAGACCATTAATAACTGCACGTGATGCTATACACAAATTGGGTTTATGGACACTTTCAAATAAAATTCAATTAACATTTATTTTCTTCTCATATTCTTGGATCTTTGTCATCTAAACATAGAGCCAAAGTCACATGTGTGAAAGTGGAAGGTCTTTACGTGCCTCTCAAAGGAACCCAGGTCTGTGTTTGAGAAAAAGTCATCCATGTTGAGTAGACCACAGAACCCCTACAGGAGTGTGTCCTGAGCCGTTGCTGCAGGCACCCTTCCGCTAATTCTCAGCATTTCCAGCCCAAGAACAAATGAATATAACAAATGAGGATATTCAATAATATATGAATATAGATTCATATAACAACGAATTGAGTGCCCTGGGACTCTTTTACATCCATTTTGGTTCTTCCCTACAAAATATCTTCTTTCTTCTAGACCTCAAAACTGTCTCCTCAAGTATATCTAAGAAAGGAACATTCTAAAAGGGAGGACAACTTTTTGAAGCCATATGGGGTTCATTTTCTCAAAAAAACCCACAAAAAACAAAAAAACAAAAAGAAAGAAAGAAAAAAAATCAGGTTGTTTTTCTTAATTGTCTCTGGGAAAAAAAGAGGGAAAAGGAAAAATTAAGAAACGTTTGTTTCTTCTCTTTTTAGAATCAATATGAGATATTTAAGTGTAGAAATAAAGTAATCCCATGTTCGCTCTCCTGCTTTCCTATTTAACTTAACCAAGTACAATTAAAATGAGTAAACAAAACAGAGGAACAAATGGATTCAGTTGAAACTACCAGGCTGGATACCATGTTTTCTCTAACATTTTTATATTTCAATTAGTGGAAAGTCTCTTATTTTGAGAAGCTAAATAGACCAAGATTATCATTTGAACAAGTTCCTCTTCTATTATAACATTAAAAAATTTAGCTAGTTCTAAATCTAACTAGCATCTACTTGATTTTTAAAAATTGTTGGCTGTTTGGTAAGACAGAGCATAGGTTTTACTCATCTACAGCCGTTTTTTGACAAGAGTGGAGATTGGAACTGATTTTATCAAATGTTGCAATTAAAACATTTCCTTAGTTTAACTTTTCCCCCTACTTTCCACATTAAAGAATAACAACTGAGTTTATTTTTTATGTTTATGTAATCCCTGGATATTTCAGCTAATGCTTACTTTTGACAGGATCTAACATGCTGGAATCAAATTATTTTACTTTTGCGGAGAGCAATACTCTCATTTTTAAAATGAGTTGTTGCCTTATTGTTTGTATTCATAGCGATGTTATACATTTAGAGGAAATAAATATTCTCTTTTATTAATAAGAGATCCACTTCATTCATTCCTATTTAGTTGTCTTCTTTTTGTCAGGATTTAGACTAATGAGAAAACCTCAGAAAGATTCTTTACTGTCTAAACACCAAGCACGCAAATGCTTCTCAATAGAAATAACACAAGAAATGCGTTCAAAGACAATACATAGCTTGAGAAATTCTTGTGTGCTGACAGCTCTCCAACAGTGTTGTCACAGCAGGAAGACATCAGTTGAAGAAACAGATAGTGACCTCAAAAAAAGTCTGGTCAGCAGTGTGGACAGGGTTTCACAAGATTATAAATCACCCCAGGGTCGCTCTGTTCCCACCATAAAGAGAGCATGGTCTTTTTATTGTAATCTAATAAGAGATGGGAGCAAAGGACAGCTCCAGTGTGTGTTTGCAAAAAAAATTCTTGATTACAGTTTCAAAACTATACAGTTTCCCTGCTATTGAAGTGCAGATTATAGGGGTTAAGGCCATGTTAGGATTGGATTACCTTTTATAGCTGTATGTTATCCTCCGGTTCATGAATCAGAATACTTAAATTAAAGTGAACATTTGGGAGTAATCCCAGTATGTAGCATGGTGGCAGAAAATTAATCATGACTTGGTGATAGATTATTAAGCCTTTCATTTGAAGGGGGTCTTTCAAAGAATCAGAAAAGTAACTCCTTGGTGTATATATATACATATATAATATATGTATCTATACCTGTATATAACAAGTTATGTTAGGATTGGTTTCAAAGGGGAGGTCGTTTAATGAAAGAAAACATACAATATATAAAAAAGTGACTAAGAGATACAAACTAAATTACTAGCAGATTTTACAGCTCTTGTATTCTTATTTTTTTACACTATTAACTTGTTTTGTTAGTTGCTATGTTTATTTTTATATAGTGCTATTTAACTGAACTAAATAGGTAGTAAATATTTTAAATAACCTATTTCGATACAAAAAAAGAAAGCCAACAATTCCATCTTTAAAATATTTAGGGTTCAGAAAATGTCTCTAATTAGATTAAGGGTTACTGAAGAAATGGTGGTCAAAATTTTGAAGTAAAACTCTGGCTTGGATAAAAATGATACATGCCTCTTAGTTTGCCCTCGCAGTACTTCACGTGGTGGAGAAAAGGTTTTAACTTTATTCAGTCATTTTATCGTTTGTACTTAAGCTTCTTCTTCAGCACTGTTGATCTATATACATTGCTGGGACCATAATCAGGCGTCCTACCATTTAAATGGATTTTATTCCCTAACTTATCGTCTTTGCTTTGTCAGTTTGTTCCTCTGGAACCATGCTGACATCTAGAGATAAGTCCTATCAGTCCTAGGCTATTGACTGAATTTTGATTGTGAAGAAGCCGTCACTTAGGGTAGAGAAAAACAGAGTGAGGTGTTATTGCTGAAGATATATTTTATGTTATGTTTCCAAAACCCAAAGGTAAATAAGACGGAGTTTGCAGCTCTTCATTTTTTATTAGGCATATGATAGACTTTGCAGGCTGTTTCTGTGGTCTGTTTCTTTTTCCCTTTAGGAGTCACAGACCCTATGGTTTTGCTCTCATTTACTTTCTTGAGCAAAGATGAATGTGAAAGGGAATACTGACTCTCGAAGGATATTAGACTGGTCCGTTGAACATAGTGGGTCTTTAATTCATCTCAGTTTATTTTCCAGTTGTCAATTTCCCTTTGTTTCTTCCTTATTTATATATGCTTAAGTAGGTGAGTAGGCAGATTTCAGCTGTGTCTCTTTGCCTTGGTTTTTACAGTGCAGCTAAAAATGCTACTGCATGAACTGGAAACTGGACAGATCAATATCCAGGCAGGTGCCATTTCTTTTAAATACAGAAAACAGTAATTTTGTGACTTTTCCAGCCTCTGTTGGCTCACATAAAGAAAGTTCTGAATATCATTGCAAGTTCACACTGAAAACGACCAGGACAGCAGTAACCAAGTTGTTACTCTAACTTATTCTAAATTTACTCTGCCTCCCACTGACTGCCCTAGGAATTTCAAAATAGAGAAATATAAAATAGATGGTCTATCTTAATTTCTCAGACCTCTTCTGAATCAGTAAATCTTGTAGATGAATTTCTTATTCTTTCTTCTCCGTATTTGTAATACTGAAAATGTAAATGAATATATCCACTTAAAATATGTGGTCATTTTTTGTGAGTAAGCTATTTTGATTCCCTTTAAATAGAAGTCATATCTATCATTTAGAGCAGAAATGCTCCTTTATGTCTATCCCCTCCCTAGGTGAAGCATACAATTAATTCTCAGGAACTGCCATCTAACACTAAAATTTCTCATACTGCTCAGACTTGCATATAGCCATCTGTTTTACATATGCATTTTTTCTTGGTAATCTTTATTACTAGATGCTCTCAAATAGAAAGTACATAAGTGCAAATGCCAACATGTATTTTTGTTAGTGGCACTGAATAGACTGGTTAAGGTAGAAAAACAAATGTAGTTACTTTGATTTATCACTTGTGACATTAGCATGTACCATACTGCTCTCCGGGAAACAAAATGGTTGCACCTGAGGACAGTGATATAAACACTACTTTGATTATTTGAAACAAACCATTAGGCTTTGATGAAAGAACTATTACCATGGTGGATCCTATACAGGGAGAGAGTGCTTAGATATAATGGATGAGCAGTCTGCAATTACTTGTCTAGAATTTAAAGAAGTCAAAGCTTAGTTTTTAAGACGGAAATAGATATATAAAGGGAATTGAATTTTATATGAATTTATGTGGTAGAATTTTTATAGCTTGTACATACTTAGCTGCAGTAACTTTCTTATCTATAAAATCAGGTTATCTGAAATTAGATAAACATTATTCTGAAGTCAAATTAACTTTTAAATTATGCCTAAAATTATTCTATTACATCTTTCAAAAAGAATTTCCTACACGGACTTTCACTAGTTTTCATGCAAAGACTAAAAGGTATTGTCTTTTATTTGTACTGTTATATGCACACACATACATAAACAAGCACAAAACCAAGGCTAATTATGAATTAAATACCTATTTATCCTGTATTATTTATAGATGGATATTTTGCTTGTGTAAAACATGTATGGAAAATATCCCCCCAACCACCTAGCCACTATAATTCACCCCATAACAGAATTGTATTTAAAAGGCATAAATGAAGTTGAAATATTTAAGCTCCTAAGGAGATTCACTTTGTTATGTTAGTACATTAGTGTGGATCGAATGTCAGATTAGATAATTGCATTCAGTCTTGTACACAAAAACCTGGTCTTTAGGGAATTGGACTTAAGTAAGTTTATATGGGAAGAGAATATGGAGGACGGGAGTGGCATTGGGGTGGTAATTACAAGCACCTCAGCAATAGCTTTAGAGAGTGGAGGGTAAGGGACCCCAGAGGTGAGCCTAAAAGACTTCAGGGCTTGGGTACTGGAGAACATAGGATAGAGGTGAGGGAGAGTGTACTATTTAGGGATGACTACTCCAAGACTGGGACAGGGATGGGCAGAACCAGAGGAGGACCACATGGTGAAGAAAAACCCAGTCTTCTTCATAACCTACCTCTGTGAACAGTGGAGGATAGGGCATCTTATTAAAATAATTTGCTTTGTAGATGTACATTATGCTTTTGCTAATGTTTTGTGGTCAGATTTATGTTTGAGACTATACACTATGGTTTGCAATCTAAAAAGTGTAAAAGTTTAAAAGGATATTTAAAAGCCTCGTTGTGTGTTATTAGTCTGTATTGCACTTGGAAGTAGATAGCACAGGTACAATTAGCTTCATTTATCAAGGAGAAAACATACATTTCAGAGAAGTTAAAGAACTTGCTTAAGGTCAAGGACAGTTAGCTTCAGAGAGAGAAGCAGAACCCAGATCTTATCTCTTGGTCCAGTGCCTTTCCGTTACTCTGTAACACAGCTTTCTACTTTTGAAAGATTGTGGTTTCCCGATTCAAGTCTTCATCAGAATAGTTTAGCACAGAAAACAATGCAAACAAATTTCCCCTTTGTTTTCAGTGTGTGTATCTTCTTTATATACATTTTGTTCACAGAGAATAGGAAAGATGGCTTTTGCTTTGTGGCCTTAGAGATAACCAAGTCCTGCTGCAATTCCTGACTCAGCACTGGAACTTACCCATGTATTTTACAGAATGTCTTCTTTACTTTCTTACTCAAAAGCCATCAGAAGAATTATAAATTTACAAATAAACTCAGGTGACTGCTAAATAATTTTACGAGGTCAATAGCATCCTTCTTTGTTACTGTCCACTACACAATGCAATTGCTCTAAAATTCAGTTTTGAGCTTCCAAAAAAAGGAGCAGAGGCAATTGCCTTGATGAAGGATTTGCTGTACCTTCGAATCAGGGAAGTTGGAAACCCTAATCAGCTCTATATTTATGACTTTTACCCTCTTCTGTTCCCACTATTTTAACTGGTGTGCACAGTCTGAAGTTTTATTATCAGTGACATAAATTAAATTGTAAATGTTAAAAGGGCAGTGTCCCATTGAAGGTGAATCCAGTGTTTTTATGAACTGAATAAGGATCGCTCTATCAGTGACCTTATTCTTCTGTAGTACTTTGACAGCCCTTTGATGCACTCATCACTCCTGCGCTCTCAGCTTCGGTCCCAGGGCCTGCCTGGTGCTTGTGCTATTATGGAATCATTTCCTGGTTGAATGAATGTTTTCTCAAGTTTGGAACTCAGTGCACAAGGGTGCCTTACCAATTAAGTTGCACATCTATTCTGTTTTTAGCCAGCTTGGCATTAAAGGTTGGCTTCTTTGAATTAATGAAGCCCATGTTTTAATTAGTTTTAGGTTCCTGCAGCCCATGTATCATAACAGAAGATGATCTGTTTTAGGGTGCTCTAAGCTAGTAGGCTCCAGATCTAGCCTTCCTCAGACCATGATTATAACCTCCTTAGATAATGGTAAGTTGGAAGTATTCAAACTGTGTTAAGGGGCATAAAGAATGGATTTATGTTCTGGCATTTGGAATCTAAGGCTTCACTGACCAACTTTTTCTTCTTCTACTGTATTATTTTATTTTCAATAAAACATCATTTCAAATTTAGATGATAAAAGTGAACCTAACACACTAGAGCCCATTATGATGATAATAATAATCTCATTCTCTTGGATATTCTTAATCACTGTCCTAGTAGAATTTGAATGTCCTATGGGAACTGCCCACAGATTTAATTGTAAAGCATTTGGAAGACTTAGGCTCAGGGTTTCTGGTGCTTCCTTAGTCCAACCTATATTTAATGCAAATCCAAGCAATCAGCCTCAGTTGTCAACAGACATTCTGTGAGTGTCTTCTCTTCAGGCACTTTCTAGGTGCTAGAGATAAAATGGTACATAAAGTACCAGTTTCTGTCCTTATGGATCTAATGTGGAACATAGCTATATAAACATGTAGGTAAAATACCATATATTATGTGCTCTTTTGTATGTGGGGGCATGCATATATGATAGGCACAGTTACATATAATAAACTACATTTTGTTTCTTAACAGCTTTATTGAGGTATAATTAATACAAACTGACACCTATTTTATGTGTACAATTTGATATGAAGTGTCAGTTATGCACAATGAATATGTTCTAGAGATACTGTGTACCACATAGTGACTATAGTTAATAATACTCCACGGTGCATTTAAAATTTGTAGAGAATAGATCTCACACTTAGCGTTCTAACCACATTTTATTTTATTTGCATCTTCACGCACAAGACTCCGGTATAGATCGTTATGGCCACAGAGGAAAGATGGCAAAAGAACGCTCAGGGGGATCATGTGGGAATGGGAGGGAAGGCCGATGCTATATGTTCCCAGATGAGGTGATACCTGAACCAAGTTTCTAAAGTGAACCAAAGAGAGGGGGTGGCATCTGGCTACTCAGGATGGTGTGAACACCGGCTTGCAGATATGAAAGAGTTTGGTAAGCTTGCAAAACTGCAAACATTTTGAGGTAGATGAGAAGAAAATTCTTGAAATGGGGGAAAGGTCCAGATTAAAGAAAGTTTCTCTTATTTTTTTTCTGGACTGATTTAATTTAGAATCATAAAAAAAAAAAAAAAGAAACCTAAAACTCGGGTTTATCCTAAAAAGCAATATGCCACACACAATGAAGGTTGGGAAAGGAAAAGATGAGGTTGACAAATATGCTTTCTATTGATATGTAAATACCATATGCAACATTATTTTCTCACTTTAAAATGTTTCTTTTACTATTAAGCAGTCAAATTGACATTTCAATACACGTTTTTGCTTCTAGTTTTTAAGGTGAAGAATTTGGAATCTAGATTGATATGCCAAAGGCAGTGGACTCGGGGTGTTAATTCTTTGCACTGCTTTAGTTTTACATGTGCATGGATACAGCTGTTTGTGCAATTGCCAGATGTCAGGCGAGGGGCTTCAGGAAGCTTTTCCATATATCAGCTGTTTCCCAGAGGTAAAGTATTATAGTGCATGATAATATGTTTGAAATATAAAGGCAAGTTGTCTTTATTTTTAGATGTCAGTCAGAAATATATTGAATAAATATATGTCCACACGGAAATTTGGACACGAGTGTTCACAGATGTGCTATTTGTAATAGCCCAAACAAGGAAACAACACAGATGTCCATCAGCTAGTGAACTGATAAACAAAATGTGGCTAATCCATACAATACAGTATTATTCAGTATTAATAGGCAATGAAATGGATACAGGCTGCAACATGGATGAACCATGAAAACATTATGCTAAGTGAAAGGTCAGTCACAAAAGACCACGTGCTATATGATTCCATGTATAGAAATGGACCAGGAAAGGCAAAATTACAGAGACTTTGAGTAGATTAGCGGTAGCCTAATGTTGCAGGGTAGGATACCATACGCAACATTATTTTGTCGGAGAAGGGTGGGCTGCTGATGGGTAGAGGGTGTTTTGGGGGAGAGTTAGCATATTATACAATTAGATTATGGTTATGGTGCATAACTCCGTAAATATACTAAAATCATCGAATTACACAGTGTAAATGGATGGATGTGTGGTATGTGCATTATTTCTCCATAAAGCTATAGGGAAAAAAAATAGAATAGCTTGTATAAGGACATGAGTGTAATAACGCAAAATTATCAACTCTGTCTCTTTAATGCTCTTAAATAAAATATGGAGACTAAATCCATCAATAAAGAAACAAAACAAATGTGGAGGACATAATTAAAAATACATTTAGGGGCATCTTTTCATTGTTTCATTTTCAATATTTTTTAACCTTTAGTCTATCAATTTGGGTAAGACATGAAAATTAATAAATTAATAGCTCTCTTACCTCCCAAGCCAATCAGGGATGCATTTCCCATTTTCTTCCTCCTGTGAGAGTCTCCTTAATTTAAGATTTGATTATTTGAAACATTTTTTTTAATTTGATAACATATTTTCCTTCAATCATTAAAATAAAATTTAATCAACAGTATTAAAAATCCCATGTATACAAATGTACAGAATAGTGATAACTTAGGTCTTCAATTGCTTAGGAAATGAATGTTTTGGAAAGAGCTTCTACTTTACCTACTTCATGACAGGAAAAAACACATACATTTTACGGCAAATTCCCCCATTGTGTAAACTCCTTCTTGGGAGTAAGTAAGAAATTATATTAACTCTTTTGATGAAGTAGTAATTGAAATAATACCCTAGTGACTTAGAAAGAGTTATCTTCTAAAGTTGATAAAGGATACCAAATGGGGAATTGTAGTTCCTGAAAACAGGAACTCTAGCAGCAGACCAAGGACAGACTACATAAAAATTGAGTGTCGTGGCTTAGCTTGCCCAATAAATTCTTTACTTCCCTTTCCCTCACTCTCCATTTCTCCGTCACCCCACACCCCTTCACCCTTTACCCCTCATTTCATCTCCTCATCACCCCTTACTCACTCACGCTGGCCACACGTTTTTCTTGCCGTGGCAAGAGCTTCACTACTCATTACTTATCATATTTGTGCTGTTTACACAACATTCAGCTATTGATTATTTGTTCAGAGTATCAGAAGTTCCTCTCCTCTTTCCCTAATTTCGGTATGTCAATTTATTGAATGAAATAGGTTGCATCATTTTATTTCTTCATTTTCTGAGTAATTATTTGATCTTAGATATAAGTTTCTGAGTCCCAGATGACTCACCTTCATAATAATAATAGGAATAATACAATGCTCATGGTTATTTTGCCGATAAAGTTTAATGATCTAATATATAGAGCTTAAATCTTGGCTCACTGTAGACAGTTAATGAGAACACTTTATGGAAGGCCCTCCATATTTATAATACCATTCTGTTTAATAACAGTGTTAAAGAAATATTCTACAGTCTCAGATCAACCTTTAGAAACTTACATTCATTATTAGAATAACATAATTTTATACTTCTTTTATTAGTCGAATGCGGTAACAGGTTGAAAGGTTTTTCAGTTATTCCATGTGGAAAGAACTCAGTGCCATTTCCTTTTGCTATTCCACAAAATAGTGGAATTTACATAGCAAATTTGGTTAAGTTTTCATTATGATTCCTGGTAAATAATTAGCCTTCTATTTTGAGTGGGGAAAATGTATTTCAATAATTGTGCATCATTTTTTGCAAATAGCATAAGCCTCCAGATAAATAACCTTTTAAACTATCATCATTTAGCCTCCATTTATTGGCCAATTTGGAACATTTTCATATGATTTGTACAGTGGTTATTTTTTATCACTCTGTTGGCATAATAAGCATTTTGTTTTTTTCAAGTTCATGATGACCTGAATGCTTTTTAAAATAATTAAGAAAAAATAAGTTTCATCTAGAATCACTACCTTATAGCTCTAAGTTTAATGCTACCTTTGGCTATTTGTGATATGTTAAATGACTTTCTCAGCTGTTTCATAATGTAGATACAGGTTTAACATCCAGAAGTATTTCATTATGTGATGATTTTGATTATAATACCAGAAATAAAAGAAAATGTATTTCTCAGTGCATCAGTGAAAAAGTTGAAATAAGTTAATAACATGTTTTTATGAGGCCTTTTATTTCATAGCTCCATAGCTCTTTAAAATTCTATTGTCATTTTTTTAATATCATTATGTGCATGCATCTAGAAACAGGAGGTTTAGCTAAGAGATAAAACCCTTTTAATTTTTTTTTATGTAATCTCTACACCCAATGTGGGGCTCGGACCCACGGTCCTAAAACCAAGAGCTACCTGTTCCACCGATTGTACCAGCCAAGGCCCCGAAAACCCTTTTAATTCTGATTTAAACACATTGACCCTTTCCTTTGTCTGAATAAATAGAATAGCTCTCATTGTTGGATTTTTTTTTTCTTTAAGATTTTATTTATTTGACAGAGAGAAACACAGCTAGAGAGGGAACATAAGCATGGGGAGTGAGAGAGGGAGAAGCAGGCTTCTGAGCAGAGAGCCCGATTTGGGGCTCAATCCTGGGTCTCCAGGATCATGACCTGAGCGGAAGGCAGTCACTCAACCAACTGAGCCACCCAGGTGCCCCTGATTGTTGGATTTTTTTAATAGAAACATGGGATTGGATAATTTCACTTATCTTTATAATTTACAGTCTTCTTTTTATAGTTTGCAAAAAAGGGCTTTTTTATTACGTTTATGCACAGAATAAGAAAAATAATTTCTTGAAGTTTAAAAAAATTATAAACACATTTAATTATACTCAGCTTTGCAGAAAATTATGAGCCAAGACATGCCACCATTTTTGGGGAGGTACTATGTTATTGTTTAGGATAGAATCCTCCATAGATACATTTTCTGTAGATGTTTTATACCCATAAGCTATAAATTCACATGTGCTTTTGTTCTTCAGGCATCATATAATTTTCAAATAATGGTTTGATTATTAAATTAATAATAATGAAAAAGTGTACTTTGTTTTGTTTGAATTTTTCCCTTTAATTTTTTCCCTCCTTCCTTTGAAATTACATAAGACCCCAGTGGACTCTTAGCCAATATAATCCTATATGGAGACTTTGAAAAAATATTAATCTTAACCTTCCTTTTAAACTGTGGTGTCTAAAGTGACAGGTTAATTTCAAATTCAGATTTGATTGAGCATATGCCACTTTTTTTTTTTACATGCTTTACATAACTAAAATAGAGCTGTCTTTAGAAATCCTTGCATTAGGAAAATGAACTCTAATCAAGGAAAGTTTTCTTCAGTCAATGCCTTTCCACATTCAATGCCACTTTTTGGGAACATACAGTGTGTTACATAAAATAAGATACACAAGTGTTATGAAAGCACAGCGCCAAATGCAAATAAGTGCACTTTTCTCTTAACTTAAGGAACCCACCAGAACGGGGTTACAGGAAATAAAGACATACATGCTTTATTTTACTTTTCCTGTCTCAAAGGTATTTGTAACAGTATTAATCTATGTAACATTCTACAAGAGGCAATTGTGATTTTTGTGAGTAGCTTTGTTCACTACAGATACAGTGGAAGTCTCATTTCTTTCCCATTTATGGTATGAGCTCATTTGGCATAGAATATTTTAATAAATGATGCTATAAAAATCCTAAGCATATTTAGGATTGGATGTCATTGAAATGTATGTAAGTGTATAATTTTGCTGGTTTATACTTTAAGAGAGACATTGGTCAGGTTGACCTTCCACAGTGCAGGGGGTAGGGCCCCCAACCCCCAAGCAGTTGAGGCCCATGTATAAGTTTTGACCCGCCCCCACAAAACTTAACTAATGTTGACCCTAAGCCCTACCAATAACATGAACAGTTGATTAACATATATTTTGTATGTTGTATATATTATACACTGTATTCATAGAATAAATTAAGTTAGAGAAAATAAAATGTCACTAAGAGGATCATAAGGAAGATAAAATATACTGTATTTATAGAAAAAATTCACAGATAAGTGGATACAGATAGTTCAAACTCATATTGTTCAACAGTAGATGATGTCCACTTGTTCAGCAGTTAGTTACCAAAAGGGACTTATTAAACAACACTGAGGTAAAGAGACTGTGAATATAGTAAGGCATTGAACCACAGGGCGGTGTTTGGAGACAGGAGTAAACCCCACAATCGTGTATTATTATAACTTAAAAAAAAAAGTTACACTCATCATCTAAGAGCATAAATCTAAAAAATAGAGAATCATTAGCATTCTCACCTTACAAGAAAATTTCAAATAGAAGTTAAAGACTACATATGTGCAGAAAGTAGAATGCAGCATAATTTGGGGAAAAGATTAAATTAACAGTCTATTTGATTTTAAAATCTCAGGATGAACAAAGTCAGAAAGAGTCTCAAAATTGTCTGCCCAACTTCCTCAATTTACCTGAGGCACACAGAGGGGTTTCATAACCCGAAAGGAGAAGAAAGCTAAATATACTATTGCAATCGTGGATGAAAGTGGATGGCAGCCGTAGAGGAAAGAGGAAGATTTATTGTAACAAATAGACAATTTCATAATCATCGTCATGTACTTTTTCTTAATACGAGAATTCCCTGTTAAAGGAGTCTGGAAACTAAAGATAGACTTCATTTTGCAAAATATTTTGATAATTTAAAACTGATAGCATGGAGTGTCTATGTTAAGTGAAATAAGTCAGAGAAAGATGAATAGTATATGATTTCACTCATATACAGAACTTAAGAAAGAAAACAGAGCAACATAAGGGAAAGGGGGAAAAAAAAGAAAGAGAGGAAGGGAAACTATAAAAGACTCTCTTAACAAATTGAGGGTTGCTGGAGGGGAGGTGGGTGAGATAGAGGTAAATGGATAATGGTATTAAGGAGGGAACTTGTGATGAGTGTTGTATGTAAGTGATGAATCACCGAATTCCACTTCCGAAACTAATGTGACACTATATGTTAACTAACTAAAATTTAAATAAAATCTTGAAACATTAAAAAATAAATAGAAATAAAAACAAAATTAAAAAGAAGGAAGCATTACATTTTTTCATGTATCTTGTCATCAAATATTACACTTCCTTGCATCAGAAATATGCAGATATAAAAGCATATACATGTGTGTGCATGTTCATATATAACTATTCTCTCTTTATTGTATGTGTAAGCTATCCATGGAAGCAATTTGGCAACGAGCCTAAAATCTGTGGTCTCTAAATGAGATTTCATTCTCATTCAAACTCTGTTCAAACGGGTGGCCCCTGGGTGGCTCAATTGCTAAGCATCTGCCCTCGACTCAGGTCATGATCCTAGGGTCCTAGGATTGAACCCCACATCAGGCTCTCTCCATGGTGGGAAGCCTGCCTCTCACCCTCTCACTCCCCTTGCTTGGGTTCCCTCTCTCTCTGCATTTCTCTCTGTACAATAAATAAATAAATAAATAAACAAATCTTTAAAAATAATCTGTTCAAAGGAAATAATAACAGTCTAAATGTCTGAATTAAAGTACTGTTGAACACAGCGAAAAAATTGAAATAATCCAATTGTATAGGCACTTGTTTTATAAGTTCTGGTGCATTTATATGATGGTGTGTTATGAACATCTTTGCTTGCAAAGAATAGTTGTAGAATGCTTGTGCATGGCATAATGTGAAGTGTGGGGCAGAAAGAACAGGTTACAAAACTTGTTTGATAAGAAGTATGAAAGCAGGAACCTGGTCAGTTTGTTCAGAGACATATCCCTGTACAAAGTAAGGGTTCATTAAATATCTATTAATATGTGAATGAATATATGATGTAACAGAAAAAAATATACCAAAATAGCAATAGCAGCAGTGACTGAGAAAGAAAATTACCTTTGGTTTAAAAAAAATTAAATTTAAATTTAAAAAAACCTGATAGCAGTTAGAAACTGCCAAATGGTCAGTGGGAGAAGAGCACAGGTGTAGACGAGGTATATGGAAGATTTGAGAGCCAAAGAGTGACTTGCTGTAGCATCTACTGTCTTCAGGTGCCACTTTGCACATAATGGTAGCAGATTGTGCAGCTGGGTAAGAAGTTTATGGATAGTTCAGTTTTTAATCCTATATATGATTTTCTACATCATCTCTGACTACCTTCTCTGTTTCTTGTTTCACAGAAGTTTTGATGAAATTATGCATATGGTGTTCACTCAACATTTAGAGAAAAATGGGATTAAGTTCTAGGTACATTGGTCATCATAGCTTATGAATTTTAGCATATCTTAACCTCTCTATTCCTCAAAGACTTCAAATACAGTACTATTCCTGCTTCAGAATTGAAAAAACAGAGTAATTTCTTTATGATATTTTTCTTTTTCCTTTCTTTTATCTCAGGATTCCTTTTGGTTGGTTGGTTTGGCTGGTTTTTGGTTTGTTGGCTTGTGCTCTAGGGGCTTGCAACCCTCTCTGTTTTATTGATTGACATAAAAAATTAAAAATATATAATTCAAATCAATATTAAGATAGGCTGTTGATGGTCAAGTAGGGGACAATCTACTGAATTGGATTTTTTTTTAAGATTTTATTTATTTGACAGAAAGAAACAGCCAGAGGGGGAACACAAGCAGGGAGAGTGAGAGAGGGAGAAGCAGGCTTCCTGCCGAGCAGGGAGCCCAATGTGGGACTTGATCCCGGGTCTCCAGGATCACGACCTGAGCCAAAGGCAGTCGCTTAACCAACTGAGCCACCTAGGCACCCCTGAATTGGATTTTTAATGTTAGTATTGAAAAAAAAATAATCTCGTTTTCAAAATATGCCATACAGAAGCTTATACACTACATATAATAGACCTCTATGTGGGAAAAAACTCTTTGTTACTAGGTGGGAAAAATAACATATTACTATAGTATGTGGATAGCATTAGTCGAATCTCAATTGTCTAAAGTAGAAAAAAAAAAGATTAACTCTAAGTCAGCTAAAAGGCACTAAATAGCATGTAAAAGGATTAGTCTATCAAGGCCATGTTCCCAAACTGGAGAAGTGGTTGAATTCTTTTGAATGGCATCATCACTTCAGGTCGTTTGATTAGTAGTTTGTAGGATACATCTTCTATTCTGTACACGTATGAACTTTTCCAGAGTTGGTCCTGGCTTTCTCAGGCTGTGTCTTCATGAAGAGACAGATTTGGCTACTTTGAAGTACGGCCATGGGCTCTCAGGGTCTAATGGACCTGTGTTATGGTCTAGAACTCTGGCATGACTTTGGCAAGTTTCATACTTTGGGTATTTTTTTCATTTGAGACATGATTGATGGTGTGGTGAGATCATCAGAAGAGAAACATGAACAAGCTTTCTCCTTTCTGTTTTGTTCTCTCTTTTGGTTGTTGCATTTGAGTATAGTTGTCCTGACGCTCTTGTAGAACAGTTTTTAGGGGACAGTTGATAATCCTGTCCTTTATTAATAGAAGTCAGAGTAGGATAATGATCTATTACAAAAGAACATCTCTAATGTTCTTTCTATATTGGAGGGTGGATTTCTACTTATATGTTAGCTCTATTGTGATTTTAATTGATTTGTATGCACAAAAAGATATATTAATTTTTTAATTTGAAATATACTGAGCTCTGTTTTTTCACCAATTTAATGAATGCATTAGTCCAAAGCAAAACCATCCAGAGAATATTACCTGAAACTTTAAAATTAAAACTTCAAAAGCTCTAGTGCATTCTTTAGCAGTTGGAATAGAATCCATGCATTCTACCATGGCCTAGAAAGCTCAACCTAAGGCTTCAGCTGCATATTGTGGCACTTTTGGGAATTAGAAAATGGCATCTCATGGTCAACTGCAACCCTCCGGGAGCAGGAGGGTGATGGCACTGACTATGCCTGTCTCTTCTTGGCTGGTTTTAGGGTAAAGGGTTGGTGGCAGGTACAGCTCACAGATCCCTGATCCTGCATGTGTTTCTTTCTTCCACAAAAGTTCTGCCCCCCTGGTATCTTCCTGTGAGTAACTTCAGTCTTACCCATTTGGTGTGATTTCCATGGAGTCAATTCTGGTGCATTCTAACAAATGTTGCCCACATCTCCCCAGCCAGGTACCCTTTGTTACATTATGCTATATTATTCTTGCTTTAGCCCTTGTCAACATCTGAAGTTATCTAATTTGTTTTCTTACTCTGTTTTCTCCTCATTATTACCTGAATTCTTCCAGACAGGGACTTTGTTCTTCTACTACTGGATATTTAGTGCTGGCAATATTTAACATCTGGCACTTTGAAAGGAATCAATTAATGGTTTGTTAAATGAATGATGAAACAGAACCTTTACACTCTGCAATTTGCTCTTATTCTATTGTAGTAGGGAATGAAGTTTGTACATTCTCATTTCTGCTGGTAGAAGGAGAGAAGGGTATAAAGAAAGGATCAGTTCTTAATGTGTGTTTATCTCCACTACGGAAGTACCTTTTGTGATACTTATGACTATGAAAAAGGCTTTTAGCTAGAGAGGCTGCCAATTCCAGGCCAGGACTACATAAAATAAAAGGAGAGAACATGCCATGACTCTCTGTTAAACTCTGTGCTGGATATTTTCCACGTGCTTTTCCAGATATGCACCATACCCTTTGCCTCTTGACCTTATGCTCTGGGAGTCAGATTTTTATGGACTGTCTTATTGGCCTCTCTTGCCCTCTGTCACCTGGGTGTGCCCAGCCAATGGAAAGTGCCATCTGGAGACCAGGAAGAGAGAGTGGGGTCAGGCATTTATTTCCCTTACTTCCTTCCTGCTGCCTTAATGAGGTGTGGCCTCGTCCCCTCCTCCAAAGTCCATAGTTCCTGCAGTGATCTGTCCTATAGCTCCAGCTTCTCTCCAGCTGCAGTAACTATTTCACATCCTTGCCGTTTTAGTCTCCCACCTCTGAGCCCCAGGGTGCCACACTGTTTCAGGTTGGCTTCAACTCTGCTCATCTTCCTGTGAATGTTCCCTACATCATGTAACTGTCCTCAATTACATTTGAGTGGATTCTGTGCATTCTGCGCTGAGATCTTGATGGATACAGGTCCCTTCCTGGAGTTTCACAATCAGAGTGTGTTGAGGAAACTAGCATGAGAACCTCAAATGCAAAAATGGCTTTAGAGCTTAAATTATGTAGGTTAAAATAGACAGGGTGGCATCTGACTCAAAAGTTGCTTTCTTTATTGTCCAAACCATGAAGGAGGATCCACTTTTAACAAATAAATCTGATTTCCCCTGAATGTTTTGCTAGTGGGAAGGTAGAAATATTACATTTGGAAATGTCCTGGTGAATATTAGTTAATACTTATGCCTAACCTAGAAGATGGACTGTTGATGCTCAAGAAGAGAGACAGGATGACCAAAAATGAAGTGGTGACCCTACAAGAGGCAAGACCCTACAAGAGGTAGTCGCTTGATGAGGGTCCTAGCCCTGGGGGTGGTGAAAATCACTGCCCCATGGTGACTTCCTTACAGCAGCCAAAGGAAATCCCAGATCCTTCCTGGGACTTTCACACATTGCCTTCAGACAAGCTTGTCTCCTATCTCTCTCTCTCCAAGATCACAGTTAGTCTAGCTGCACCCACAGTAACCTTCTCCTTGATTTTTGCATTCACCAAGCTCAGTCCTCTGTCAATATGCTTCTCATTTGGTCTCCACTTTGGTCTCCACTCCTCAGAGTGACTTTCATGGGCAGCTACAGCGAAAGCACACCCACACCCTGTCCCTTTCTATCAAGCCACCTGATTTTATCTTCATGATAGCATGTGTTTATTGCATTTACTTATTTCCTATCTCCAACTTTTAGTTCCCTGAAGAGGGACTCTCTTGGGTCAGTTCAGTTCTGTCCAATGGAAGTAAAATGTGAACCACACTGTAAGTTAAAATTTCTTATAGCTGTATTTTAAAAAGTGAAAGAACTCAGACAAGTTAATTTTAATAATCTATTTCTTTCTGCAAGTGTATCCCAAATATTATTTAATATATAGTCAATATCCAAAAATTATTATGAGATATTTTACAATTTTTAATACACACCCTTTGAAATCTGGTACATATTTTGTACTTATAGCATGTGTCAGTCCAGACTAACCACATTTCAGGTGCTCACCAGTGAGTGACCCTTGTCACTGGGGGTCACTGTATGGCTCTGGGCAGCCATAGCTTCCTGCTAAGTTGCCAGCATTACTAGGACCTAGAGGAGCACTTGCCATTGTAAGAGATCAGTAGGTATTCAATAACTGGCTCACCAACTGACAAGATTATATGGCATTTAGGCATTTCAGTCCATAACTCCATGGTTTGGACATTTCCACTTATTGAAGTCATGGTTTGTCCTATTTATGGAGTGAAGAGTTCAGGCTAGCCAACTCTCAATGTTTTTTCCAGTTTTAATATTTTATATTTTTCTTACCTTACTTTTATCTTAATTCATGTATCACAAATTTGTCTTTTCCCAAGATAGTCTAGGCAAAAGTGGGAAGAAGGGTCACATGCGTCTAACACACAAAGACAGTGTCTTTTCCAAAGGAAGCTCTGATAGGATTCACATTGTTATTGCATTATTAACTATTAGTATAGATATGCAGATAATTTTATTGACATGTTTTTCTTTTTGACTTATTAGCTATTTTCTAGATCTTGTTAATTTTAAGACAATCTTCTGTTATTGTTGTTAATCTGAGTTTATGTTTAAAACCTGATACAAATGTTAACATTTTCTTATGTTGACATGGCCTATAATTCATGGTTATGCATGTTCAGTATTCAGCATTATACCTATAATGTGAAATTTTGCTTGTATCATTTGCTGAGTTTTATTCACTTGGGAAAAATGTCACACCATTTCCCTAAAAAGGACTTGAAAAATCACTCAAATCAGTGTTCCGAAAGGCAGTTAGTGTTTTTTTTTTTTTATCCCTGTATTCTTTAATACCTTTTCCAGTTATTTTAAATTCTGATATGCCTAGTTGTCTTTCTTTTTATAAATGGCTATAAATGTTATTACCACCTTGTTTGAAAATGTGTTATTTCACAGACTGTGTCTATATGTGAGAAAAAGTGCTTCACCAGTTCACCAAGTTAAAAAACAGTGTTATTTTAGGCAATGGTAATACTGAATAACATTGTGCATTGAAGCCTGGCTCTTGCTCAGCTCCTCCTCCCACTACTACCCCCGTCCTCCGCCTTTTTTAGAGCCCCATGAATACTTTTAAACCTATACCTAGAAAACAGGCTGTGGTCGTTTTTACTTGGACAGTCTTGCTCCAAGGAATATTTGGACATTAGCATAAAGGTTGCACATGTTATACAAAGTGTAATTAAAGAAGCTTTGATCCCCAAATGTCAACTAGCTTGCTAAGTGTCATAACAAAGTGTCAAGCATCTGGTATACAGTTAATTTGTAGTCATTAACTCCATATTGTTGATGTGACAGTTTGTTAGCAAAGCAAGCTTGACAGTTGCATTTTGTTCTTGATTGACACCTACAGACCTCCCCACCCGTTTAGTTTACATTCCTGTTGAGGTTTCCTCAGGTTGCATTTTTACTGCTTAATTTCCCCCATCTTATTAGTTGAAGTGCTGGTAAACTTTTAAAAACACATGCTATGTTCGGACAGAATTTCTCATTTTGCTTCTAAAGTGTTCCAAATTTGCAATAATGCTGGTAATAAGGAAATGCCTGCTGATCTTTATTCAGAATCTAAAGATTTGTCCAAGTAGTGTGACAACCCGTGCATTATACTGATGCATAATTGTCACAAATAACATATTTATAATATGACAATTGTTGTGGCAATTAATCTAGTCAGCACTAATTTCTTGTACAGTTCCATTAATATTTCCACTTTTCAAAGGCTCAGAAAACAGATAACTGGATACTTCATCATATTCTTAATTGCATTGATTTAATCCAAACAATCTATTACAATCTAATTTCAGTCCTTTTATGTTTTAAAATTTTACTTGTATTAAATCATATGCAACTTGTTTGAGGTCAGGTTTTTACCCCTGTTATTAATAGAATCCCATTGAGGGGCGCCTGGGTGGCTCAGTCGTTAAACCTCTGCCTTCGGCTCAGGTCATAACCCCAGGGTCCTGGGATCAAGTCCCACATCATCGGGCTCTCTGCTCCGTGGAAAGCCTGCTTCTCTCTCTCCCACTCCTCTTGTCTGTGTTCCCTCTCTTGCTGTGTCTCTCTCTGTCAAAAATAAATAAATTTTAAAAATCTTAAAAAAAATGGGGCACCTGGGTGGCTCAGATGGTTGAGGCACTGCCTTTGGCTCAGGTCATGATCCTGGAAACCCGGGATCGAGCCCCACATCGGGCTCCCTGCTCAGCAGGAAGCCTGCTTCTCCCTCTCTCACTCCCCCTGCTTGTGTTCTCTCTTTGGCTGTGTTTCTCTCTCTGTCAAATAAATAAATAAAATCTTTAAAAAAAAATCTTAAAAAAAAGAAGGAATTGAGTTGAAAAATGTTTTATAAGACGCTTCATTCCTTACTCTCATATATTCCCTCCTTATACCAATCATTAATTCATATATGCAGGGCATTTAGTGAATTCTGTTTAGGAAGAACCAAATACATTTCAAAGCATAATATTAAAAATATAATATAATATAATATAATATAATATAATATAATATATAGCATATGAATTGATGTAGACAACTTATGCTTATTTAATTCCTAGAGTTTGGGTTGGTTGTATAGTAAAATAAGCAAAATGTATAATTTATAAACTTGTACATAGTTGTGGCAACAATCAGAAGGTTTCATTCAAAAAGGTCATTTTTTTTAACTGCATATTTGGAAAAACTAGACTTTCTAGATAAACGCAATGAAATTGACTGATGAAGAAGGTTTTATATTTATATGCAGTTCATCTAGTTTATTATCTATTAGCAGATAAGGCCATAGTCGAATCATTCGTTGACAGGATGATAATCCATTTATTTTACCAGTTGCATCAATTTTATCCTTTGCCCTCAAATAATTATTACAAGAATGCAACATCACAGTATAGAGAGCTCCTGGCTGAGGGCTTGAAGTCTGAATCTAAACCTTCATTTTGTCTCCGGACTGGCCATATAGATAGCTTCATTTATTTAGGCTTCCTGTTTTTTTGATGTGTAAAATGAAGTCATGGGGCTAGATATTCTTATGTTTCTTCAACTTTAAAAATTATAAATTTGCATGTTATTTTAATTATGATAAGGAAAGGACTATCCATTTAAATAATGATATGTTGTACCCTTCTAGAACTCATGCTTTTGAGTGTTGTGTATTTTAGCCTACCTGCACATTCTGACTCATCATTAGTTTGTGAGATGACTTGTGCAAAAATTAATCTAATGAACTTGTACTGCAGTTTTGCTCTTAAACTTGGTGTGGTTATTTTCTTTTCCCAAGTTGTACTGACTTTGAGTCAGAGGAGGAGTGAATTCTCATTAAGAATGGAGAAAGGGAACCTCATTATCTCATGGAAAGATGAGAAGATACATGTGGATGGAGATAAAAACATGCATCTGTGTGTCAGGAGAACTCTGGGTTGGCCACTAACTTGATCACATGTTAAGACGTTTAGGTAAGCCGCTCAACTCAGAGGATCCCCTTTTTCTTGATCCTTAGTGTAGAGTAATATCTCTCTTGCAAAATATTTTTTATTAAATGACATAATGATTATAAGTAAAATTTCTCTTCCTTGGTAGGTACTCTAGAAATGGTGGTCATGATTACTAACTTAGTAAATGTACCTGGCTTTCAAGTCTTTTCTTCTCTGTGAAAGAAAAATAATAAAACCCATTACTTAGAATTGGTCTGCATGTGATGGGAGACTGCCATGCCTAGAACGTAGTAGGCACTCAATTAATGTTTCTTTAACATATGAAATCTATTATCTTTGTTTGAAAATTCTGAATATTCTTAAAGAGCTAGGTGTATTGTAAGCATTTTAGTATAGATCAAGTGTAAAACCTATAGAACAGAGTTCAATTTGGGCAGTAATGGTGTAGAAGAGAAGCTATGAGTTTTCTTACAGCTAACAAAATGGGCCTGGGGCAGATCAAACAATTTGAAGTCAACTGACTGTGCTTTTTATGTGGAATCATGATTTAAGCCCCAAAGTGTGATCAGGACCCTTAAGTAATAGTCCAATGACAGTTTAGGTGATGGAGTTATCATTTGATCATGATGGTGGGAATAAACATTTTCCAGCTGTCTCCCTTTTTTCGTGGCATGATTTTAGCTTCTTGTTGTTAGGAGAAATCCCAAGCTAAATGGCAGCCTATATGTGAATGGTTAGTATATAAAAGTGTTTAAAATGCATATTGATGGGACATACCTAGTAAATGTCTGAATCAATTGGAAATGGACTTCAGGGAACTGTTACTTAATTTATTTTAATTTATGTAGATGATGATATGTACCATTGTGATGCCCCCTAACCACAATTGACCTATCCTTAACTACTTATCATAGTACATAATTTTGGAATGAAGGTAATGTCTTTAAACTCATCAAGAGAAGAAGAATAAACTTTTAAGAGTGGAAGTTGGTTAAGTATGAATCAGAAAAATAATAAAGTTTGAAAATTATTCTATAGCTCTAGGATTTTTAAGATAAAAATAAACATTAAAATGTAACATCAGAATGTACTATGCTGATATATTCTGTAAAAGAGGTGAGAGGAGTCCCAATGATCATGAACAGTTCAATTGATATCCTTAAGACTTAGAAATACTCATTTTTTTTATTATAGTACAATTAAAATTGCAGCTCTCTGCCTAATATTTAAATATATATATATTCCTTGAGTTTAATCTTTTGTTAAATCTATCAATAAATCAGAAACCCAGAGTCAAAAATAAAGTATGTGGAAGGCCACTATGATCCTTGAAATTAGTACCAGGAACACATGAGCCTCACATCAGGCTCCCTGCTCAGCTGGGAGCCTGCTTTTTCTTCTCCCTCTGCCTGCTACTTCCCGTCTGCTTGTGCTCCCTTTCTTCCTCTCTTTATTAAATAAATAAATAAATAAATAAATAAATAAATAAATAAATAAAATATTTTAATAAACAGTTGTAGGCCAATTTAATTTGTGAATCAGTTTTTGGAAGATTTCAAATGCACAAAAGGAAAAGAGATGTATAAATTCATAGACAATGAGGAAAGATTCAGGGAAAAGCTGTTCATCGTTCTCTAACTTGTAAGCACTTAAGATAAACTTATAATAAAATAATGGGTTTTTAAATACCTTTTAAACCTTGTATGGAAATTTACAGCTTCTAAAAAATATTCTTAACAAACACTAACTTATTTGATCTTCACATGAAGACACTCTTAACCCTATTATATAGAAGCAGCAACTGATGTTCAGGGGATTATGCCAAGGGATACTTCCATCGCCTTCATGTTCCCTGCTGTTTGCAGCAATACAGCAGATGAAACCGGAAAGGGATAGCATAAGAAGGGTGCTGCTGGCTTGATAAGCCCCAGATCTAAGTACACTCTGTTTTTTCTGAGAGTTTTTCTATGGTTTCTTGGCATTCGACTAGATACTCTCATAGATGTCAGAGGTTCAATAATTAAATGGTAGACTAATGGTGTGTGCAGTTCTCTGAGAGAGCTCTATTTTCTGAAAGACTATATGTTGTAATGGAAAAATTAGATGGGCCCTTTCTAGTATTCAGAAATTGTGCAAATGTCAAGAGATTTTTTGTTTTATAGCAACTTGTTTTTTCTATTCTATCTGCAACATATAATTCATATAAAACATTTCTGTTATAGGCTTCTTTCGTTCAGTATCAGCTATGCATTTATAACTTCAAAAACTATTTTTAGGGATTCCTAGGTGGCTCAGTCAAACATTTGCCTTCTGCTTAGGCCATGATCCCAGGGTTCTGGAATCAAGCCCTGCATTAGGCTCTTTGCTCAGAGGGGAACCTGATTCTTTCTATGATGCTCCCCTTGCTTGAACTCTCTCTATATGTAAAAAATAAATAAATAAAATCTTTTAAAAAGAAACCTTATTTTTAATTATTTTAATGTTTTACCTTACAATGATTCTGCCTAGATCTTGTCAGAGAGCTCTAGTACCAGTCTTGAAGAAAACATTTTATGTGTAGATATGTAATACAATATCAATAAATTGATAATCTAAATTTTGATACATTAATTATATGAAGACAGAATTAATAAATTCATAAGAAATTTCTTTTGGGGAGACATATAATCAGAAAACTTAGATAAGGATAATTATGAGTCTTGAATCCTATAGATATTCTTATAGATACATAAAAATGTAGATGCAGCTATAGCTATAGATTCTCCTTATCCTTGTACATGAGAATATTTGGTGAGTTAGTATGGAGGAAGAAGAAGTATTTCTCCTATTTCCTTCAAATCCATATTTATAAAATACAGATATTATTAAACAGACATTTTGGTTCAGTACAGTGCTTCTCTGTACTGATTTTCCTGTTGAACTGGGACATTGGTAATCTCTACTAATAAGTAGAAGAGCCATTGCAGATTACAGTATTTTGTGAATTAGCAACTAAGCAAAACACACAAATTAAAGAATCAAGGGCATCATAAAATGTACTGCATCATAAAACCTACTTGTTCATTTATTTTGACAAGTGAAGTTTAATTTAAATTATTTATGGTACTTTGTACTCCACAAGTAACTGTAACATAGTGAATTTTGTTAAAAATAATGAAGTTGAAGTTATATGAGGTTTTAGCTATTATTGTGTTAAAAGATTAAAGCAATTTATCTTCTCTACAATTTCTACAGGCAAATTCATAGTATTTGCTCTTCTTATTCAGAATAAAGAGTCACCTGAGTCCACTGTATATCTTGTCAGGGCTTTTATAACTTATACCTTCACGAATTCTTTGGGAATGAGTCTCTTTCATAAACATTTCATAGTCAATAAAATTCCACCCAGATGCAGCGACTGGTTGTAGGTGTTCACTATTTTACTAAGTTGCACTATTCCCATTAAGGTTTACACATTGGTAGTTACAATGCTACACATATTCCCTTGAATGGATTCCCCTTCAATTACAAAGTGTAGTGCCATAGAAAGGACACTGATTTGGGCATTAGACAAACCTGAAAGCAAATCTTGGTCTCTCCCATGACATTCAACTTTAGTCTCCTTTGTAAATGGATCCATGTTTTCAAAATGGCATTGTTTTTGTGAATGTTAAAAACATAACCAAAGTATTCAGGACACATTCAATAGGCTTTCAGTACATGGTGGTTGTTGTTATATTAACTATTGTTAACCTTTGCAAAATTGTGGAATTCACACAGTTGGTCTTCTTGTCAGCTTCCCCTTTCAGCACTCCAGTGCATTATTTTTCTTTCAGTGATGGTGATTCTGTTGTGACTTTACATCGTCGTCCCCCTGCACGTGCGCACACACACACACACACACACACACACACACACACACACTGTATTCTCCACCATGGCCTTCCTGAATCCTAGAAAACAGTCAAATTCTTACTACTCTTTCCTCAGTCTATTTTTCTAGAGATTCAGCCCCCAAGGGACTAAGCATTCCAGAAGTGGGTGGACAAATCTGTATCTTTTCACTCTTCAGCTTCTTTTAATATTGTGATCTACATATTAGTATTTAATTATAATATCACCATGTATTTTCTCTCCTTTCTGCTATAACCCTATATTTATTTGTCCAATTAGTTTGGATAATGAAGAATATATCATTTGAATATATATGTTTTGTTATAAAGTTGTTATTAAATAAGACACTGTCCCATGTAGAAAGCAATGCATCTTTGGAAGGAATCGGAAATTGCTATTACTCTATGTTTAGCTGTAGTAACATTCATATTATTCCCTCTTACATTTTGGGTAGACTTTTTTCTTTGAGTTTTATTTATTGATTAGTGACACCATTTTCAATTTAACTTTAGAAGTGCACATGTTGACTATTATGGTTCTAAGAACGGTTTCCAGGACAAAGGAATATTTTTTTCTTTTCACATATATGTTTCTGTTTCAGATACATTGTGGATAGCTCCTCAGATAAAAGGTCTTGCTAGTCATAGTTATTTCTAAGAACATAACTGACAAAACTTTCTAAGTGCAACAATCACCCATTTTATTCCTCTCTTATGAAAACATTTAAAGCATATAACTGTTCTATGCTTTAGAGTATCCTTCAGAATTACAAATATGTTAAGAAATCTAATTTGTATGCACCAGTGTTCATTCCTCTGTTTGTGCTGGCTTTAAGTAGCAGTACAGCTTTTAATTGTGAGGTTTTAAGTTCTGCAATTAAAATTTACCCTTTTTACTAAGAGGGTTGAGTGATAGTTTTTGATTTACTTTAGACAGTTTAGACAAATTATATTTAAAAGAACATAAAGATGCACAGAGCATTTCCTGATTCAGAGAAGGTCAAAGTGTCTTAGTTGCATTTTTTGAAAGTTTTACCTTGAATAACTAATGATTCTTCCTACTGTATTGACTAAACCTCGCTTAAGACATTCAAGCAGGATGTCAAACTGCTCCAAAACATGGACTCCTTTGAAATCAGTGACCAAATAACCTTGACAGAATAAGGAACATGATATTTTATGTCTATGATGTTATATTGAAATCACCTCTATGAAGGATACAGAAACAGATTACATTAGTGTCTCTAATGATGCTTGTGTTTCTTTTTTGATTACTTTTGTGTTTATAAAAATAATGAAAATTCTTTGCAAACTACTAGAAAATTTGTTTAGAGCTTTGACCATATCAACAGTATAGTAGAAATTTTGCAGACAGATGTTTAATTTGATCAAGGCAGACCACAAAATGGATAATTCTGGTCCATAATGAAAGTGGAGGTCACAGACACAGGTTTGTGGAATATTAACAACAAAAAATGTTTTGGAGACTTTTTAGAAGCCACCATTAACAAGAGATTACAAATATGAAATATAATTTAATTCCTGAAAAATTTGGAGATATCAGTGTAAAGCAAGGAGAGAGCATTTCAAAGATGTAGAAATGTAGGAGAAAGCAGTTTGAGGTCTGCTTGGCATAGACTGGTATGATGGCCCATTGATCCAAGGTCAGGGGTGATATCAGGAATACAGTAATGGTCAGATCATGAAAGGTCTGTGTGTCAGGATATTAAGTAGGGGAGATGTTGTGTATTCAAGCTGTGTATTCAAGCTACCCAAATTACTCTGGTAACATTATTGGATGGGGATGATATGAGCACCAGGAAAATATACAGGAGACAGCAGCGAATCAATGTTAGAAATTATGAGGATGGTTTAGGCTTATTTTACCCAGGCAGTATCTTTTGAGACATAGAAAACATGATAGATCCAAGAAATATTTGACATTTGAACTGAGAGATATTGCCAAATTGTTTGGATGGGAATAAAAATTGGAGTGTGGATTAATTTCTTAACAGCACTTTTATGTGTTGATTTTTAAGAAATCAATCACCAATGGGGTGCCTGGGTGGCTCTGTTAGTTAAACGACTGCCTTCAGCTCAGGTCATGATCCTGGAGACCGGGGATCGAGTCCACATCATGCTCCCTCCTCAGTGGGAAGCCTGCTTCTCCCTCTCTCACTCCCCCTGCTTGTGTTCCCTCTCTGGCTGTGTTTCTCTCTGTCAAATAAATAAAATCTTAAAAAGAGAAAGAAAGAAAGGAAAGAAAGAAAGAAAGAAAGAAAGAAAGAAAGAAAGAAAGAAAGAAAGAAAGAAAGAAATCACCAAATGTTGATATTAATATCCATGTGATACGGTGATCAAAGATAAAGTAATAGATGCATATTTCCAAAAATATTTATAAATGAAAGGAATAATAGCTTAAATTAAAAACCTAAGTTATTTGTTGGCTTTAAGACAAAATAAAAATTTACTTCTGTTTTCTCTGAGTTTGTAAAGATTGGTGAAGTTACCCGATTGTTAATGGCAAATAACAGCTGCTATTTTTACATATTCAGGGATTTTTTTTTCTTTTTTGCAATCTGTGATAAATACTGGCAGAGCATTATAAAATGACAGGGGTGCAGAAACACGAACGAACTGGCTAACAGGAGGTTCCTCTATTTATTGTAATCTCACTGAAACTCCTGTTCTGGACTATAAATATATTAGCAAATACATATATTGGCATGTTTTTGTGTTGAGTTTTTGGATACAAACCTACCATTTTAATAGAAGTTTGTCAGTTTAGCATAAATACTATACGTGTGTGTTACGTGATCTGATTTAAGGGACCTGATTTAACTTGTTTATTCTGTTCTGTAAAAGCAGGGACTGCCTTAGGCAAAACGGCAAAGCCGGAAGTTCCCCTCTCGTGCCCTGGATCCCGCTCTGCCCTGCCCCACTGCCAGCATCTACTTCCCTTGCGTCCCAGATGCCCATGGTAGTGTTTTGTTCATATTTCCCATACTACAGTGTAAACTCTTGTCTACTTTATGATTTTTAGATTCATAATCAGTTGATGAAAGAAAGTAACTACTTGCGGTATGTTAATGAAACTCATGACGTTTTGGAAGGACTCCATCTTTTTGTATTGAATCCAAATCAACTGCTCTCTCCGTGGAGATTTTGAGGTGCTATAAGGAGGATGTTGATATCACCATAGGTTAGTAAAGGAAATATTTGAAGGCAAGCAGACCGAGAGTAGTTAATAATATTGTGAGACAATGGGGAACTTTGAGAGATCTGATCAGGAAATTCTTCATACTATGTAATAGTGCTTAGATTCAAATAATTTTATTTTGATTAGAATGACATTAACAAGTGCTGATATATAATAATATGTAATGCCTAGGTTTTTGTACTTAAGTCTTTGTTCTTAAGGTAATTACCAATGGCTGACTGCTTATAAGGCAAAAACATTAAAAAGAATAGTATAAAATTTTTCCTAGCTAAAAATAATGGAAAAGAATTAAATTGTCAAACTATATTTCTTAGACTCTAAGTGAATTTTGTGACAAGTACATTCTATTATCCCACTGTGTAACATCAATGCCACAGATAAAAGGGAAACTTTATAATTCAGTGCTATGATTCTAGAATGTCTCATGAAAACTACTAAGTCTCAGCAAAATACTTTGACCTTTATGGCTAAACACCTGGTCAATTTTAAATAATCTAGGGTGACATTTCTTGGAATAGACTCAAAATTCTAATAAATGGAGGAATTGGAAAATATATCTCTTTTAAAAATCCTTGCTTATCCTTTGATGACAAGTCTCACAAAGAATATAAAAATTAGAAAGTATTTAAGTGGATTTTATTATCACATTTATTTCCCTGAGCAAGACAATAACTGTGCATTTTTACCACTATAAAAAGAAACAAAAATCTCCCACTAAAAATTACCAAAATGTCCATCTAATTAAAAAAACAAGCATTTTCAGAAGACTCTAACAGTAAACCAGGATTTCAGTACATTTCAATTCTGTATTTCTGACATTTACAAGGACGACAGACAAAGCAGAAATAAAATGTTATGTGTTTTCTTCAAAAAATAAACCACAGCTGGTGGGTTTAATTTTATTCCTATCAGTCGTGACAGCAGCCTTTTTAAATATTGAAAGTGTGAATTAAAGCTTCTGTAAAACAGTTGCCATATAAATTTCCTTAACCACTATTAATTATATATGGAGTAACAGAAAATTGTCCTGGCCACATTGGGGTGATTTTTAATATGATAGAGATAGCAAATGTTGGGTGCTCTCAGCTTACCAAAACCTTCCAGAGAAAAGAGTGGAGTGCAAGTATCAGTCTATCCCCAAAATTATCAGGAAAGTAGTCTTCTAGATTCCCTCCTTATTTCCTGTTCTTGCGGTGCTTTGCTGATTATTATATATAAATTCTAATTGTAATCTTAATTGGGTCTTTACAAAGGTGCTATCTGATAGAACCTTCTCTGGTGATGAAAATATTCTAGGCTTGCACAATTTAGTTTAGTAGCCACGGGTCATATGTGCCTATTGTCACTTGAAATGTGACAAGTACAATGGAAGAAGTGAATTTTTAAATCTATTTAATTTTAAAAACTTTTAATTGAGACAGACAAATGCAGCTTGTGACTATTGTATTGCTTAGTGAATCTCCATACCATGGAAAGTGCATTACTGTGTTCTAGAGGAGATAAAACCAACCAACCAAACAACAAACAAAAAAACTTCTTATGTGGTGGGAAAAAAAATAAGAAATAATTGTGTGTAAAATAATTAAGTATAATACAAACCAGAATGCTATAAGTGGTTACACTAAGAAAATCAAAACAAGATATTGGAGTAAAAAGTAGGGAGACACCAAGTCTAGTTTGTGGTGGAGGAGGTTGGAGGTTATCACAGGATGGAGGTTTGTGATGGAGATTTATGAAACCAGTAGAAATTTAGACAGGGCAGTAGCTTGAGATGGAGTTAACTTAAAATGGCATTCCAGTTGTAAGGAATTTTGTGAATGAAGTCAGGGTTTGGGAAAATAGAGGGCATGTCATGTGGTTAGTGAGTGACTAACTGGAGGTTAGTTTTAGCTGGAGAGTCAAGAAAGAAGAGCCTTAAATATTGGCAAGGGCCATCACATCGAGATCCTTAACAGGAAGGGCAAAGAAGTCTGATTTTATTGACAGAAGGGAGTTTTTAAAGGGGTATGGAAGCCAATAGGAGGTTATAAAATGGTAAGGAGAAAGTTATGTGGCCAGAATTAGAGGGGTTCGTGGCAGTGGTAAAAGAACGGGGGGGGGGGGTCCAAAATGGCAGTGTAGGAAGATCCCGAATTCACAGACACACCGAATATATAGCTACCTAGTATATTGAAGAGTTCCTTCTAAGAAAGACCTGGAAACTTGCTGAACAGCTGCTCTGCAACAAAGGATAAAAGGGCAACGTCAAAACCAGTAGGAGAGGCACAAAGTGATTGCCAACAACTCCACCTGCTGCATAGCAGTCTGTGGTGGGAGAGATCACACAATACTTCCCTGAGGAGCAAGGGGTTTGTACCCCACAGCAGGCACTCCAACTCTTGGGACCTGTACAGAGATGTGAGCCCCCAAAATGTCTAACTTTGAAAAACAACAGGGCTTCTGTCCAGGAGACCCAAAGAGTGGTGGGGAACTGAGATACTGCTCCTAAAGGGCTCACACACACTCATTCACCCCAGGGCTCAGCATTAAAGCAGCAGTTTTAAAGTGCTTACACTGTTGTGAAAAAGATCTATTTGCTAATCTTGAAGAGGGGCAAGAGCCTGCTGGGACTCTCAGATGGAGGTGCTGGTGGGCACCATTTTTGCACTTTCCCTTTACTTTGCAGGCACAGAATGGTACAAACAGTTGCTATACTCTCCAGCTCACCTCCTAAAGCTGGTGGGCACACATGAGTCCTGCTCTCTCCTGATACAGTATTAAATCTTGGGGGCTTGCCCTGCCCCCACACTCTCCAGCTGCCTCACTAAAGCTGGGGGTGCACCCAGACCACACAGGGACTTTCCTTGATTGCCTGGCACTGGTGGCCAGGGGTCTTGCATTCCTGATTCCCACAGGGTTGTAACAATCAGAGAAACAGTTTTTGGAAACAGTTTTGAAACCCTTCAGAGCAGACAACAAATTGAAATATACATCCTGCAGACACCAGATTGTGTCTAGTAGATTAGACTAGATTACTTGTCCTAGAGCTTCAGCCTGAAAGCAGTCTTTAGGTTTGCCATACATATAAAGGCTACAGAGGTTTTGTAAAACATCGTCTTTCTGCTCTCTCTTGGCCTCACTACAGCTTGTTGGTGCCTCCTGGAAAGGAGATTACATACTCATCTGGAACCCTAATTTTTACAACTGTTACCAAGGGGATACCTCCGGATCACTTGGTCTGGAAGCCATAAGGTTCTACAACCAATGCCCCACAGGACTGTATACACTCTCAAAAGCTGTGGCCTAAGGGTCTGGCTACCAATCAGCCTGAAACCAGGAGCTGACTTAGATTCCTCCTTCTGGAACACTGACAGATCTTGGCACAACCTCAACAACTAGGACTTATCAATAATAAATCTGGCTGCCTACACAATCACAAAGGTTTAAGAGATGACCAATAGCTGGGGCATGGTTGAACAACAAGTTCATTCCTTCTAGAATATGAGAAGTAGTTGTTTCATCTAACCCACAAACAAACACAGAGTGTCAAGCAAAATTAGGAAACAAATGAATATGTTTCAAATGAAAAAGCATAACAAACCTCAGAGAAAAAACTTACAAAATGAAGATAATAATGTACCAGAAAAAGAGTTCAATGTAATGGTCATAAAGATGCTCACCAAACTTGGGAGAAGAATGGATGAGCACAGTGAGAATTTCAAGATTTTATTTATTTATTTATTTGACAGAGAGACAGGGCAAAAGAGGGAACACAAGCAGGGGGAGAGGGAGAAGTAGGCCTCCTGCTGAGTATGGAGCCTGAGGCAGGGCTCAATCCCAGGACCCGGGGATCATGACCTGAGCCGAAGGCAGATGCTTAATGACTTAGTCACCCAGGCATCCTCACAGTGTGAATTTCAAGAGAGATAGAAAATATAAGAAAGTACTAAAGAGTAGTCATGGAGATGGGGAAAGGAAAAAAAAAACTGAAATGAAAACCACACTAGATGGGTTCAACAGTGAACTAGAGGAAAGAGATGAACCAGTGAGCTAGAAGACAGGGCAGTGGATCTCACTCAAAGAAAATAACAAAATAAAAAAGAATTTTAAAAAAAGATAGATTAAGGGATCTATAGAATGATGTCAAGAGAACTAACATTTGTACTACAGGGATCTGGAAGGAGAAGGGAGAGAGAAAGGGGCAAAAAAATGTATTTGAAGATATAATGGCTGAAAGCTTTCCTAACCTGGAGAAAGAAACAGATATTCAGATGGAGGACACCCAGAGAGTTCCAAAAAAGATGAACTCAGAGAGATCCACACCAACATATTGTAATTAAAATATCAAAAGCTAAAGGTAAAGACATAATCTTAAAAGCAGCAAGAAGAAAACAACTTGTGTACAAAGAATTCCCATAAAACTAAACAACAGATTTTTCAACAGAAAATTTCCAGAGAAAGTGACAGGTTATATTCAAAGTGCTGAAAGGGGAAAAAAACCCCAAAAAACCCAAAAAACAAAAAACTGCCAACAAACAATACACTTCCTGAGAAGTTTATCATTCATAATTAAAGAATAGATAGAGTTTTCCAGACATGTAAAAGTCAAAAGAATTCATCACAGCCTTAAAAGGAATGTTAAAGGGACTGATAAGCTGAAAAGAGGGCATTAATTATGTGGAATTAACCAACATGCTATTGAATATCCAGTGTGTCAACAAAGATATCAAAGAAATAAAAAAAATATGCTTTGACACAATGAAAATAGAAATACAACATCTGAAAATCTGGAGGATACAACAAAAATAGGTCTACAACAAAAAAAAGAGGAAAGTTCATGGCAAAACAGGCCTACCTCAGGAAACAAGAAAAGTCTCAAATAAACACCCAAACTTCATACTTAAAAGGAACTGGAAAAAGAAGAACAAAAGAAGCCCAGAATTAGTAAAAGAAAGGAAATAACACAAATCAGGGCAGAAGTAAATGAAATAGAGACTGAAAAGACAATAGAAAAGATAAATAAAACTAAGAGCTTGTTCTTCGAACAAATAAGCAAGTGACAAACTTTTTACTAGACTCACCAAGAAAAAAAAAGAGTGAGAGCTCAAATAAAATTAGAAATAAATGAGTAGAAGTTACAACTGACAGCACAGAAATGTGAAGAGACTACTATCAAAAATGAGACTATTGGGGCGCCTGGGTGGCTCAGTTGGTTAAGCGACTGCCTTCAGCTCAGGTCTTGATCCTGGAGACCCGAGATCGAGTCCCATATTGAGCTCCCTGCTTGGCAGGAAGCCTGCTTCTCCCTTTCTAACTCCCGCTGCTTGTGTTCCCTCTCTGGCTGTGTTTCTCACTGTCAAATAAATAAAATCTTAAAAAAAAATGAGACTACTACCAAAAATTATATGCCAACATGTTGGACAACCTACAAGAAATGGATAAATTCCTTCAAACCTACAATCCATCCTCCAAGACTAAATCATGAAGAAATAGTAAACCTGAACAGACCGATTACTAATAAGGAGGTTACTTCAGTAATCAAAAACCATCCAACAAACAAAAGCCCAAGATTAGACACTTCACTGATGAATTCTACCAAACATTTAATGAAGATTTTAATACCTATATTCTCAAATTCTTGTGAAATTGAGAAGGAATACTTCCAACTCATTTTCTAAGGCCAGCATTACATTTGATCCAAAAACCAGACAAGGACATCGTGAAAAAAGAAAATGATGGGCTAGTATTCCTGATGAATATAGATGTAAAAAACCTTTAACAAAATTATTAGCAAAGCAAATTCAACAACACATGGAAAGGGTTAAGTGGGATTGGGATGCAAGAGTTGTTCCACAGATGCAAATCAATCGATGTGATACACCACATTAAGAAAGCAAATAATAAAAATCATATGATTGTCTCAATAGATGCAGAAGAAACATTTGAAAAAATTCAGCATCAATTTATGACAAAAACTCTCAACAAAGGAGGGAACATAGCTCAACATAACACAATTTCATATATAACAAGCCCACAACTAAAATCATTCTCAATGATGAAAAGCTGAAAGCTATTCCTTTAAGATCAGGAAAAAAACCAAGGATAGGTCACTGTTTTCAAGATAATATTGGAAGTCCTTTTAGAGCATTCAAATAAAAAACAAAAATAAATAAAAGGCATCCAAATTGGAAAGGAAGAAGTAAAACTGTCACTATCTGTGGACAGCATGATTTTATATATAGGAAATCCTAAAGATTCCCCCTAAAACTGTTAGAACTAATGAACAAATTCAATAAAGTTGCAGGTAACAAAGTCAACAAAAATCAGTTACATTTCCATACACTAATAATTAAACTATCAGAAAAAAGAAATTACAAATATAATCCCATTTATAGTTGTATCAAAAAAAATACCTAGGAATAAAGTTACCCAGGTGGTGAAAGATCTGTACACTGAAAAATGTAAGAAATTGAAGAAACAAATAAATGAAAAGATATAATCTTGGATCAGAAGAATTAATAATATTAAAATACTCATACTACTGAAGGCAATCTACATGTTCAGGGCAATCCCTATCAAAATTTCAATAACATCTTTACTGAAATAGAACAATTTAGAATTTTAGAATTCTAAAATGTTTGAAAACTTACAAAGGACCCAAGTAGCCAAAACAATCTTGAGAAAGAGAAACAAAGCTACAGACATTTCATGCCCTGATTTCAAACTACACTGCAAAGCTATAGTAATCATAATAGTATGGTCTTGGCTTTAAAAATGACACATAGTGAAATGGAACAGACTAGAGCCCAGTTGTAAGACCAGATATATATTGTCACTTAATTCATGACAAAGGAAACAAGAATCTACAATGGGAAAAGTACAGTCTGTTCAACAAATGGACCTGACTATAAAAAGAAAGGCAACACAAGAGAAAAAAAATAAACAAATGGGTTTATTTTACATTAAAAAGTTTCTACACAGCAAAAGAAAATATCAACAAAATCAAAAGATAATTTACCAAATGGAAGAAAATATTTTCAAATCATATTTCTGATAAGGGTTAATATCTAAAATACACAAAGAACTCCCACAACTCAATAGCAAAACCCCCAAACAATTCCATTAAAAAAAGGTCAGAGGAACTCAATAGACATTTTCCTATAGAAGGCATACAGATGGTCACCAGGTACATGAAAAGATGCTCAACATCACTAATCAGGAAGGAAATGCAAATCAAAACTGCAGTGAGGTATCCCTTCACAGCAGTTAGAATGGCTGCTATCAAAAAGACAAGAAATAACAAGTATTAGCAAGGAAGTGAAAAAAAGTAGACCTTTATACACTATTTGTAAGAATGTAAATTGGCACAGCTGCTATGGAAAACAGTATGGAAGTTCCTCAAAAAATTAAAAATAGAATTCCATATGATCCAGCCATTCTATTACTAGGTAATTTATCTGAAGAAAACAAAAAAACACTAATTTGGAAAGTTATATGCACCATGTATTGCAGTGTTATTTACAGTTTCCAAGGTATGGAAGCAACCTGTCCATCAATAGATGAATTGATAAAGAAATTGTGGTAAATATTTATATACAATGAAATATTACTCAACCATAAAAAAGAATGGAATCTTGACATTTGCAACAATATATAGACTGACCTTAAGGGAATTATGGTAAATGAAGTCAAACAGAGAAAGAAAAATATCATATGATTTCACTTATATGTGGAATCTTAAAAACAAACAAATCAAACAGAACAACATTCATAGATACATAAAACAGAAAGATGGTTGCTAAAGGGGAAGGTATTGGGGGATGGGCAAAATAGGCGATGAGACTCGAGGTACAAAGTGTCAATTATAAAATAAACTGGTTTGGAGGATATAATGTATGACCTAGTGACTGTGGTCAATAATATTGTAGTGCATACATGAAAGTTGCCAAGAGAATAAACGCTAAAATTTCTCATCGCAAGAAAGAACTCTTTTTTATAACTTTGTATGCTGATGGATAGTAACTAGACTTATTGTGGTGATCATTTCCCAGTATAAAAATACCAAATTATTATCTTGTATACTTGAAACTAATATAAGGTTGTATGTCAATTAAATACCTCAATTTTTTTTAAAAAAGAACTTTTACTTCCCCTGCTGTCTATCCTTCCATGACTTCATTTGCTCTTAGAATAAAGTTTGAAATCCTTCAATGAGAAACATTTTAAAATAAAAAGTGAAGAACTGGGGCGCCTGGGTGGCTCAGTTGGTTGGGCGACTGCCTTCAGCTCAGGTCATGATCCCGGAGACCCGGGATCGAGTCCCACATCGGGCTCCCTGCTGGGCAGGAAGCCTGCTTCTCCCTCCCTCACTCCCCCTGCTTGTGTTCCCTCTCTGGCTGTGTTTCTCTCTGTCAAATAAATAAAATTTAAAAAAAAAAAAAAAAAAAAAAAAAAAAAAAAAAAAAAAAAAAAAAAAAAAAAAAAAGTGAAGAACTAAAGTGAAGAGTATGAATTTCTTGGATGCATGCTGGAATATCTACTTAAGGAGGCATATTTTCTTTTTAAATGAGGATGTAAGAGTCCATTTCTTCTTTCTGTGCACACTATGGCCTTCTCAGCTTAGTACCTAATTACTTCTATAGATATTTCTGGAAAAGTGCTTTGTCCTAGGCACAAACAAGTGAAAGTAAGAATACAGCAAGATCCAAACTTTAAGGCTGGTTTCAAGAAAGGGTATTGAGATGTGAGCAATGCGTTTCACTATTTAGATTACACTAATAATGAATGGGAGTGAATGGTTGGGAGGATAAAGAGATATAAACTTGCTCTTTCTTTGTGAGTTGATTTAAGCTTGGTTCCATCTTTATCAATGGTGGAAAAACTTTAAAGGTATCTCCATGAAATGAATGTCCAATAGATTTGATTTTTTCCCATGCTTTACTTTTGAATGAGAATTGTAAGAATAGCTCAAGGAGAAACGTCAAAATATAAGGGTAAGTTGTATATGTAAGGAACCACTTACCCTTATGCATGGCAGTTACAGTTTTCAAAGTTGGGAAATTTGCACATTTACAGTCATGGGCAAATGCATGAAAGTGACATAAAGATTTGGCATGTAGGATGTATTCCAGTTTAAAATTTGTAATGTAAATTTCAAATGTTCAAATAAAGAAATGAAAACTCTAATTCTTAGTAACAATTCTAGTTGAAAGAAACACGTAAAAATATACATGAACACTTGTAAAGTAAATTTTATCAAACTGTTAGGGAGGGTATTTGTTAAGAATCTGGTTGTGTAATGAAATTGCTAAACAGGATGTTAAAGCACTACCAGGAATCTTACAAATATTCAGCATATCAGAACTCATACAAATGTTCAACTCAAAGTTTGAACTCCTTCAAATATACTTTCTGACATAAAACTTTTCTTCCCTACATAAATACTTGTCATATGTGTGCCAAAGTTTAAGAGGTTTCAAAATGATATACAAAGACTTACCCTGAAATGCGCCCAAATACTTCAAAATTTTACTTACAAGTTATTATCACAAACACTCTGCATATTATTAGAAAAAATTATTTTTCATATGTCCTGGATCAATGTTGAGGTAGAACTACTTTGTTTTTGTCAACTGTTTGCTTAAACACACAGTTACACCACAATAATGCTTCTTTGAATATTTAAAAAATTTTTGCTTCGTGTATTCCTGGGCTTGCAAATGTGTGTGTGTGGATTTTAAACAACTATAAAGATTATCAGTTTTACATTTTGAGTGTTTGTATCTCATACTTTGTAGAACAATTATACAGTTTTTATTTCTAATTAATTTTTGTTTTCTTTATTTATAAAAGACTGCAACTCTTCAGTTATGAGATCTTCTTTGTCTTGATTTAAATATATCCCCTCACTAAAACTTTACATATGTGTTGGTTTGTATTAATGTCAAGAATCAAATCTTTTTCTTTCTTTTCTCTGGATAGGAAATTTGTACATACATGTTACTTTTCTGGTTGCCCTCTGTTCTTGCTAGCATTAATCTTAAAGCTGAAAAATTTTCTAACTCTTTGTCTCTCTTCCAGTAATTTAATTCCACCAGAACAGATTAAGTAAATCTTATTTATATTTGCATATAAATTAATAATGATTCAAACAATTATTTAACATATAATAGGAAAAAAGACATTAAATGAATTCACAAATCCAGTTGGCCACTGCCTGTAGCTCAGATACTGATAGCTATATTTCTCAAAGTTCTTTTCCTTCTCCTGTGCCTAGCTAAATTTAAATCCATCCTGGAATATAAGGAAAATAAAAGATGGTGAATATTTGCTAAAAAAGCAGACAATCTGAAAGGATTAAAATGCTTTAATCAGACAGAAAAAAAAAGGCTTTGGCCACTTGATTAGGGCTGATTTCCACCATCTGCTTATACTTACTGAGGATCTAGCCCTGACTGAACACTAATTTGTGCACTTCCTAGAAATTGAAATCTCTCAGCAAGCAAATTAACAAGAGCAGGGATTCAGCAATAATGGAGCTCCTCGGCTTTTGTTTCCCTCTGACAGATGGACAGGGTGTGCTCAAATTGAATTCAGCTTTAATTGCATTGTGCCATTTAAAATTTTATCTGCTCCACAGATTTTGTTTACAGGTTTCAGGATTCCAAACCTTTGGAAGTTCTTTTTTTTTTTTTTTTTTTTTTTTTCAGTATGGGCAAGATAAAGAACATTGTAATTCTATGTGACTGGGAGGTGTTCATTACAACTCCTTGCCCTGAAGGGTGGCACATCAAGAAAAGGAATTATGTTTTTTAAAGTCTGGGGCAAATGGGAAACAATTCAAACTTTGCATATGTTCAAATATTGGCAGCTCATAAATAAAAGTAATCAGAGATGCTCTGTATTTCATATCTAAATAAGAAAGTTACTTGCCTTGTCTCAATTAAAGCATTTCAAACTTTGACTGTTATCAGTTTATCACTTGCAACTGCACACTCCTGAAGTCTAGAGATAAACTTTTTTTGTCAATGAATCATGATATCCTAAAATTACTTTTAGTTTCTACTTGATTGACAGTCTTCAGATAGAACTGACTTATATGAACTGTTCTTTTGAGCAGAGATATAAAATACTAAATCATTTAGGCATGTCCTAAACATTCCTGTGGATCTCACGCTGAAGATGCATTTGTTACAAAATTGCTTGTCAATCTACAAGCATTTCCTCATAAATCTATGGCTTAGTAGGTACTAAACTCTGACATTTCTGGTAGCAAACAGAAATCCTGAAAGCTTGAATATACCATCATAAGATTTGATTTGCACCCTATTTATGTGAAGATTGAAGACTTTCAGCTATTGAGCACCTTGGCAACAATGACTGAATTTGTTTTACATAAGGCTGATAGTTCAAACTGAGGAAGTTGGGGGAAGAAGGGAGGCCTGGGAAAAAGGGTTGGGGCTCTCCAGAGTCTGGAAAAGACTGTGCTTATCTGTTAAGTTGCATGCGTATGACAAGCACTTGAAAACTTCCCAAGTCATGTCAGCTTTAAAATTTAATTTCTATTTGCTTCATATTCAGTTTTAGCAATCGTTTCCTTCCATTTAAGACAATTTGTAAATGGGATATTAGCGATGGGCAATGTCTTCTTGGATATGGTACGGCATACATTTGTTTGTTATTTGTTTGAATCTCCTTTTCAAAGGGACTTCTTAAATTATTAATAGTAATTAAAACAACTAAAGAGCATTATCTGAGCACTTCAAATTGGCCGCTAGGCTCTATTGAAATAATGCGTATATTTTTGGATAGAGCAATTTTATTCTAGAAAACATTTTGCAAGAATGGGACACTTGAATATTTTTCAGAGCTCTCAGCTAAATGAATTCAAATCCTGGTTAAGTAATCAAGTGTAGGTGTTATAGAGAACATCTTAATTTTATGAAGTTTAGAACTATCTTTCTTGCTAATTCTTGATTTGTTGTGCCTACTTTCTTTACAGACAGTTGTGAAAAAAGGTATCTGTTGGAAAAGAGCAAATGCTAAAATCACTAAGCAGATAGCTTTAAAATCTAGAAGGGACTGCGTTCTATAATTTTGAGCTTTCCGTGTTCTTTAAACAGGACTTCACTGAGACCAACAGAGAAAGGTGATCTATAAAATATACTTGCTCCTTTTTATGTGTTCCCCTTGTGCTTTTCATATGGTGTTTATTTCATTTCTTTAAGCACTCTGGTGACGACAAATTAAATTTCTTTCTCAGATTTCTATTCCTCTTCGTTTCCTTGCTGCCATTGGAAGCACCTGTGCTTTATTTTTGTTTCTTTCCATGTATTATTTGTAGAAAGGATGGAATTTGTATATGATCATATCATTTGGGAGTGGAGTGGAACCTTAGCGATAATCTAGCCTAACATACTCATTCTACAGATGGATAAACTGAGTCTGAAAGAGAGTTAGAACAACTCACTCAAGACTACCCCACAAGTTACTGGATTCGGGCCCAGGTCTCATGAATTCCTCGTCAATGAAATTTCTGGAACCACCATGGAGTTCCCAACTCTGACCTCCCCAACCCTCAGAAACTAGTAGTGAAGGATTCACTGTAAATATAAAGAGGAAAAGTACCCACAGACTGAACACTAACAAAAAAGAATAAAATACACACACATATATGCACATATATAATCAAGATTTTCCCCCTCAGAACATTCAGAAATAATGATTTCTCATTGCCAGTACTCGTAACGCCTGCTGCATTTACAACTTGTACCCATATTTTTCTTTTTGGCCCTTCCAGCATGTATCCTGTACCTACAGTATAAGCATGTATGTGCAGATTCATAAGCTTCGAGTTTTGGCAGTTTTTAAAGCCACATGGCCCGATTTGAGCGGCTTTTACTTAATTGGGAATTCCATCATAGAGGTGCCAGTCAGGGAGCTGAGTAAACCTTGTGTTCCATTCTTGCCAACGCCGTGGTTGAAAGCTGGTATGTGATATCTGTCTCGAGTTTATAGTCTGGTACAATAATGTCATTGCCCCATGTGGCAAATGGTGTAAGCTATTGTAAAACTGTTTGTCTATGTGATTAAGACATTTGCTGCAGTGTGCAGCACCAGCCAATTACTTTTTTAATTTAATTATAGCAGAAAAAAGAGAATAGCATAATAGAAATTCTTGTCATAGGGAATATGTAAAATGTAAATTGAAGAGCCATGAAAATTTCATGCATTGGCAGCCTGATTTGTTTTTATTTTCAACTTGTTATAAAGACTGCATTTATTCAATGCCATAAAATAAGACACAGCAGCATTTAGTAATTACTTAGTTCTACATCAAAATAATTATATACAGTATGCACTTGTGATCCCCTCTGCTGTATATGAATGTAAAAATAAACACTTCGGGGCCTTTATCAGTTTTTACTTTTAGACAGTGTAAATAAAGCTGAATCTTCAACTTTCAAATTAAAACTGATAACCTTGGGCATTCAAGGCTTTTATAAAGGAAAGGGGGAAACTTTAGCTTGCCTCAGAACAGGTTGTGTCTCTGGAATGCTTCTGGGACTAAAGAGATCAATTAAGTGTGTATAAACAAACAGTTGGAAAAAAGCTACTAAAACAACAGAGGAGAGAGCTCTCTATTGGGCTCTAGGGGCCTGGGGGAGCGAAGTTTCATTAACTGGATCTGAAGTCCTATGGCCTTCTATAAACAGGCATTAATTAAAGAATGTAAAAAATAAAGTTTCAGACCTTGCAATATGTTAATGATCATATGATTCAGGGCTCGGGAAGGAGAAGAGCAGCAGAGGTCATAAAATAAGCATGAAGCATTTAATATGAGTGCTTGGCAGGGATTTCTGCAAATTAGTTGGTTATTTGCTGGTCCAAAGCAAATTAAGGTGATTTTGCTTCACTTGCTAATTTTTTATGTGCATGCTTGGCAAAATGTTTTTCACAAATGGATGAAGGTTATTGTTAATGGCATAATGAGGAATATTAACATATTTAAATAAAACCGAAAATTCTGACACACAAGCATGCAGTTTTTACTTAACACAGATATTGAAATTCTATGAGGTTCTGTAGATGATCTTAGGTAAAATTATGGACAATACTCAAGTTATAATGTTTGGCATTATAAATGTACCTTAAGAACTTTTGCATACATTTACCTAAGTGTTTTTGAGTAAAAGTTGGAGGCAATGGATGTATATATAGCAACTTCCTTTTAAAATCAACTTTGTAGTTCATTTACTTCAAAATGGGGAGGGGGGAAAGAAAACAGATGGGTCTAGGAGTCTACCCCAGACTGTAAGACGTCAACTTTAAGGTGGATTTCAGAGAGGTAACGTTTTTTGAAATTTTGGGTTTAGTGACCCAGGGCCTGATTTCTTGCCTTCTTTCTCTGCATCTATTTTTATTTTAATTTGGACAGGGATCAGTTTTTTTGTGGTTATGTATTCCAACCCTTACAGATCTGGCTCTATCTGAGCACTCAACAGTACGCTTGAAAAACTAGAGCAACTTCTCTGAAAAACTCTTTTGAAATTTCAGTGAAACTGTCCTGTTCACTTTAATTACCATGAAGTTGCACAGAAATACCAAATCGGCAACAGAGCCTTCCATAGAAGGTTGTGCCGGAGTAGCGTGCCACTATGGACATGCTCTGTTACAGCAATTTTAGATGGACAAATTGCAGTTGAGAAAATTTCATGACTCGGTAAGATGAGCAATGATGACATCTGTGGATGCGGGTCTGTTCATATCTTTGCAGAGCCTTTAGGGAAATAAATATCTCGGAACATTCGGTGAAGTGAAGCTCACTCAATAAATCAACCTGACACAATAACACTTCTGGCACATGAGCCCTCCTTCTCCCCAGCAACACCTACCCCTCTGTGTTCCTGTGCTACCAAATGGTGTCTCCCCATAGGCCTCTAAATCAAATCATAGCACACAAATACAGTGAGAATTTATTGGGAATTGGTTTTGTTCGGCAAAAACATTACTTATTAGATGAACTGAAATGATAATAAATTTTGACCCTTTAAGGACTGAGCCAGTTTGGACGATATGCTGGTTGGTGGAAGGCATCTGGAATTATCCTAAGAGTATCATCTTACCACAAGGTGTTTTAACTTTTATTAGGATTAAATTTCGAATCTTTAGTTTTTGGGTTTTTTTTTCCTCTCCACATGACATTTGTCACCTCAAAACACCACATTTCCTTTTCAAAATCCTTCAGGGTGAAATTGGAACATTTGTTAGTAATACTTAAAGGAAAAAAACCCCAAAGCTAAAGTATGTATGTGCCTGTGTGTGTGTGTGTGTGTGTGTGTGTGTATTAAAGCAGTTTTGAATGAAAACAAATACAGGGTAGCTCAATAATGGCAATATTCAAGTAAATATTTTTACCATAATTCGTAGAATGATTATATCTGAGATAAGGAAGTGAGAAAGGAGATCATGAATAGCCGTAATATTAGAACTATTAATACATGCAAGAGGATTTTTATTAGTTTAGGTTTATCTGAGTTCCCTATGTTTGAAAAAAAAAATAAATGAGTGTTCATTTTTCTTTCTAGGAGGAAAATAATAATTAGTTTCTATTTTCACTATAAATTTATTTTACTAGACATAATAATTAACAAAGAGGATCAATAGGAGACACCAGTTTCCTATCTCTAAATATCCTTAATCTCCTTTGGAAAATAAAATATTTTCCCATAAGTCAAAGTTTAATGGTGAATTTTCTGATAGACTATGTTTACATGAACTGTCTAGCTTACAATTTAGTACAATGTATTTCTTATCCTGTAGACAAAGTGTGTAATATTGTCTCTATGTGATTTCCTAATTAGTCATAGTCCTTGTGGTTAGTTTGAAGTATAATATTTCCTGTGTGTTTACCTGTGAAGTGAGCCACTTTTTACAATAAATATGCCTTGTGAGATGTTGGAAATCTTCCTGGAAGGAATGTCTATAACCTTAAATCACTAAGCTGAAACGTGTTATGGCATTTCCAGGGGGAATTACTGATACTGAAAATTTGATAGTAGTTCAAAAACTTTGTCATAGCCAAATTTGTAAAAGTGATAATTTAATATAATATAATACCATTATATTATACCATTTCAATTAACATTCCTGAAAAAGGAACAAAATAAGTATGATTTTTTATAGTAGCCATAGATAGTTTTACCTGTTTACAATTTTGATCTGTAATGAATAATTCCATTAACTATTTTTCTCATTGGAAAGAACGTGACATTCTTTAGTTTAGTTTAATTTAGTTTTTTTTTTTATTGTATTCTGATACAAAAAGACAAGTAGTGCTATTCGAGCTCCTTTTGCATAAAGAGTGTAACAGTATCCAAAGAATTGAAGCAATTTCGAAGTCACTTGCAGAATTAGGAAGGTTGATGATTATAAAATTTGAAAGTTAAAAGGGATTTCCTGAAATTGTCTTGTCCAATAATATAAAGCATTCCAGAAAAAGAGTTGCTTACTCCTATCTTAAAACTCTTGAGAAGTTTACAGCTTTGCTTGGAATGTTCATAATAACTTTCTTAAGGAATAGTTTGTTAATGTTTAGCTTAGTTTCTTCTTGCTGTGAGTTATTCATTCAAATAGCTGTCCATCACACAAGCACCTACTACACACTAGTTACCATTCAAGGCTATAAACATATTTTTTTATTTGATCTTTCTAACAGAAAGATATTATAGTCCCTATATTAGAGCTTCAAAATTGAACTTTGAGGAGGTTAACTATCTTGATCAAGGTTAGATAAGTCAGAAGGCTTGGAAGTTATATTTGGCTGACTCCAAAATCTGAATTGTTTTGGTTTTTATTTTTTGTTAGCAGTGCATACTGCTCTGGTGCTCTGTGTTAGGCATTATACTGACATGTAGAGGTGAATGATGGTTTCTTTACTCTATTTAGAGGAATCTGACTCTGAATAAATACTTTCATTGTAAAATGAGAATACAGTGGGATTATGGACAAAGAGTTACCAGCTCAGCCTTGAAGATATGGAAGTCCTTAGAGAGGAGATGGGAGTTAAATGGGCTATGATGGGTAAGAAAAAAGCAAATAAGAACAAGGAGTCAAGAAAGTAAACATGGCACGATGTGGGAATATCAAGAAGTTCTGTCAGAGAATTGTGTAAGATTTGGGAGAAGCATTAAGAAATGAGGCTGTTGGGTGCCTGGGTGGCTCAGTTGGTTAAGCAACTGCCTTCGACTCAGATCATGATCCTGGAGACCTGGAATCAAGTCCCACATCGGGCTCACTGCTCGGCAGGAAGCCTGCTTTTCCCTCTCTCAATCCCCCTGCTTGTGTTCCCTCTCTGGCTGTGTTTCTCTCTGTCAAATAAATAAAATCTTAAAAAAAAAAAAAAAGAAAGAAAGAAATTAGGTTGTTTAACTAGAAATGGGAATTCACTGCTATCTTTAACAACATTCTTTAAGAACTTCAGGCCCATTAGTGTCATGTCTTTAGCTTAAAAGACCTCATTCCTTTATGTTCTGATCATTTTTCTTGGTAAATAGAGAAGACAATCTAGACATGTGCTTCTAAATAAGAAATAGGCTTTGCTGGAAATAGTGGTATTATCTCATTTGATCTCTTATTTGTATTACTAAGCCAATTTTTTTTTTTCCAAAAAAGTAATATTAGTAACCCAGGTGTTTGATTCAATGAGATGTCCTTTTTACTCCTTGGGTGTTATTTAAAAAAATTATATCCTAAATATTTTATTTGTTAACAAGTTTTGAAATAGGGTTAGGATTTTCTGGGAAAAGACCTTATGAAATGTGGTTCCCCTTTATGGGATTAAGTTTTTCTTGTTTTCTGTTTTTGTTTGTCAGTTAAAATGATAGGAAACTTAAAAGTTTGGTGCTGGAGTTCAATTCAAGATTGCAAAAGTTAATATAAGAAATTCTGCTTGCATTTGCCTTAAAAAAGTTGTTGTTCATTGCTCTCTTTTTTATTTCTTTAGAGAGAGAGAGATTGAGCACATGGAGGAGAGGGGCAGATGGAGAGGGAGAGACAGAAGCTTAAGCCGGATCCACACTCACTGTGGAGCCCGATGCAGAGTTTGATCTCATGACCTTTACTCATGACCTGAGCTGGAATCAAGAGTCAGATGCTTTACCGACTGAGCCACCCAGGTGCCCTATTCATTGTTATTTTTAAAGGAGATTCATAGGTAGGCAGATAGCTATGCGAAATGACAGACCATCTTCATATAGGGATAACCATGTCAGTGTGATATTTTTGGTCAGTCTTGGTCTTTTCAAGACCCTGTTTTATGGAGGAATATATGACCATGCTCTTGGGACTGGTGGTAGAGGAACAGGGAGTTTGAAGGCATAAAGGAAACCAAGTTGTCGAACCTCTGGTTGCACAGGCTATGTTACTGAGTCTCTGTTTTCTTTCTTTCTTTCTTTCTTTCTTTCTTTCTTTCTTTCTTTCTTTCTTTCTTTCTTTCTTTCTTTCTCTCTCTCTCTCTCTCTCTCTCTCTCTCTCTCTCTTTCTTTCTTTCTTTCTTTTTGAAGATTTTATTTATTTATTTGACAGAGAGAGAGATCACAAGTAGGCAGAGAGGCAGGCAGAGAGAGAGGAAGCAAGCTTCCCAGGACCCTGAGATCATGACCTGAGCCGAAGGCAGAGGCTTTAACCCACTGAGCCACCCAGGTGCCCAAGTCTCTGTTTTCTAACTCTAATAAGATGATTAGATGCAGAACATAGCCTTGGACAGGCTAGACTGATACCTTGCCTTTGCCACTGATTAGCTCTGGGACTTTGGGGAAGTTATTTAAGTTCTCTAACCCTTTGTTTCTTTATCTGTTAAAAGAAAAGGATTAATAATTTGACCTCACCTATTATGGCAGAGACTGAATTATGCTCTGTTAAGCACTTAAAAAAATGCCTGCCTCATAATAAAGTCTCAAAAATATTTTTTTTATATTTTATTTATTTATTTGACAGACAGAAATACAGCCAGAGAGGGAACACAAGCAGGGGGAGTGAGAGAGGGAGAAGCAGGCTTCCTGCCGAGCAGGGAGCCCGATGTGGGGCTCGATCCCGGGTCTCCGGGATCATGACCTGAGCCGAAGGCAGTCGCTCAACCAACTGAGCCACCCAGGCGCCCCTCAAAAATATTTTTAAAAAAATTATTACTAATGGAAATGAAGAGGTGTTAAGATGGGAAGAAGAGGTGTTAAGATGGGAAGGAGAATCTGGGTCCCAACTCCACCCCTCATATTTATTAGTTGTGTGTCCTTGGTGTGACTTTGGGCAAGTTACTTAAACTTTCTGAGTCTCAGTTTTCTCACTTAAAAAGAGATCTCTCCAGGTTAGTAAGTAAATGAAATAAATGCTCAGGTGGTTAATTTGGTTCCTTTTTGTCTTTTAGTCAAGAGCAAGGGATAAGGAGGAACAGGATTTGGAATGAGGGAGGCTCAGATGGGAAATGTCTCATCCCAAGTATCTTTGGGTTGCAAAATTAATTCATATTCTTTCTTCACTTTGACAGGGTTTGAAGGGTCATCTCTCACTTTTTTTTTCCTTGAAAATTTAGTTAACCAGCTTTAAATTAGTAAACCACCTTAAAAATTTAGTTAACCAGCTTTTGAACAAAACTAATAGAAATTCAGTTTCTCAAGAACCAGGTAATGGTCTCCATCCAAAAAGTTCAACTTATAGATAACTAAGAATTCTAGAATCTTATGTAAAACTGTTAACTAATTTTACTCTTTTGTCTATTTTTTGCTTAACCATAACACTAATTTTGGAATAAGTTTACCAGTGTTTTCTATGACCCTCACCATTTCAGTTAGATTTTAAAAGGTATATTTTCCTTAACACATTTGATATATCAGTAATTAAATGTGACTACCACAAAAGCTAAAAGATGTTCCAAGAGAGGGACCTTTAGAATAATATTCTGAAGCATATAGTATTTTGTGGCTTTCAAATTATTTCATTTTGTTCTGTTTACCTCTTCCTGTTGTTCTGTTCTCCCCCTTTTCATGAAGAGTCAAGTATAATTAATGCAAGAGCTCCTAATTCTAGTTATCTGATATTAACATTTCCTTGCAGTTAAGTATGACATATCAACCCTGACAGTTAAAAACTTCATGCCTCAAAAATAATATGAGGGCCAGATGAAGTAGAAGGATGGCTACTTACCACTAAGCATATACCTCTTTGCAGTGGCATGATCATATATTTTTATTTCATAGGGGATAATATCAGGAATAAGGTGCTGCGAGCTAAAATATATAAACGTCTCATTATGCTGAATTCTCTAACATTTAACGTCTCAATTTAAAATTTTTACAAAGTGGGTTCTATATTTTTTGTTTAACACGGAGATAAAATACTTTCAGGACTTATTCTCTAATATCAAAACTAGAAGCATTATATCTCTTTAAGGAAAGAGAAACTAATAAGTCACCATCTTCAGGATAATATGAAGAGGGATTGATAATCATCCCTACTGGGCTATTTCCTACTGCCTCTGTTTCAGGGGTGTATGTGTACTTGTGTGTATATGTGTGTGTGTTTGTCTTTTTTTTTTTTAAGATTTTATTTATTTACTTGACAGAGAGAAACACAGCTAGAGAGGGAACACAAGCAGGGGGAGTGAGAGAAGGAGAAGCAGGCTTCCCGCCAAGCGGGGAGCCTGATGCGGGGCTCCATCCTAGGTCTCCGGGTTCATGACCTGAGCTGAAGGCAGTCGCTTAACCAACTTAGGCACCCAGGTCCCCTTGTTTGTGTGTCTTTACTCAACATTTATTTTAGAAGCTATGTTTCTTTTAAGTCCACAATAATCTTTATGCTGATGGTACTTAATCATTTCTATCTAAACCAAGTTTTGGAAACCAGAGCTGAATATAACATGTCACTTAGGGCAATTTACTGTGCACAGAATTTATATTAAATTGCAGGGTTGTATATGAAATGTGAAGAAGGTTGTTCCAATAGTATAATCTCATAAGGAAGCAAGATGTATAGAATAAGAAACTAAGAAAAATAATTGAGAAGTAAAACGCAAGAGGTGTTACAAGGACAGCACAATCCTGTGCTAAGTGACTGATAGAGTTGAAGAACATTACTGGATGGAGGGGAGGGTGAGCTCTCTATGAGCTGAAGTGGTTTTAGAAGGTGGGAGCTAGAACTAGACTTTACAATCATGACCTAGACTTGTTTGTTCAATATGTGAGGTTAGCAAAATGTATGGTAGCTAAATGCTTCACTGCACACTTAAGTTTTGGTTGGGCAGTGATGGTATTGATTAAATTTTACTGCTCATCAAAATAGTTACACACCCATTTAAATTTAAGCTCACTTGCAGAGCAATTACTTTTAAGAAGAGCTCCACACTGTTATTTTATAATAAATTACCAAGAAAATAGAGGTTCAGAATTAGCAAAGTAGGTGACATGAATTCACCTAATATTAATGCTAGATGTCCAAAATAGCAAATGAGTTATATTGGACAGCTGATCTACATGGCTTGCTTTTATGTATAAGCATTGAAAGTAAATCCTAAAGAATAACCTAGATCAGATCAAAGGATGATCATATAATGTGCTCAAGCTAATTTTGACCATTAAATAGATATTAAGATACATATATGCTAGATTGGGAAGATCTGGAACTCATTGTCATGTCAGGATTTCAGTCAGCTATTTGGTTTTTGTTTATTTTAGTTGAAATAATGGGTCATTTGACGACCCAATAATGAGTTTTGTTTGGCGAATTGTATGTTCATACGCTGTTGATGCAGATCATTTCGCCTATCCTTCAATTACCAGGGGTTCTATGAACTGTTTTGTAAATTTAGAGATAGTTTCTTTGATCTGGCCATAGAATAAAACAAGAACACCTAACTAAATAGCCTTTCATCTTCCCTTCAAAGCAAGAAATAAAAATAATCATTGCAAAGTAATGCTTTTCTTGCTTTTTAGATTTTAACTTCCCTGATCACCTGAAAGTTGCTAACATGTTTGACTTGCAAATCCAATACTTGGAGAAGTTCATCCATGAAAGAGAGATTGAATTGAATGAAATCTATTTTTCAATTGCACTTTTTGGTAACTTTCACTATAATCTTTTTATTCTGCTAAGATTTAACTCTGTGGTTTTGCTTTTAGCCTTACATACCACATAATAAAGAAAAAGAAGTCTTCCTTAAATACAGCACCCTAATTGCCAAAAATTTATTAAACCTCCATGTTCATCCAGTATGCCAAACGTTCAAAGAGTAAACCTGTAAACTGGGTCATCAGAAGAGTTATGTTGACTCTCCTCACCCCACCGCCCACCTGCCAAGCTTCAGAATTGCATTTGCTGATCTGAAGGAGGCATCTCAGAATTGGTTCCGTTGGTTTTAAGGGGACATTTCAAGAGGCCTCAGATAAAAACTTCCACACATTAAGCAAATCCATGCAATGAAATCACTAAAAGGTGTATATATAAGTTCAACTAGAGCATTCATTTGTTTTTCTTTTGCACTGTAAGGAAAAAAAAGAGTCTGTTTCAAATCCTATTTGTCCCTTATCTCTGTTTGTTCAGTTGTTTTTAATATCACATACTGAAAGAATTTCAATAGCAGTTTCACCATGAAGTCATTTGTTATCCTTCAGCAGGCTCTTGCCTACTGAATTGTAAAGCAGTTCTGACTATTTGCATCCTCCAGATGGAGCGGCATATAAACACTCCCAGATATTTCTGGTAAGTATGAAAAAATATCTTATTTGTCCTTTCTGTGAATAAATAAGAGAATGTCAAATTTTATAGACTAATAAATTTGTCTGCCGGTAGTGACATTGAATCTCTCATGGCCTGCAATGTCACAGACCCTGAGAAACACAATTTTTTTGTTGTTGTTTCAAATGAATACAAAGTCAAATAGAAGCTCAATAAAAAGCCAAGATTCGATTGCATTGTTTATGTCTGCCCAATATTCTAATTCAGTTGCAATTTGCCATGAGGAAATGCAATTTACATGTTTCCCAGGCTTATCGCCCAGCAATCACTCTTGTATACATGCTCCTATATGTCAGAGAGAACTTCTCTGATGGGTTAAAATGCCCTTTGGCATTCATCTGCAACAGCTGCTCCCCTCCCCCTAATTTAACGTTAATTTTTAAAATACACTGTTAGAGTTGTGGACACATGGCATAGAAAAAGGCAACCTAAGTATCTAAATTCTTACATGTAAAACTTTGATATGTGTATGTGCTGACTTATGTGCACACACGTGATTGACTCAGAAATAGCACTCTACCTGAAAGAAATCGAATTGCATGAGTTCAGGCAAATCTTTATGCCCTTTTCCAATTTTGGATTAAATTTGTTTCTTATATTTAAATTGATATGCATAATGTAGGGTATCTCATCTTCATATTCAGTTAAATAATGAACCTCTGCAATAGCAGCTGTGATTGACAGTTTAATACTGCTTTTTGCACTTGCTAGTTTTCATATTACACCTTCTAGTTTCTTCCTAAATTAAGTGCATTGTACTCCAAACAGAAAACATCATATATTTTACAAAGTAAACAAGATTAAATAATTGTACAGATAAATATGTATACGAAGCACTGGGAATTTAACTTTGCTTACTTTAGCCATGCGGGGGGGAAAAAAGAGTGTGAACTGAATACAGCCTAATTGTTTTCCACTTTGGTTTTCTGAAGAAAGAATTTTAATAAGTAATACATAATATTTCTTTTCTTCCATTGGTGCAATTAAAACAGAAGTCAGTATCATATTTATTAATGTTGATTTGATTTCTGGAGAATAAATTTCCCTAAATGAGTTTTAGCTGGATGAAAGTAAATCTACGATAGAAACATTTAAAATCATCTTGATATTGCATAAGAATTGGGTGGTTATAAGGGTTTGGAAACACAAGTTCTATTTCAATTTTTATAAAAATATGTCTTCATGCTTCTCCAATTATGACATTGGCGAAAAAAGAATTAAGATTAGCATGATTATTTCTATCACAATATATTAGCCCATGTACAAGTGTTCTTGATTTTATCAAAAGTAGCTCTCTAAAATTAAAAGTAGCAATATATCTTAACTTTTACAAGCAGATATAAAGGTGGAAGAGGAGGTGCTTGTGTGTGTGCACATACATATATATGAACATTTATATATATGTAAACATGCACATACCCACACAATGTCACAAGTAGACTTACAGTCTATGCAGACTAACAGAACGTACAAATTGGAAAGAACATTTGAGCGTCTCTAATCCAGCCTTGACTTATACATCGATTATCAAATGATGCTCAGAAGAGGTAAAATGGTAAAGCCTGGACTAGATCTCACATCTATAGCTACTAAGTCCTGGCATATTTCCTCTACACTGTCTCTTTGATTTTGGCATTTATTATGCCAGTGAATTTTTTTGGAAAGTTTTAGGGGCCTACTCTTCAACCTTCTGTCAAAGTATAATTGCAGTTATATATATGTTTATACATAGACTATAAATACTATGTATATATATGTGGATACATATATATACACACATATACACACACTATACTTATACATAGTATGTATATATGTGTGGAGTATAATAGACATAGAGTATGTCTGTGTACTATACACTCTATATACATTATACAAACCATATAAATACTAGTTTAAGTATCACTAAGCTCAAGACACCAGTGTATCACTGTACTTCAAAAAAAAAGTTCAAAAAAATCCTATTTAAAGCCCATTTCAGTTATTAAGCCTCTCAAACATTTATCTTTTGTTTGTTGACATGGGCCTCCCAGATTTCCATTCTTTTTGTTCAACTGGAGTAAATTTGGCATTAAAGGATGATATGCGATCCTTGCTTTCTTCATAGAGTTGCACCAAAGTCAATGAGAGTTTCACACAAAAATAAAGGATAAACGATGGCCCTGGGGTACTCACTTAAGACTGTAGAACAGACCCACAAGTCTACGTTCAGTGCCTGGTAAGGGGTTCATGCTAAATTTAACATTGCAGAAGAGTTTCCAGCTGTTGGCTTGGTATGAGACGGGGAGAGCTGCTTTCATGACTGATTACTGTCCTCAGGAGGAAGAGGGAAGTGCAAGTGATGCTGACGCCAGGTCTCCAATCCACAGAGTGCTCTGTGTTGTCTGTGTTACTGATTTGAGGAGGCTCATGACTTTAATGCCTCCCTTTATCAGTTGTCATGACTCTCGGCTTTGAAAACTCTAAAAGCTAGAAAGGGAAGAACAGGAATATGTATGTTTCAATGTCAAAAATCCTACAATAAAGCAAAATTACCTTTTTTTAATTTCGCCCTGGTAAGTCACGTGTAAGGTTTGCTACTCTCAATACTAGACTTTATCTGCCAGCTGTACTTAAAGATCTTGGTTTTATGTTTTTTAAAATGCCATCCATTCCTTCAGTCACTTGTAAGTCCCCTGTAATCTCTTTTTAATGTAAGCACACTGGAGTTTTCCCTTTTGTTTGCTGCCCTTGCATTATTTACTTTGATCTGCTGTGAGAAAATCTGAAAGTGTGTTGTCCTAAATGCTAGCATCTCACCAACAAGATTTGAGGCCTTGTAGTTTGCATTGAAGAAAAAGGCTCTTGTGTGAAGATGCAGGTTTTGTTTAGTTCTCTCTCCCTGGTGGGAGCCTTAATTGCATTTTCTCTCTCTCACAGTGGCTGGCTAAGGAGTGCCTGCCTTCCCTGCTGATGCTGAAGTTTTCAAGCTCTATTACTCTGTGACGGAGAAAATTCCTTGGTCCAGGAAGAAAAGGGTCAGATTTTTTTTTTTAAAAAGTGTGTTTCAATAAGTATTGTCAATTTACCATGCACAATAAGCAAAAAGAAGAAACAATAGAAAGTCTCAATGTTTTTCCCCCTGAAAATCCTGTAGAAGTTTTATGTAACCCAGTTTATAAAATCTCTAATCTAAATATCATGAAGAAGCCGAGTCCTTAGGGCAAAGAGGTTAGACTTAATAATAACGAGTAAATAGCCCTCTTCCCCCATAGCATTAATCTGTGTCCTTAGCCATTCTGAAAGTTCTTTGTAAATCCATCTGTGTATGTGATTAAAATATATAGTCAAGGCTATTTCTGGACTTAGTATTCAGCATTGACATAGATGCCATTTTCAGCTAAGTTATAAAGATCTAATTTTATTAACCTTTTAACTTTCTATTTTGACTTTCTGACTGTACAAGCAACATGCTTGAATCATTAGATCTGAAATGAGTATTTTAATTTTCTTTTCATCTGACAAAGTACCCTTCACTTAGGTGGCTTTGAAACTGTACCTACTATATCTACTTCTACTTTCTGTTATTTTTCATCCAGTTAGAACACAAGGCAATAATAGCATGTACTTAATGTTTTCAAATTTAAACTATCTTAAGTATGGAGGCTAGATTGATCTACATTCACAACAATGCTTTAATTGTTTGAGTTTTAAATATTTTTATGCACACATGCATAAACTAATTGTGTTTTCTGAAAAGTATGGCTTGTTATTGATTGAAATGGGTCACTCAAGTATGTTTTTTATTTGGCAAGGCCTTCTTTTATTCCTATTGCTTATTCCTAAACCTTTATATGTTAGGCTTTCTGTTGCCTTTTTAACTTTCCCATTCATCATCGGCGTTCCGTCTCTTCTTTTTTCCCCTTCTCCTCATTTTCTGTTGAGGAGTTCCTGTTCCAAGCTGTTATTCACCAGTGCCTCCCTTCATGGTACTCCCTGAATGATCTGATCTCTGCTACTTGTTTGTGATTGAGTTGAGAGAAGGCCTGTCTTGTCCAAGGATAGCAGTGGGATTCTCTGATAGACAGTTGAGTAGACAGTGGAAGGATTCATTGGTGGAAATAACACAGGATTGGTTGCCTAAGAATGGAGCAAGAGAGAACAGAAAAGTTAGGAAGCTAAATAGTAGAAAAATGCTAAGCAGAGAATGTGAAGACACCTTTCTTGAGGTTGGGATTACGGAGTTTAGCTCTGACCATACTCTCCCATTAGTAATCACTGGGCCTTTCAGGCTTTGTGCAATGAGCTGAACCCAGTCAACAGAATCTTTTCAGCTATATTGAAAAGCAGTGATCCAACACATGAAGTGAAAACATCTCCTTGATACAAGAGTACACACGGCTTTAAGAACACATTAACATTATAAGACAGATATGATTGTCATTAAAAACAGCATCAGGAAGGCTATGTGTTGCTTTATTATCTTCAAACTGGTTAGCAATGTAAAGAGAACCTTCTAAAAACTAATTTAAATGCATAATATACATTTGAGCACTGGGCACTTTTTTTGGTTAGTTTCAGGATGGTGATTTTTAAATGTTTACAGCAATAGTGCTTGAGTGCTATGAGAATTTTTTTTTCATTGAATGATTCACTGGTAGATGACATAAAGAGACATACTTCCATAATTTTGTCCTTCCTAATCAGTGAAAAATAAAATGGAAGCAAATGACAAAGACATTACAGAATTTCTTAATAATTCTGAGGTGTGTATACATGTTTAATTTTGAAAGTTCAAGAGCTAATTATCCTTATTAATTTTTTTTCAGAATACTCTCTTATTTTAGAACTGTCAAATGGGATATAAGGAATGAATGCATTTTTAGAGAGTTCAAAGCATTATGTTAACATATTTTATTTCCCTTGAATACCATTATATGTTTTTAGAGATGCTTCCTAGAGTTTCTTCTTTTTCTACCTATTATCACCTCAACTTATTTATTTCAGAAGGAGGAAAAGTTGTCAGTTAGGATCTATACACAGCTGAAGTCTTAGAACAGAGCTAGATAATTCAGCAAGTGGCTATTCTATTCAGCAGATTTTATTATGGTAGAAATTCTCTATGATAAAGGCTAGGGAACCTGATTATTTTTTTAAATAGGTCAAGAAATGGATCAGAAAATCTGCAGGGGATTTATCTCTGTTTTTGGTACTTCTTAATGACAAAACTTCCCTTGGCTAATGAGCATGTCTAGATGAATTCAAATATATAGAGAAAAGGATAGAAGGGGGCAGTGGACTTCTAAGAGAATTGGTATAATTGCAGTGATTGAATTCAAAAGATTTGAAATAGTTTGAAAGGAGTGAAAAGTGACAGTCCCCAGTTAGTTAAACCAAATGTATTCTATTTTCTTATGAGAATGGGTATAAATCACATGGACATAAATAAGGGAACATATACCATTTTGTGTACCAGTCAGAACTAAAAATAATGAAATTCCTGAGAACATCCTGGCCTTAAAACTTCCTACTTTCTCTTTTTTACATGAGCACCATATTTGTTCTACTTTTATTCTAGGACGATATTTAACCATTTATTCATTTTCTGTGCACTGACTTATTGAAACACTATTTACTGAGCACTTACACAGGACAGGTACTGTCTGGCCCACACATTGAAGTTCTAGTAGTCAAAACATTTTAAATATAAGAGATTTGAAATCAGTGCAAATATACTTTTTACATATAACAAATTATTTATTCATTAAGATACCCAGTATTGCCATCATAAACCTAAATATTGTACCAAGGTCACCTTCAAGAAAAGAATTCAGCATCACTATACTGTTGCCCTGAAGTTCTTACTTTCATGCTAATACTTTTTTTAACTTTAGGTTTTATTACTTTACCTTGTGGAATCTACGCTCCATCATCCAGGATAAGAGCTAGCCTTATGTTACTCATTCAATATAGTAGAGTTCATATTATCCTGTTTCTACTTTCACACCTTGCAATAGGAAAAAATCATCCTTAAATATAGCCTACACCTTATTTTGTGTCTTTCTTATATATTTTCATCCATTCATTATTTATTTGCCAGCTCCAGTGACACTTTCTGTGTGAAACTTTCCCTGCCCAATCACTGAGCAAGAGTCAAGTATACCATAGAAAGGCATTTAAATTTCAATTACTCCTCTTATAATCTTTTGTAACCATTCATTCTCTTGTGCCCTTTCTACTAAAGGCTCTGTGTGCATTTGGAGGGCAAGCACCCCTGTCTGTTATCATCTCTGTATTCTGGTTACCTTGGAACAATATCTAAGCCATAACAGCTCAGTAGATATTTCTTGAATTAATTTAATCCTCTTATAATTACTGTTTAAACACTTTTATCTTACATCTTTGGGACCTTTGTCTATCCTTTGATAGGAAAATATAAGCAGAGGTCTTGATCTCGTTTTTATACAATAATAAATTTCATTTCTTTCTGGTCTGTAGGAAAATTTAAAATCCCATTTCAAAGACTTAATTTGAAGGTTTAGGTTAAAATGAGAATTCAAATTGATAGTGATTAGCTGGTTTGCATTATTTTCTGTTGGTCATTTGTTGCCTGTTATTTTTTTCATGAAGGCATCATCAAAAATTAAATTTAGGTCTTTCTACAATTGGCTATTACAGTCAGGAATCTCTAACATGTCCTAATCTTTCTGCTTATATTTTCATAACTTCTTTCTGTGTACAAGTACATGGGAACAGGTGCATGCATGTGTGGTGTGTGTGTGTGTGTGTGTGTGTGTGTGTGTGTGTGTGTGTGTGTAGTCACTGACTGGTCTTGTGAAGTAACACCTTGGTTACTTCTGTTCCTATCTTTCACTGTCAACTCCAGTCTCTTCTTACTTCCTGTGATAATGGCTTGAAGGATTTTTTTTTTTTTAAGATTTTATTTATTTATTTGACAGAGAGAAACACAGCCAGAGAGGGAACACAAGCAGGGGGAGTGAAAGAGGGAGAAGCAGGCTTCCTGCCAAGCAGGAAGCCCGATGTGGGGCTCGACCCCGGGTCTCCAGGATCATGACCTGAGCTGAAGACAGTCGCTTAACCAACTGAGCCACCCAGGCGCCCCATGGCTTGAAGGATTTTAAGAAAGTTTTGTTTAATTTTGGTAGATGCAGTTCTGTTGCTTGGGATGAAATATGTAAAGTTTATTGTGGTTAACATATTCAGATCCCCACTTCCTGGGATTGTAAATCAGCCATAGCATAACCTGCCAATACATACTTTTGTCCTCTGCAAACTTCACATATATGCTAATAACTATCACAAATTAAAATCTCATTCTTTGATTCTCCAAGATTGTTTGGTATGAGAGGGAAACTAAGAAATTAAGTTCAGTTAACACACATTAAGGGGGTATGCAGGGATAAATGAGATATTTGACTATCAGATAACATATCTGACTCAGTGATTTTTATGGGAGATTTATAGCTATCCTAGTAACTATTTGATACAGTTAAAGCAGTATCAAATTTAAAGCAGTATTTGATACAAATTTAAAGCAGTATTTGATACAAATTTTATCAATAATGTAAGTAATTAAGCATTGAGACAATTAGAGGATAAGAAAGTATACATTTTATTTTCTAATAAAATGATGTTTAAGATGGGTTTTGGAGAATAGGAAGAAAAGACATGAGTGTCAATTTTGCTAAAATGCAAGACTCTGAGGATGATGTTATAATTAAGAAGTTGGGGACACATTTTGTTGAGCAGTGAATGTCTGGTTGAGAAATTGGGGCTTACCACGGTAAGCAATATGGTGCCATTGAAACTTTCCGAATATGGTGTATTCTGATCCAGTTCAGCATTTAAAAACACCTATGCAAAGGTTTATATGTTTTTTATATTTTTTTATATGGTCTGTTCCAGAAAACAGAAAAAACACAAAACAAAACCTAAGGAAATGTTATAGTGAACTGAGGTTGGCCACTTGTCTCATAGACATAGTCTGTTCAGTCCAGGTAAATATTTTCACCCATATGAATTAGGTGTCAAATTTAAAATGGAGTTTTTAGGCAAAAATCACGGGTTGTACCATGAAGAATCCTAAAGATCTGGCCTCTGTGTTAGCTTAGCAACAGTTGTCTAGAGAGTAATACGTGCTTCCTTTCTGTGGAACTTATGTGCAGGTTCATGGCCCATGTCATAAGGTTTGGATGTTTCCTGCCTGGTCTTAATGCATTTAGGTTTAAAGCCTTTATTATAACTTAAGGGAAAAAAAGGAAGATATAGTCCAAGTTTCAAACTTACCATCCCAAGATCCGGAAAATAGTAACTGTAATAGAACTCTGAAAGTATACTCATTATATACTCTATATACATGACATTCAGTTATAGAGAGCATGATCTCATGGTTTTTTCCCCTTAATCATTGTACTTAATTCTGTATGATTAATAACAACTACACCATCAAAGTGAATATTTTTCTAAATTGATTACTTGTAGCAAGGACTATTTTAAAAATAGATTTTATTAATCAGTGAGTGGAACAAGAAAGCAAAACAAAAAAAGCAAAGAAAATGATTTGACTTGTAGAACAAGATTTTTATTTTACAGAAGAATAAGAGGGAAATAAAAGAAATTTTGTCTTAATAAGAGAAATAAATGAATTATGGGGGTTTAATTATATTTTAACATTAATAGTAGTATTAGCTCTACTTTGGTAAACCTTCAACAATATGTGGTGTGTTCTCTATCTTATACTCCATCATTTGTAAGATCTCTATATTTTATTTACATATGTTTTATGTTAGTGATAAATTAAAACAACATATTTAATCTAAAATTAGGTGTTTTAGAATCCTCTGAAATACAAATATTTCCAATATAAACCCTGTCAAATTATATCTTTTTATCGATTTTATCTAAAATAATATTAATATATAGGCTAATATAGCACAAAGAATAAATTCTACTATGCAACTTTGTGTTCAATTTGCCAAGTTCTTCCTAACTTTTAGATCTGTCTTATTCTATCTTTTCTTTTTTTCTGGAAGTCTCCCTCATTTTTTCATCTCTCTCCCTTTCTTTCTTTCTTTCTTTCTTTCTTTCTTTCTTTCTTTCTTTCTTTCTTTCAGGGTTTATGTATTTATTTGAGGAAAAGACAGAGAGAGGGAGGGAGAGAGAGTCTTAAGCAGACTCCCTACTGAGCTCATAGCCCCACTCAGGGCTCTATCTCATGACCCTGAGACCATGACCTGAGTGACCTGCGCCAAGTGGAAATGAAGAGTCTCACGCTGAAGCAACTGCATCACCCAGGTGTCCCATGTTTTTTTCTGATTCTGGTCTAATTCACATTCTGGCCACAGTTTAGCTATCACATCCTCCATTCATCTTTCCCTGATCCCTCTCCTCCAGGCTGGTTTAAGAATGGAGTATGTAATGTTGTATGGTTTTAATATATACCCATCCATTTGGCCCTCAGTGTTCTCATTCATTCATTCATTCATTCATTCATTCATTCACAGAACCTTTGTGAAACACCCATTCTGTGCAGGTATTGAAGTAGAGGAAAGGTTCCAGACATGCAATAAAGGGTTTTTGTTCTCAGAAAACTCATGTAAGGGAGAAAATTACTCTATTGAATTCAGTGTGTGAGTTCAAAAATTGAGATTTGCGCAAGTGGAAACAGAAGATAGGTGGATGCATTTGAGAAGAGGTGGCCAGAATGGGACAGAGAGAGGCAGGGAAATGATTTGGCTGAGTTCTGAAGAGCTCAAGGGAGTTATGTGGGTATAGAGAATAAAAGAAGAACTGAACTAAAAGATAGGAAACCAGTGACGCCATAAAAGAGAACTGTTTTTGTTTTATTGTTATTTTCATCAGATGAGCCCAGAATACAGTCTGCGTTATGTGCCCAGCACTCTTTATTACAGGCAATGAGTTTGAGGCCCAGCGATATTACTGTCCTTACCCAAAGTGTGTTTTGTCTTGTCACTTTTCTGTATTTTATTTTCTAAACTATAAGGTTAAAAGATAGATTTTCCCCAAATGCCTATGAATGAATGAAGTCAAGTTTTTTCTAAAATTCAAAATCTAACTCTTGAAACTTTTTCTCTAATTAATGCTTATTTTGTACGTTTAAGTATTTAGCCCATTATTTTATATAGTGAATTCTTATATTTTCACTATGTTTGTACTCTAAGAGAGTTCAAGTTAGATGTGACAGAAGAAAGGGCATCAATGCTAAATTTTATTAAATGACATCCAAATATTGCTGAAAGATAGGAGCAAACTTCTTAAAATTATTAGAAATGTTAAGATTAAAATATGACATAAAGCTCCAACTTTCTAATATTTACCTTCTTTAATAATTATGTGATAAATCAAGAGCACATTAGACCTGTGTTACTCCTACGATAGCAATCCTACAGAGTGTGATGGAGCAAATTTATTCTGTTTCCAAGTTATATTTTCTGGAAATAGTCTTAAAGTGGACTTTATATATGTATGCAATTCTGAAAGTATCTTACTGTGTGTCTTAAATGATATTATTTACCTAAATTAGCAAAGGAAGAGTTGCTGTTTACATTTACTTTTATTATAAGAGATATTTTAATCATGACAAAACTGTATTATAAAGAAAACAAATTGTGTCTTCAGAAAGTAGGATTTTTACCAAATTTTTAAACTTATTTTTTTTAAATGGAAGGATTTGGTCAACTTTATAGAGATATAATCCATGGAATGTTAATTAAAGAACTATTGAGTGCTCCCACTGGTCATTGGAGAGAGATGTGGAAATATAAATAACTGATTCATTTCTTTAACGTTTGCTGGTATGGTCAAAGGAGAAGATGAATAAAGAATATATCTTATTTTTTGTTCAATTTTATTTATTTTATTTGACAGAGAGGGAACACAAGCAGGGGAAGTGAGAGAGAGAGAAGCAGGCTTCCTGCCGAGCAGGGAGCCCAATGCGGGGCTTAATCCTGGGACTCCAGGATCATGACCTGAGCAGAGGGCAAATGCTAAAGGAATGAGCCACCCAAGTGCCCCAACAATATATCTTTAGAATAGTAATTGCATTTGAGTTACGTAAAAATTAAAGCATCAAAAAATTAGAAACAGAATTGGATTGTCAAAAATCTGCTTCTAATAATGACTGTTACTGGCTAAGCAAATTATTAGAATGAAGAGTCCTCATTTGTAAAGTGAGAGGATTAGCTCATTGATTTGTAAGGTCTAGTTCAATTCAGAAGTTTTACAAGTAACTAATTTATATAATTTATACAGAGTGACAGGTATAGGTGTATACAAATATTTAACATTTTATTTTACTTTATTTAAGATTTTATTTTTAAGTGATCTCTATACCCAACATGGGGCTTAAACTCATAAGCCTAAGATGTAGACTTGCATTTACCAACTTGATCTACCAACTGAGTCTACCAGGAGCCTCCCCCCATATTTAAGATAACCTTATTAATACATAGGGAAGTCTGCAGAGGTCATCAAGTCTTCTGTAGGAACTTAAGGAAAAATATAGCCATTATGCACAAGTTTGGATTACTTTTCATTTTTTTAAGTGGTGAGCATATATAGATACTGACATTTATAAAGATTCACATAGATTGTTAAAAACATAGAATATTATAATTGAGAATATTTCCTTTTTTTATCCATACATTATTTCCTAGAAGAGGAAAAATGATACCACCTTTGAATAGCACCTACAATATACTATGAAATATTTGCAAATTTTGTCCATTCAATCTTATAATAACCCTGTGTAGATATCTTTATACCCATTTCACTAATGAGGAAACTGAAACTCATTGTTCAAGTTACAGAACAGCTTGATAGAGATAGGGTGTGAGCCCTGATTGCCTTGACTCTAATATTCCAGCTCTCTTCTCTACAGTTGAGAGCTTCCTTACCTCCATTAGAAGAAATGCACCTCTAAATAACAAAAGGCTGACTGTTTAAAACCTGGGGAGCAAGACCGTTAAAGAGGCTTGATATCAGGACTTATGAGAGGTGGAAAGAATACATATTAAAATTTTGATGGATCATTAAGGTAGATAATGCATAGGGCTTGAAGCACTTTGAGGATTCTTATCAGATATTTGCATTGTAGGGCAAAAGGCTTCTGAGATAGCAGAGACAGGGTGGGAGTGGGGAATTATGAAGAAACAACAAGGTAGACAGATCAAGTCAGATGAGAAGTCATTTAGTGTAGGTGAATGACTAGGACTAAAAAAATTTACCAATGAGTTGCAAAGCAAAAGCAACATCAGGGCTTATTTGGAGGGGTTGGTGGGGGAGGGAAGGGGGGTAGAAGAGAATTTTTCCAATTCTGTTCTAATTTGTACCAATTTTTCAATCTGGGAAAGAAGTATTCAAAAATACTTTGATTTTTTTGTTCAGTAATGAAATGCAATTATATATAAGAAGTTACTCTCAAAAAAATTAAAAAGCAAAATTCGTACAAGATAGTTTTACAGACTTTTATGAATGATACATTCTTAATGGAGGCAAATGACCTGGTACTATAGGAATTCAAAGACTGATAGTCCTTTCTTTATTGCTTATTATAGCATCACCTCAAACTGGAAACCCTGGAATAACGGTCAGATTTCTATAAATCAATACATTAACCAAATATTGCATTAACATAATATCTAACATCATAATATCACACTATTCATTTAATTTTCCACAGGCTGTTTCCTACTAAACAATAAATTGGGCTTGGATGTGAAAATTAAGGTGCTGACTCTCATTTCTGTGATATGAAGTTTCCAAAGCCTGAAAATCAAAAGTTTATCTCAAATACATCTAAAAATAGCAGTAAAAAGTGGTCTCACGATGGTGCCGCTAAACCTGATTGTGAAACATTGTACTATGGACTATTTCCCTTATAGATAGTGCCCATTAAAAATGTTTCTGCTAAAATTTGTAGTGCAATAGTGACTTTGAGAAATACACAGAAAGGAAGGAAATGTTTGGTCAAATTACTGCTTAATTATTCCGAAGCTGGAGTGACTGGCTTTGTGTTGCCGTCCTGTACTGAATAACTTCTGATGCAATCAAACTGAAAAGTCAGGAAATTAACTTTTATGGAAATTGAGTCCTGCATTAAATGCATTTCCAATTCTGAGACTGTTTATTTGGTAACAGTAAAACTGAACCAAGTTGTGCTATAAACTGAAGGATCAAGACTTCAAATAAGCATTTCCGTTTCCTTCAGTATCTCAACACTTGGCTGGTTAGAGTCTCCAGGAAGTTTGTATTTTTATATTGTTATTTAAAATGAAATAGAGAATACAATGTTTATGGTAATGTGATTTTAGAGTTTTTAGTTTTTACCAGCAACAAAAGGTTTTATTTTTAAATTAAATTCTTTCTACATACTAATATTGTTCCTTTACTTTTTTCTTTTCTCTAAGCGGCCTTCAGATAACCTTATTAATACATAAGGGAAGTCTGCAACAACCTTATTCAGTTCAGACTTAAAACTTTCAAGTAAGACCATGTTATATGTAAATAGCAAAGAACTTACTATATGTCAGTTAATATATATGTATCTTTGTATAAATATGTATGTGTATGTATGTATGCATCCATATTTACAGAGACTTCCTAACACATACAAAGATATTAAAACTTTTTAAGATTATATTGAGACCTCAAAAAATGAGATGGACATACCATGAGTTTTTCAAAATTCGTGTCATAAGCTTAATTACCTTGTTTGCCTATATGGCCATAGTCCCAGGATAATTATTTTTATTTTTCCATTTTCTTTGGTTTGTCAGTTTGAGGTAACACATTTGCATCTTTTAATCATATTTTTTGGTCAGAGCAATGACATGATGCTCTTGGCCTACCAAATGTTAGTGGAGATGTGGAGACAGTGGTCTTTCTAATTGTGGCTTATACTGATGAATCAACAGTTCAGTTTTGTAGAAATAATTGATCAACTATTATTTATAATTAACTGTTTTGTCCCTATGTAATCATGACTTAAGATCTTCTAAAAAAAAGTTGGATTTGTTTGAATGAGATGCCTCTCAGGAGCATTGAGGACGTGTACTTAGAAAGTTTGCTCTGGAATAGATGGTATCTGGTCTAATTCACAAGCACGTTGACTTTGGAGTCAGATTAATGCGGAAAGGAATCAAAAGTTGTTCAGCTTTTTAACTTAACTTTCTACATCTCTAAAATGTGGATGGTAATGTTTCCTCAGTGATATGGTATCAGAATTAAGTGAAATAATGTATAACTTTCTCCTGTATAATATGCATCCAAGAGATATTTGTTCCTTCTGCCGCCACATATTCTTTATAGTGGTGGTTGGTAGAACGTCATCACTTCCACTGTGACACCTCACAGAGCATTTTACAAGCCTGTAGTTGAAGGGAGTCTTTCCTATTCAAAGAACACTTTATGCTACATTTTCCAGTCTATTTGCATATCAAGGATAGAAACCCTCTATTCTAAGAAGTAGAAGCATAACCAGATTATAGTGTGATGCATAAAATATGGGAATAATTTTGGCACTGTGGCTACTGCCTTAGAAGGTAATCACTTGATCTTGTGCATTTTCAGAGTGTAAGTGGTACACTCGATTTGTACATTCTAGTTATGTATACCAATTTGCAGTCGAACAATATTGTAATTCTCACTGATTAGCATGTACATCAGAGAATATGATTTCACTTCAGGTTAATGTTGACCCAGAGAGTCACATCACTTAACATCATTTTGAAAATTTGTTTATTAAAAACATTTGTTTGACATTAGAGCAGTTCGCTCTTTGTTGCAGTCATTGTCTTTGCTTTTTGTTTTGTTCTGTTTTTTGGACACACAATAGAGTAACTGGACTGTGCCATTATTCTATTAATAGGAAATAAAATTAAAGCCTTAAAGATAAATGTGCATAGTTTTTGAACTAATGCAAAATAACCTTAATGGAGATTATTTGTATCCCATTCCCATTGGTTTACTCCAAAGATATATTCTCAATGATAATAAAGTAATAAAAGATTGTTTTCACAGCTGTTTGTCTTTGATTACATATTTCTTTGAAGTACTGTAATAAGACAGACTTTGAACCTGGAAAGGGATCAAATAATGAATTGTTCTGCTTTGTGAAGCTTAAGAAGGGATTTTATTGTCGAAACATATAGTGCGACATATTTTTTCTTCTAACAGTTAAATAATGGTTGAAAGTACTATGAGATCATTACAGATGGACTAGATTAAAGGGCTTGGGGCCAATTGTGAGTGATCGTTACCAAAAAATTGGTGCTTTGGTTTTAAAAGTCAGATTTTATAATTACCAAATATTTCAGTGGTTTACTTTTCAGTTGAAACAGAATATTATAAAGATGCTGGAATATATTCTCGTTTTATAATACTTATACCTAAGGGCAGTATAAAATTTAAACTTCTGAATCCCAAGAGACTCATTCCAAATTTGTTATCCACTTCAGGTTTAGGAAGATTAGATTAATGAGATCCTATAAATTAGACTAAATGTCATTAGATAATAGAACATTAACAAACATCATATGGTTTTCTTGTATCTGAAAAAACAATTTAGAAAATGTAGCAAAAAGTTCAGTTCTAAGTCCCAATAGCTTTTCAGATATTCCATATTGACATAGTTGCAACTATCGTCATTTCCATCTAAATTTTCTCTTAAGAATTACTTAATATCTATTGATCACCAGACATGTGGTGGGTATTATAAAAAATAATTAATGAGGCATAATCATTATAATATGTTTATTTGGTTCAACCTAGGATGTGTGTGCTACTTAATGTGGTTATAAAGCCTCAAATGATAACAGTAGCCATTTCAGTAGTGTATATTTTGTTATTAAAGTTATATTGAAACAGCAGACTGCTTTTGTAAATAATTGGAAGTATCTGACTATTTTAGAACAAAAGATTAACATTTTTGTGTGCATTTTTGGATCTCATTATAAGTTTAATATTTTTTCCAAACTTGTTTTTGTTGTATTTAGAAGAAACTTTTCTCTTTGTTTAAGATATAAACCTTTCAAATGATAATTTTCATGGAAATACTAGACAAAGGAATATTGTAACTTTAGAGATTTTTATGATGAAGGTGTGTTTAAGAGATGTCACTTTGATATTTTTACATTATGTCCTACATTTGTCAGCTAAAACCAGGATATTGCCTCAATGAGAAAAAGCATGTTCTGCACTTGTCAAAAGGCAGTAAGTAATGATTAAAATAGCAGTGTGAAACGCTAGGAGATTAAAGTGATGCTAATGATAAGTGAGAGAAGAAAAGGGCAAGCTATATTTTAATCCCTGAGAGAATGGTTAATGACTTCTATTGCCTGAGATTAAACTAAACCTGTCTCATCAGCTTTTTCTGCCTGGTGAAAAAAAGCTCTCTGCTCTTTAATTTATTAAAGTCTTTTAAGGAAGCACATTGATCTACAGAGGTTAAACTTTTAAAAATTGTGCAAAATACACACAAATGCTTTAACAAAAGTGTGATTTTGTTGCTTTTAGGCATGCTCAGATTTATAAAGAATTCATTGTCTGTGCCTTAGTATGTTTAATTAAGGAATTTTAATTACCTAAACTAGAAGGTTTTTTCCTTTAAAAAGCCAGAACATATTCATATTACTGTGTAGGCAAGGGGTAAGCATGCTGTAGAGGATACCCGACTATATGGGGAGATTAGATTACAGTAGCAATTACTGTATAGTTTGTTCAGAATAATTCAAGCAGTGTCCAGAAAAATGAAATTGTGTATTAAAAACTTTGAAAACTATAGTAAATTATAATATTTAAACGGATCGGTCTGCTGTTAACTTTAGTTAGTACACTTTTGTGAATTTTAATGTTTGACAATTTAGTTGGTATTTCAATTCAATTTTCTCACCCTTTATTCATCTTCAACCATGGAGATGCTATCCACATTTACTCAAGTAACATTTATCTTTATCTTTATGCAACTAATAATTATCTTATTCTAGTGGGATAAATTTTGTCTGTGTTGTGTGTGTATGTGTGTGTTGTGTGTGTGTGTGTGTGTATTTCTATGCATATATGTGCTTAATGGTGTGGAGATAGGAAGATGGAAAATTCCATAAATTTCACCCAAATCCTTTCTATGAATTTGTAGGCCATGTGCTTACATTTATCACCATCACATCTTAATTATTTTAGGTCACCTATCACAAATACAACAGTTTTTACCAAGTCAGGTCAACGTAGTTTATCGATTCATTGTTATAAGGAAAGAAGTGATTTCTGCTTTCTAGAGATGTGTACTTCTACTCTCTAGGGTTGTAAGTACTGCTAAGTTTCCAAAGTCACTGAGGGCTCCTAGGTGGCTGTCAGGCGAGCCTCTGACTCTTGATACTGGCCCAGGTCATGATTTTGTGGTTGTGATAAGCAGCCCCACATCAGGCTCTGCTCTGAGCGCTGAGCACACAGCCTGCTTAGGATTCCCTCTTTCTCTCTCTCTCTCACTCTCTCTCTACCCCTCCCCCATTCTCTCTCTCTCAAAAAAAATGTTACTGAGTTTTGCAAATGTGGATTCTTATTTGCATTTAAATACCCAAAAGATTTTCTAATTCAAATATTTCCTGGCAGTGTTGCATCTCAGTTTAGGAGAAATTTATCATTTGATCATTCTGGCAAGTTTTGACTTTTCTGTTTTGCTTATTTTTGTTTTTGGTCATGGTGGTATTCTTTGTAATTTCATTATTAATATTTCTCTATCTTAAGAATATTTTTCTTTCTACTGACTAAGCCAAGAATCATAAGTAAGATCTTTTCTAAAATTTCATTATCTAAAATATTCTTAAAACTTTATTTTATATGTAACTTTTTAGGCTAGGGAGCTTAAATGCAATACATTCTTTGATGTTAATGAAACACCAATTTTTCTGAAGGCCATGTAGCCCTAATGAGCAGCTTCTTATAAAAGAACATTTAATCAAGGTTTATTTTTAACTTGTTTAAACAGATCTAATAGTTTGTGCTGATTTCATTTCAGTATAATAATTGCTAGCAATCCTATTAGTAAGCCCTGGTACAGGGAAGTTAGCACAAATTCCAATCTAATGAGAGTAGTGTTACAGCAAAAACCATGTAGTCAAGGAAAGATCTGTATTATATTGGACGGACACACTTGGATATTCTGTCCATAGTTTTGTTTCCATAAAATTCTCAGTCCTGAATTACTAATATTTACATGGATTTTACCAGCTTTAGTTAACAGAGATTCATATCACCATTACAATGGGGACAAAGTTAATGAAGACAATACTTTAGGGGGACATCTTGGGAAAAGAAATTATATTTACCACCCATGCATATTTGGTATGGATCATTTTCTTTTTCTTTTTTTTTTTTTTAAAGATTTTATTTATTTGACAGAGAGAAACACAGCCAGAGGGGGAACACAAGCAGGGGGAGTGAGAGAGGGAGAAGCAGGCTTCCTGCCGAGCCGGGAGCCCGATGTGGGGCTCGATCCCGGGTCTCCAGGATCATGACCTGAGCCGAAGGCAGTTGCTTAACCAACTGAGTCACCCAGGTGTCCCTGGATCATTTTCTTACAATAAAGTCTATTATATAGCATATAATTTGTGCATATGGCACATAGAAAAACCAATCTTTGAGTGCCTTCTTTCTTTCTGGAAGTTCAGACTGGAGCAAGTGAAATGTTGCCGGATTATGGGACATATAAGTGGTATAACATAGAATTAAAAGATGATTTAGGACTAGCAGAATATAGTTTTAAGAAAACTAGGTGAGAAAAGAGTTTTGAGAACAGTCTTATTAAGTGTTTTAGGGGCACCTGGGTGGCTCAGTTGTTTGAGCAACTGCCTTCGGCTCAGGTCATGATCCTGGAGTCCCAGGATCGAGCCCCACATTGGGTTCCCTGCTCTGCAGAAAGCCTGCTTCTCCGTCTCTCACTCCTTCTGCTTGTGTTCCCTATGTTTCTCCCTGTCAAATAAATAAATAAAATCTTAAAAAAAAAAAGAGCCAAATGTTTTAAATTAACTTAAAATTAACTTAGAATTGTCTTAACACAACATTATGATACTTCAGGTTGTTCGGGGAATGCAAAGACTTCATTGCATTTGAGAATGAAAACAACAAAAGCCAAAAGTAAGACTCTTTCGATAGTGAAAATGTAAGAAGGCGAGAATTTCAGACCTAGTAATGAAAGTGAATATCTGCCAAGTTCAGGTTATAATCTTTTAAACTTTTTATTACTTAATACGACACAGTGACATTTAAAATATGGAGAAATTGAAGATAAATAACATGGAGTGAATGGCAGAATTGATTTAAAATTTTAAAGCTGTACTAAAAGTATTCTAATGCACTGAAGGGCATTTGTAAGTTATACATTGTTTATAGGTTTCTGATTAGAATCCCAAAGCATAATGTATTACAGCTTGCCTTTCCCATGATAGAGAAAGAATATTGTCTGTAGAAAATAGTGGATAGCAAAATTTAGCCTCTTTTTTTCATGTAAATCATCTGCCTTTTGTGAAAGGTCTTTATGCATAGGATCATGTCACATGTTATTAATTACAATCAATAACTGATATATTTGGTCTTTCTGGAAGATTTCTTTATGAAGATTATTATTTATTGCTCCAAAGAAATTAAAATTGGGTAATGGTGTGAGAAGGATGATTTTTATACCTTCAATGTAAGGAATAATTTTTCACAAGAGTACTAAAATCATGGTATGCTGATAACTTGATGACTTAAAAGTGTGTGTGTGTGTGTGTGTGTGTGTGTGTGTGTGTGTGTGTTGTGTGTTTTACTACATTTGGTAAAAGAGTATTCAATTTACATCCTGTTTTTTTAGAAAAGTGACCCTACCAAAGCAAACGTTATAATCAACTAGGGTGCAAGGTAACACTGTAGATGTATTGGTCTAATCCTACATATACTGAATTTCACATTCTGGAGGTGGAACTGAGAAACTTATATATTTAAAGAAGTTCTACAGGTGTTTCTACTACACACAAAGGTTTGAGAGCTACCATTTTCGAGGCAAAAGTACCACACTCTACTGGCTAAATGAAATGGCCCACTTTGCACTAAAATGAGCCTACAACAAATTAAGATATTTTGTGTAGAGTGTTTGTATTAAATCTTGAAAAAAAAAAAAAAAACAGAAAAAAATTAGAAGGGTGCCTGGGTGGCTCAGTCGTTAAGCATCTGCCTTCGGCTCAAGTCATGTTCCCAGAGTCCTGGGATCGAACCCCGCGCGCTGCTCAGCGGGAAAGCCTGCTTCTCTGTCTCTCACTCCTGCTTGTGTTCCCTCTCTAGCTGTGTTTCTCTCTGTCAAATAAATAAATAAATAAATAAATAAAATCTTTACCAAAAAAATTAGAAAGACATGTGTGGCTTTATATGTAAGTATATGGCACATAGATGTCAAATTTAGGACATCTTTCACTGACACTGTATACTCAAATGAATTATGTCATCTGGCTCAAGTCCCTATTCTATCTTAACTGCAAACAAACTCATCCTATTTGTACTGAATGCTTATACACATTGCATTCTGAATACTAAGTTGGAATGTATTTACAAATCTGAAAGAACTGCAATGTTTAATGCATAGGTCGCCATAGAAACTAATTAACTTTTATTTCTGTGTCAAGCTAAAGTAGTCTAATACAGATGAAAATTGTGGCAAAGGAATTATAGTATCAAAACCAGGGGGGGAAAGCACCAACTCTCAGCAAATGTGCAATCGAAATGCATGATAGCAAATAACTCAGCAGTGGGTTGTTCTTAATTCCACTGATTATGGTGTTAAAAACTGTCCAGATAGAGTCCACATTTTCCTTGAGCTGTTTGAACAATTTAAATGGAATTTGGCAAACAATAGAAGTAGTATAACATCTATCAAACAATGCCAGGAAAGGTTTTCAGTTTAAGGATTAGTCCATATTTTATTCCAGCTGCCTTATTTTGTTCTAAAATTACCTGTCTTTTTTGAATTCAAAGAAAGAAAAAAATAAATGGCATCTTTATAGCTCATTCATTGTGCTCAGGACCATAAAACTATTCTTATGATACTTTTAAAAGTGCATAAACTTGAGGGCAAATACTATACAGTTTACATTTTTCCCCATTCACATTTATTGAATAAGTTTTCATCTTAAGAAAAGCAATACACAAGTATGAAGAACTAATTTTCATTACATTCTGGTGTATCCCACGCCTTCCTAACTGCATGGGGCTTCTCCGTGGATAGAGGAATTCCCTCTTATAGCCTTACACTCATTTCAAAAAGAGAGAATGGACAATAGGTAATCCATAAGTCATCTTAGTTTTGATTATGGCATGTCTTAATTTAAGGAGAGTGCTGATGTGGGTATAGGTAATGATTACTAATATTAAAATAAAACAGGCTGAGTATCATTTTGGGTCATTATGGTTTTAGAGGAAATAATGAGACTTATTGAACTAGCTTTAGTGAAAATATACTTATTTTGAAATTCTACTTTCATGATAGCCCATAATACTACTACTAATAATGTAGAGATTTTCAGAATTAAACATGTACACACTAAACCATCATTAGAAAATGCTGAATTTTGTCCTGGAGACTAAATTACATGTTATTGGGAAAACAGCTTATCTGCTGCTTAAAATATCCTTCATTTTAAGAAATCATATTCTTCTCATCTCACTGAAACTCACACAGAAGAATAAGTGTTAAAGGGCTAGGAAAATATTATTTCATCATTCCTGTTCCATTAGAATTCACTTGGGTGGCTAAGAAAATGGTTTATGGATTAGAGAGAGAAGAACAAGCTAAAACATTTCATACCTTCATCTCTGATAAATTCCCCAAACTCATTCTTTGCATCTGAGCCATAAATAACAACCATGCTTTTTGCTAAAAAGAGCTTTTTTCCTACACCAGGTCTTTTGTCTTGGAGATGAATGCTATAATAAATTTGAAGTCTTAGGGGGGGCATTGTTTGAACTATAACATTATGGTTTACAACTGTTGCTTCTATTATGAGGAGGATAAAAAGCGACTATGAAGCTTGATCTCTGTCATAGAAATGGATTAATATTTCAGTCTCCAATGTGGGTCAAGTGTATGATTCTCCCCAAAGCAATTCACCATGATTAATTTTTATTATGTGGGCATTCAGATTTTCTTTCTGTTCTTATGTATTTTATCCCCCCACCAAATCACCCCTCAAAATGCTATAACTTAGTTGTTGTTGTTTTTTGTTTTTTGGTTTTTTTTACATAACAGCAGAGACACAGGATTTTTAGATCTTATTAAAATTTTAATAAAACCTTATGGAAATAAGCTAAAATTTCTAAGTTTCTTTTTTCTTAAAAATTATATGAATTACCTTGATAATAATAGAAACTTAAATCATTGCATCAGTAATAAAATTAAGTTAGTTTACTGATAAGCAATGTTGAATAGTGTATTTTAATTGCCAAGCAGTATGATATTTTAATCTCCCAATGATTAAGTAATTAATCATCAGAAAAATGTAGTGTCACTGGAGGGAAAATGGCAGTTGCATAAAGGTGTAGTGTTTAAGTCTGTTTTCTCTGAAGGGGGAGTGTTAACTAGAAAAGACCTGTGACTTTATTATCTTACTCTCCCAAGTTCACCTATAAGTTTTCACATACATTCTGCAGGATGCTAATCACTACCAAACTTTGGGGGAAGAAACAAAACAAAACAGAACCTTTTGGCCCTGAGCTAAGTGAGAGGTTTTTTGGTTTTGTTTTGTTTTGTTTTTCCTTTTTGCAGGAAGAGACTGACACACTTTATGTATACTTTATGTATAAATAATTTGAGGTATTAAAGTTGTTTTCTTTGGGGCTTTTATTCTCTCCTAGGCTCTGAGAAACATAAGGAACTTCAAAATATTACATTGCAGTACTTATATTAATTCCTACAAAGTATTTGTAAGAGCAACCAAGTCTCATGCATTTATTTCATGAGGGCCTGTTGAGGGCCTACTGCCTGCCTATTATGTCAGTTATAAATTTAAGCAATCCCTGACTTCTATCTGCAGGAAGCCCAAACATCCAGGATAGACAATTACATGGGGAGAAATAATTACAGTCCCTGGGATCAGATAGAGAGAGGTTACATGATTTGGGGTTAACTATATATAATTTAGTTTCATTACGCTGCATGTCTCAAACCTGGCTGCACCCTAGAAAAATCTGGGCTGTTCTTAAAAATGCTTATGCCCAGATTCCACTTCACACTAGCTTAAATAGGAATCTCAAGGGGTGAGCGAAGCCAGGCCATTGGGGTTTTTAAAAGCTTCCTAAGTAATTATAGATTCTAATGTGCTTCCAGGGTTGAAAACTGTTAGATTAGAATTGAGAACAGAAAGCAAAAAGGGTAGAGCAGGGAAGGAATTTGGGGCAGATAGTAGCATAGTGGTCATAAACACTTTAGAGTGAGTTAGAACCTGTTTTAGACTCTGGCTCTTTTATTCTCTAATCTTGTGATTTTTAAAATGAGTTATTTATCTCTGGGAACATTACTTGTAAAATTCCCAATTTTAAAACCCACTTCCTAGGGTTGGTAGAGTAAATCAATTTTCCCAATTTTAAAACCCACTTCCATATCAGATAGCATATGAAAGCTTTTTAACAGTGTTAGGCACATACAATGACAACCATTATTATTGTTATTGTTTATAGATGGGTTGCAGTGATAAGCAGGGGGCCAATCATGAAGGCTCTCATTTCGTCTATAGAGTTTAGATTGTATTCTGAAAGTAATGAGGAAATATTACTTATAAGGAAGACTTTTAAGATAGCACAGTACATAACCAAATTTGCATGAAATAAGCAAAACTCTAGCAGCCAAGTAGGAGACAAATTAGGAAGTGAGGACAAATGGAGATGTTAACCTTAAAAATAAAAAAATAAAAAATTTTATCAGCAAAAGAAGGGTGTATTTGAGAATAGCAGAGGACTGCACTTCAGGACAAGCAAGCTACAGCCAAGCCAGGGACAAGCCCATCTGCAACAGAGAGGTACGGCTCTCTTACCCAGGTAAACAAGAAGGTCAGAGGAGCTATTATGAACAAAAAGTCCATTGGCATAAGCTGGAGTGTGAAGCACATTGGCTTTTCATTGGCTGAGTTGTGACTGTTTCTCACTGGTTGAGGTGTTGCCGGAGAAGAGGCTCCTACCCCTCTCTGGGATAGGAAAGTAGTATTCCAGTGCAAAGTGCAAGGTAGGTCTCTTTCTGTTGGGTCTGTACTGGTAGATGGGTGGTAGGGCATGGGAGCTCGCCCTGCCAAATCTGATTCCATCCTAGTGATGTTTCCCTTTATCAATTTTCAGAGACAAGAAGGCTAAGTAGGAGACTATATAACAATCTGGGTAGAAAATGAATAGGGTCTGTACTGAGACAGGAACTGCAGGAATGGAGAGGGGAAAAAATGCATGTAACAGTGCTTAAGGGTAGAACTAACTAATGGCATATGATCACAGAGATTTATTGATGAGAGAAGATGGAAAGAGCAGGTGAAGTCAGAAGTTAATGTCTTCTAAAAGTCTGGTTTGTATGACTTGATGGATGGTACAGCAGGAAGGGACTACATAGGGGAGCAGAATTGGGAAAAGATGACAAATTCATGGAAATGTTGCATTTGTGGTAACTGTGGAATAGCCAAGTGGTGGTGCCCAGAGTTAGTTAACAGTATTAATATCAGTGGGGAGATCACTTTGCACTTCACTTGGAAACTGAAAATTGGAATGAATGGGAATTCTTGGATAACATGAGTCAGAGAGAGACGGAAAAGCTAAGAGTGAAACTCAGACAGGTATTTACCTTTGAGGAAGAACAGGAGAGGATTCAGTGAAAAAAGAAAGTTTAGTTAAGGATGTAAAAAGGTTTCTGTTGCTAAAAACCAAAAGACCAATACATTTCCAGATGTAAACTGTTGTCAATATGTCTAAGAAATCCGTCTACGGAGAATTCTCCTACTGGAGATGGAATAGGCAAATATTTACTAGTTTAGCGTATCTTCAAAGTAAAGAAGTAAAATGAGAACTTTCAAGTGTTGAGCATATATTAAGCACCTACTATAAACACAACTAGATCAGGCAGTTATTGAATGTGTGGAGTGAAACATATCAGACTATATCCTGGTGAAAATTACATCTTAAGGCAAACAACATTTTGAGAATTCATCACTGCCTTTACTTCTTATTTTTAGTTTGGAAATTTTGTGAGCTGTTTGTATTATCTTTTTTGTGCTTTTATTGGACTTTTTAAGTTATAAATTTTCAGTTTTATACAATTAAGTATAATTCTTTGAGTAGAGTGTGTGTGTGTGTGTGTGTGTGTGTGATAATTTGGGGGTCTAGATAATTGATATAATCTAATGCTGGAAACTTTGAATATCGTGACAAGAATAAAACTAGTGAAAAATTAAGTGTATATAAAGGCAACAAATTATTAATATCATTCAAAGTGGTAATGATATTCTTACTTAAATCATCCATAATTTAGTCTTCTAAACACTAGTGTTTGCTCCGCAACCATTTATCTTTATATCCTGGTGCCTGAGGCTGTTGTATACAAAGTAGGTGTTTGATAAATGGATGGATAAGTGAATAAAATTCATTACAACAAGGCAAAGAAGGGAATTTTGGGGCCTGAAAAATTTTGGTCCGGAAATGTTATTAAAAGACTAATTTGTTATTAAAATCCAACAACTGGGGACACCTGGGTGGCCCTTGTTAAGCATCTGCCTTCAGTTCAGGTCATAATCCCAGGGTCCTGGGATGGAGCCCTGCATTGGGTTCCTTGCTCAGCGAAGAACCTTTTTCTCCCTCTGCCAGCTGCTCCCCCTGCTTGTGCTCACCCTCTCTCTCTCTGACAAATAAATAAATAAAATCTTAAAAAACAAAAACAAAAACAAAAAAATTGCACTAAAGAATCATGAGCTAGCTACTCTGACTAGTATTTCCTGTGGAGCACGTACCTCGATAAATGATAACACTTGACACTTCTATTTTAATGATCAATTATTAGGTTTATTATTTCTATATATAGGGTTCCTTGCAAAGGTATATAGATGAAGGAATTCAGAATCTCCAATTAAGATTGGAATAATTTTGATCAGAGGTCTACATAATTTTAAGCACTCAAATATTCCAACCAACCAACCAAACAAAAACCTACAAAAAAAAAAACAACCAAAAAGGCTGAAATACAGCCTGACCTCTCAGATTTTATATTTTAAATCTGTATCATTGGGTTTTAGCATTTGTGTGCAGGCAGAATCTTAGAAATAACCTAAATTGTCATTTTTTAATAAACAAGAATGAAAAATAAACTATTAAGAGCACAGACATTGGAATGCAACTTCCCAGATTTCAGACTTTTATGCTTACCAGCCACATAAATCTGGATTTATTGGTTAAATGTTCTGTGCCTGAGTCTTAAAATCTGGAAAATGGGACCAATAATATTATACTTAACAAAGCATCATACTATTGAATGACTTAATATATGTAATATATGTAAGATGTTTCGAATAAAACTATTAAATAAGATGATAGGTGTAAGTGTTCATGTTTATGATGAAGAAGATTATGATACTGATATCAAAGCAGCATATTTAGGAGATAATACGAAAAGATGAGTCTTTAAACTAGTCTTTCCATATCTATATGGTGAGGACAATTCTTTATACCAGTGATAGGACATCTATTTTGTTTCTTTATGTGAACTAAAATTATTAAGGAAAATTATATTGTCGCTGTGGTCCGATAATAATGATAATAATACCAAATTTTAAATGTAAAATTTGAAAATACACCTATTTATAAGATGTACACTTCTTTTTTTTTGAGATTTTATTTATTTATTTGACAGAGAGATTACAAGTAGGCAGAGAGGCAGGCAGAGAGAGAGGAGGAAGCAGGTTCCCTCTGAGCAGAGAACCCAATGCGGGCCTCGATCCCAGATCCCAGGACCCTGAGATCATGACCTGAGCCGAAGGCAGAGACTTTAACCCACTGAGTCACTCAGGTGCTCTAAGATGTACACTTCTAAGTATCTTTCTATCACTTATTTCTCTGACATTATTTTCTTCATAGTACTTACCCACATCTGATATTTTCTTGCTCTCTTTTTCTGCTCCCTCGTTTGTTCAACTGTTCACTTGTAGTGTAAACCCAGGATGGCAGGGACTTTACTTGTCCTTTCACATCTGAGTGCACAGGGCCTAGAAGAGTGCTTAGGACACTATTGGTCCTCAATAAAATGTGTTGGGTGAAGGCGTGACCATAGACTGTGACCCAGTGACATGGGGAGTAAGGCTGATTTTTCTTTTTTCTTTTTTTTTTTTAGATTTTATTTATTTATTTGACAGAGAGAGCACAAGCCAGGGGAGTAGCAGGATGAGGGAGATGGAGAAGCGGGTTCCCCATAAAGTAGGAGGCCTGATGCAGGGCTCGATCCCAGGATCCTGGGTAACTGACCTGAGCTGAAGGCAGACGCTTACCTGACTGAGCCACCCAGGTGCCCCAGTGAAGCTGATTTGAACTTAAAGTGCATTTGTGGGCAGTATTTCAGTGCCAGTCCCCTGGGACCAGTTGTTTTCTCTCAGAGTGACAGAGAGAACTGTAACTCTGGTCTGTGTCATTAATGGAATTAACATAAATGTAGAAGCCTTAAAGTTGTTGTGTAGAGTGAATTCATAATTAAGTGTACATAGCAAGCCACTTAATTATCAATATATTATTAATAGTAGTAACATTCTTAAATCAATATTTAGAAACTTTATTAATATTGTAATATCTATCAAATCATTCATCTTTTGGATATTTTTATTAAGGAATTAGTGGAACAGCATTGCAAACTTGACATGTACCTTTGTCTTGATAGTATTCCTCTACTTTTGATTTTTATTATAAAAATTATAAATGCTAAAAATATAAATATATATAAATACCATACAACAGTTTAGTTCCCGGCTTCTCAGTGTACGGTCCTGGGGCCAGCCACCTTGGCATTACCTGTGACTTTATTAAAAATGTAGAATCCCAGACCCCACTCCAGGTCTACTGAATCAGAACCCATATTTAAATAGGCCTCCCTCCCGCAGTGATTTGTGTGCTCATTAATGTTTAGGAAACAGCGATTTATAGTGATTTTTTTTTTTTAAGATTTATTTTTTTAATTTAGAGAAAGAAAGAGAGGGAGTGTGACAGAGGGTGAGGAGAGAGCAGAGGGAGAGGAATCTCAAGCAGACTCCCTGCTGAATGCAGAGCCCCATGCCAGGGTTCTGTATCTCTGCTCCCTCGGAGACCACGACCGGAGCCCAAAGCAAGAGTAGGACACTGGACCAAGTGAGCCACCCAGGCACCCCTAAGGTGATATTTTTAAAGGATAAATAAGTAGTTAAGAATCTCAGAGGAAAGAAAAAAAATACAAATATTCACCACTAAGCCATGACAATTCATCTAACTTCTATGAGATGATAATTATAGGATAGTTCAACATAGCAAAGTTAAATTGAGAGAAAAAGAGAGGAGGTTATTGTCATCATCTAACTAGAGAAGGTTTGTGCCTTATTGTATAACATGGGACCCCTTTGAGTAATCCCTAACAAGTTTAGGCAGAATTGTCCTATTATACATGTTGTACCTTCTTCTGTCGAACAGAATAAATTATAAAAGTATGAAAATATAATGACTATTATCAGAATATTTAATAAGGATAAAATAATAATTTAAGGAAAACCATTCTCTAAGGGACTGAAGATTAGGATTAAAATGAGAGGGTAGCATAGAGGTAATGCAACATTTGATTAAGGACTTAATCTACTTATCTTTATTCAATTCAAGCTTTTTTCAAATTATTAAAATTTGGTGAAATGAGAGTTATTTTTAGATGTTCTTGCCCCTGAGTGTAAGAGTAGAAGAAAGGATGAAAGGACATACAAGGTAAAGGGTTAAGGTAACACTGATGTAGAGACAATGGGTTATGAAAATAATCACTTTATATTCTGTAAGTTATCTGAATTTGAAATGCCGTATCAGGATTCTCTAATGTTCATGGAAAAACAAAAGTTCTAGTTGAATGTGCCAAGCGTATTGTGTGTTGATGATGGACTGTGTGAGGAAGATTATGAGGACAATGAAGAGACCAGGGTGAAAAAGATAGAAATAAAGGGAAAGAAAAATGACGAATAAAATTCTGATAATTGAATTGTATTTGGAAAGATAAATTGGTCAATGGCACTAAGGAAAAAAAGAGAAAGATAACCCTCACAACCACACACCCTTGAGTTCATAAATATGCCAGTATCCATTTTTTCATTATTAGTAGACAAGGCTATGTCCTTTCCTTTGATGACGGTAACGAGTTCTATGACATTGCCACTTTGAGTTCTTGCTTCATTAGATTGGGTGACTGTTTATTTGAAATTGTAATGAAATATTTACTTTATAGAGCTATAAGGATTAACTGTGATAATTGAGTGAGGCTGATCTGGAGCTTTCAGTGAAATAGGTCCCCCTTGTTTGAATACAGAGCGCAGTGAGAATGAACGAGCAAGTGAGTGTGTTTCTGCCTGTCACTTTCTTTCTACATGTTGCTTTTTCTTCTGGAGATAAGTGGGCCTAATGCTGAACAAATACTGGAAATCAGAAGCCACTGAGAATCATTCGCCTCTCGCTTTCCCATGGCAGCATGATAGACGCTCAATCAAAGAACCCCCTCCTCTCAGCAAAGCAACAATTTTGTCACCACGAGCAAATCCAATTGAAAAGTCCCTTGGACTGAGAGGAGAACTCCAGTTGTCAGAATCAGCAAACAGAATGAAAAGAACTAAGAGGAGTAAATTGGCACCTGGGGCCGCGGTGGTAGCCTGTGATAGGCTGTGGCATTGTGTTGGGTAGACATTCAGCCATTTTCAGATATAATGGGAGAAATTAATGCAAATGAGTCAATGGAATGAAATGCATTTTAATGCAGATTTGAGGGACTATCCCGAACTGCTTGATAACAAGTCTCTTTAAGAAAAGGCTTACATTGTGAGGACTCATTTTTTCCCCATTTCTTCTCACTAGTGCCTCATAAGGGCCCTTTGTTCTCTAAGTAAACTCTTTCTAAACTATTGACATTGCTCATTTATGTGAATTTCAGATTTTTTTTTTCCTGACAAAGTAGCCTTGGGTGATCTGGGAAAACGTTAATTGCAAGAGGACAAGGAAACTGGCTGAAACAAGAAATGCAATCATTAAGTGTAATGTTGCAGTTGTCCATGCCTCATTATAACATGCATACAAGGCAATAAAATGCATGTTTCACAAACAAATCTTTTGACAACTATAGTTCAAGAGCCTCCAGCTGTCCTGCTTTTTTACATCTATTTCTCTTGGTTTAGTAATCATTATTGAAGCTTAACTTTGGATTCCCAGAACAACCCTTCATATTATGCAAGAACTGGGGAGATTTTAGAGAGTAAAAAGTTTGTTTTAAAATTTAAAAATATTTGCTTTCCAAAGTTAGCCAGAATTTCTCATTAATGTTTTGTTTTGAAAATGACACTTAATAATAGTGAAGAGGGGGAAGAGAACGAACTCAATTGCAACAAACAAAGACAAATATTTTCACAAACCAATATTCAAGGTATTTAGCTCCTTTGGTCTGTCTTGCCATGAATAAAAAAGGCAGTATTTGAAAAATAAGGGCTTCATTTTCCACGTTGAAGTTCATAAGTGACAAATCGTTACTTTTTTAAGGGACAAAAATAGTTAATCAGATGAAAAGGTCATCAAGTGTAAGCTCAGCCCGAAACTGGTGAACTGTCAGATTGGTGAGTAAAGCAGCCAGAAAGGGAGAAAAAAAGGTAACAGATTCAGCATTGTCCAAAAGTTCCAGACCAGTGATTAATGTGTAAGATAATGGACTTGGGAAATGAGTAAACACTCCCCATGCTCCCTGCTTTGTGCTTGAACGACTTGATGACAAGGGCAGAGCAAGGTGAGAATTTAAACAGGACCACAGGAAGAAAAAGACAAAGGCTAGCAACAACATAGTGGGAGGGAGGGGGAATTTATTGGTTTGTGGTATGGAAGGTACATAATAACTTTCTTCAAAGCAGGCATTAACTGTGTACTAATTTAAACTTCAACATGGGCACAGAATTACTTGTAGAAACTATATCCACTCAGTCATCTTTTAATATAGCAGATATTTATACTTACTTGTTTTCATTTATTTGTTGTTAACTTCAGCAGGCACATTAAGAATTGAGATTCATATTCTTCTTGAGAAGTATCATGTTCAGGAACAGAGGATAGTGTACTCTGATTAAATAGTATACATTTCAAAGTATTTCAGACTATTACTTAAATAATTATTGAGACACGTACGGAGGTGTTTTTCTGTAAAAAAGATTTTCAGGACATAAATAGTCTTCTCTGTTGCACTGTTTCTTTGAGATCTGCTATCACTTGAATTTAGGCTTTCTAGATTGCATTGAAGGACTTTATATGTACATGGCATTTAAAAAAAAAAAGTTAGAAACAATGTCTGTGTTCTATTTCTCAGTTCTCACTCCTAAGGTTTCTCTAGAGAGCCAGAGATTGCCGCCCACCCCCCCTCCCACCTGCCTCAATCCTCCTGTGTCTCTTTATAATACTTAGTAGCTTAAAATGCTAAATTTGCTAGTCCTTTACATGAAAATGTATCTCTGCTTCTGTTAATATATTTTAAATATACATATCACATCTTAAACACAATGAGTATTTATCAGTCTTTAAAGAAAAACTGGCAATTTCTCTGGAGAGTTGTTACCTAATACTCTAAACCATGTTGAACAAACTTACATTTACAGGAAGGGACAGTGACTGCACGTTTCTGGGTCTCTGTATTGCTTTCAGGTGATTGTGCCTTCAGTGGTCAGCTTAAAAACATATTTAATATCGTCCTATCCATTCTTAATTTTGCATACAATTATAGATTTCCTTTTAATCATATATATTTATGTTTATACTTATCGCTTCTATAACTATAGGTCTCTTAGTTGTAGTAATGGAATTATAAACACAATTCTAAAATAGAAAAATGATTTTATTAGTTACAAAAACATGAATTTGCTTATACTTGGTTGCTATGTATTTTGTAAATTAAAGCCTTCATTTGGAACTTACGGTTCCATCTTTCTAAAAAAAATAGAAAAAAATTTTTTGCAATGATCGACTACTACTGCTTACTACGACTTACTACTTTCAAACACTTTAAAGAATCATTTTGGCTTCTCAACAGTACACCTGTGAGATTGGCATTGTTGCACCTTTTCCACTGATTAAGAAAAGGATCCTTAGAGAGGTTAGATGATTTGCTCAGGCCCGATAGTAAGGACTCTACAAAGCCAGGACTTGGCCATGTTATTTACTAAAGTCCCAAAGAAAATGCTTATAAAAATCAAATAATATCCTTTTATTGTGGTTTTTTTCTCTCAGAGTTATGACATTTAGAGCATAAAATAGTTTCTCTTAATTTTTCTTTTGATCCTGAGTCTTGAATTATTATGTATTGATTTCAGTGATATTTTAACATTTAATTGAATGCATGTTTATTATGAGTTACTGAGGCATAATATTAATTATTCAAGCTAAATAAACTGCGTTTGCTTTATGCCAATAATGAGCCCTTTCAAAAATCTTCAGAGGTGTGATACATTGTACTGGAATTTTAACACCGATTTCTCATGTTTATTGCACCGAATTTTATGTAACAAGTAATCATCCAGTGGCAATATATGAGTATGTTGTTACAAAATGTGATAAGTGAGCCATTATTTCCTCCTGATCCTTCAGATTCACTGTGTCATCCTCACAGGTCGAAAGCAGATGTGCAAGCTTCTACCTCTATTTGACATTTCTATGATAATCAGTTATTTGGTCCTTCTTAGTTTAAAGCATACTTTCTAAATATACTCTGAAAATTATGATTATTTATTTCTTTTAGAAACCTAATCATGGATTTCAGGTTTTTCTGTTATAAAGGGTGCTTCTAAAGTTCTTCATTTATATTTCTACCCTAAAGTTATGTCTTTGTACTATAATTATCTCGTTTCCTGTCAGTCTTCCTCATTAGGTGATGAGTTCATCCATTTAGAGAGACTTTTCCTCTATCTTGATCTTTATTTCTTTGATTCCTAATACGGTGTGTAGGACATAGTGGCCATTCAGCTTTTCATGTATGTTTCAAAGTAAAATATTTTTTCTGCTGTTTGGAAAACCAACCGTTAACCATAATCTAACTCCTGTCAGTATTCTGAGAAAGTTCAAACATGATAACAAATGATAAGGGTGGATATTCAACTCTTTGAACCTTGAAATATTAGGAAATATAAATGGAATTCCTATCAATGAAATCTAAACACACTGTTAAATATCTGGTTTTTGGCTTTTTGGGTTTTTTGAATTGAAATAATTTAACACTTTAACATTTAGCATTTTTTGTTATTTTTTTCCTCATACTCAACAAATTAATTAGTAATCTGTAGTGAATATTATCTTGTGTTCTTTTGTCACTGTATAATTTAAAATGTAAGGGTTTGAATATATTTGTTTTTAATGCTATGATTAAAACAAATACTTGTGAAGTCTGTATGAAAGGAAGAAGTAGTCAAGGGACAAGACTAAGTTGAATATGAAGACTGAATATACAAGTTTATCTCTAATCTTATTAACTTGTGGAATGCAGAATCTCATATTAAAAGATACATGGGTAGAAATGGATGGCTACAATATCTCCTCTTCGTCTACCTAATTGGAAGCTAGAATACATGCCTTCTAGCCTAAGTTCCACTGCTTAGTAGCTCTGGGATGTCTCTGAACTTTGGGTGTGCCATTTGTAAAATGGGACAAAATTGGACCTAACTTGTAGATCTTCCCAACTCTGCCAAAAACATTGGGACCCGGACAAATGATTCACGCTTCTGGGTCTAAGTTTCCTCTACTGCAAGAAGAAGATAGTAAAGATTCATTGCTAGCTTTGGTCAGAGTAATAAAATTAACACCCATTTGGTCTACCCACTGATGTAGTAATTTAAGCTTGAGAAATACAGTTCCTGTGAAATAGCTATTCTGATAGCCTTGGCTTAGCACTGCTGTCATGATGAGGATCCATCTTTAAGCATCTAACTACGTAACAGCCTTAGTGTTTAAAATATCTATTTCCTCAGCTCATGTGTCATGTGTTAATAAATGTTCATAAAATAAACAGATCTTTCTTGTTATGCCATGGTTGATTGATGTCTGCTTTAAAGAACTAAGCTATATGATCTGGGAAGATATTAGTGGTAACTCTATTGAACACCCTTTCTTGATATTAGCTGAATCAAGTGTTTCTAGGCAACATCTCAGTATGTATAATTACCCTGAGAGATGATAAAACAAAACTCATAGGCACAATTAATCATTTTTTTCTTGCTAATTTTCAAAGAGAAGATTGGGAGACACAGTATTTTATGATTATTATTTCCTTGTCTTTTTGCCCTCTACTGAATAAAATAGAATTATATTAAATGTGACGTGTGCAAAGGACAAAATGATACTTAATGATTGCTTACATGCTTGTCTTGTTATTACATCTCTCTGTTTTTGTCTTGTTCATAAAACCTGCTGGTGATGTAGTAGACTACAGAGAGTAGACTTTTCCATGCTTTGGCAAGTTATCATGCACTATATATTTGTGCCATTTCTCCTGGTTATGTGTAAAATATATAATTTGGCCTATATTTGTCTTTAATTGAATATTATTTGAGAATTTCATGAAATGCTTTAGGAAATGTGAGAAACCCCAGGGTATTACAAAATCTGGGCTGGAAAGCACTGGCCCAGAGAATGGTTACTAAATTCTGACAGCTGTTGGGTCAATGGGCTAAGACATTTAACCTCCAAAACCTCATTTTCCTTATCTCTAAAACAAAACTGTTAGTGCTGACCTACTTCATGGTTCAGGTTGGCAGTAGTAGAAGATATTAGGAGTAGTCTTCCCTTTGTGAATTATTAACTCCTACATGCCACCAAGACTTCACCTAGCACAGTGCAGAACCTTCCATGAGTGGCAGTGAAGGAGGCAAGTAGGGGTCAACTCTTACTTGCAATTTGGGCAGAAGCTGGGAAACCAGCTCAGATTTTCAGAGATGTTGATTGAGGATCTCTATATTAGGATCCATAGGTGGTGCCAGAAAGGAAATGGGCATGATTGGAAAGGAAGCACGGCTCAGGTGAGCTGGCTGTGAAACTTCCCTATAAAGCATTAATAGAACAGCTTCAATTTAATAGAACTTTGTTTCAGGAAGTAAATATTTATTTTACTGAAACAGGATATGAAGAAAAGAGAGAGAGAGAGATGAGGAAAAAGAAAAACACTCCAGTAGATAATGAATAGAGTGGATTAAAGAAGAAGATAACCAGGAGTCAAATTAAGTCAGAATTAGGTGGCTTCCGATTTAGCATGTTATTCTCACTTCTTTTACCTGTGGCTTGAACAAATTAGGATATTTTCAAACAGCAAAACATTCAGTCATTTATAGTTGGACTATGGCATTAGGATTACTTGCATTACTTTTGTATGATCCGTATACATGTAGCAACCAATATTGCTTGAGAGGAGGTAAGAGCTCTTGGCAGCTTGCTGTTCTGTGAGTCTTGATAAGTGTGAGTACTGATCACAATGACTTTGGTTTTAAAAAGGAAATATAGAATAATCTGAAAAAGAATAAACCATCACAGATAATTGAGAATTGATTATATTTCACTCACTCCAAGTGTGGAAATTTCTAAAGCTTCTACTTGCAGAAGGAGTAAGGTAGTGTGGTAGTAAAATACTGAGTACAATTTTCTTTATACTGATGATAGAACAATGTCAGCAGTCTATGAATGTTTGTGTTGTCTCAGATTTTGGATATACTTTGTTATTGGTGCATCTAGATAAAATGATAAAGAGAGACATTTTTAAAAACTTGCATACTTATTGCTTTAAGCTATTACATCTTCCAGCAGATGTTAAAATAAAGATTAGCCTTTTTTTGCATGTGGTGGTGCAGGAACCTTTTAAGGGATCTATGAATTATTGCTTTGGTTCAGCATGAGTGCAGTAAGAAGAAATGTACCTCATCTGTAATACACTGTGTAGACTAATATCAGCTCCTTTTTTCTTATATTGCAGCGAGATATTGATCTGGTAAAATGGTACCATATTGGAGCTGTCTGTTGTGGTATTCATCATGCTGTCACATCCCGAGTGCCTTGGAGTTATTGGAAAGTGGAATTGAGAGAGTTCTGTCATTTCGTGTGGCAATCCATTCACAGGACAGTCACTACAATATTTGCAGTGGTTTGCTTATTTTTCTAGCTAGGCTGACTTCATCTTTAGTAACAAGAAGGCTTCCTATTATCCCATGCATAGTGGTATTAATAGGTCCCATGTAACTGTTCTCTAGCTGGTTTCCTGGTATAACATGACTCGTTTCTAGTCACTGTTCACACTCGTGGACTGTCCCTCCACTGAGGCCGTGGGGTCATTTCTGTGGGACCAGTACATCTGAGTGTGGCTTCAAGCCCCTTATGCTTTTATCTGATGGTGGTGAGGAGGTAAAAGATGAACTTTTATGTGTAGAAAGCTTTTAGTTTCTTCCCACACTAAAATATCAGTTAATATTAAAAGAGCTTTCAAAAATATAAAAAGATACTGTCAATCTTCAATGACTAGATTAAGCAGTTTGAGTGAATTATTTTTGTTTTGGATTCTTGCTGGCAACCTGATGATTGTAAGAGAATGTCATGTTTTCCACAAAAGCAGGAAGGAATAAGATTTTGTTTGGGGAAATAATTATTATCTACTAAAGAGCGTTAATATGAAATGTATAAAGTGTTGATCCTCTTTAGAAAGATAAGTTCTAAAAATTCTCACTCAGCTGTAGCTAAGTGACTGCAAGAAAAGAAAAAGATGGTTTCCTAGTTTGTAGCAGTTTAAATATAATTTAAAAGGTTGGATAATGTCAAAGTAGGTGATGATTTTGATAGACGCTAATGTAAAAATCAAGGCTACTAGAAACAGACTTCAGAAAAATGTGTATTTTAAAACTAGCATTTGGATAGAACTAAATATGCGAATATATTATGCATTTAACATATGATTGTGCACTAGCGTTAATACGCATTCACAACATGTACTATAATAGCTCAGAAGGAGCCTTCAGAGCCTTTATGAGCTATGACATGAATTCATATTAAGAGTTATCCATATGTTTTCTATGCTACTCTTAAAAAAATGTCCACTTATTTGCTATTGCTTTAGGAAGATTAAAACCTCTGAGAAGAAGGCATTTCAGTGACTTTGTGTGGTTTTTCCCCAGCCAGTGTTTTTATTTATGTCATACTATTGTAAAGGAAATGATGGAGGAATCACGAAAACAAGAATGAGATTCTTAAAATCGTAATAAACAAAACTAAATTTGATGCTGCATAAATGTAAAATTAACTTATAAAGTCCTTAACTGCAAAGTAGCAAAACAGGAACAAATGTTGATCATGATGACTGTGTAACTTTTGTGTAGAAATACTGATTTTTCATCTTAGTGACATATGTGTCTTAGTTTGCCTTGTTGCTTAATGTGAGATGAAATGTACCATTGTAACAGGTGAGAAAACATACAATTTAATACTTCATTGACCTAATCTGCTGTTATAAGATCGTATTTGTGTTTGCCTTTTAACTTTCACATTTACCCTTTTCTCTGCTACATATTTTGGAGAACAAATTATTTTTAGATAATGTACACGTACCACACCTTATATTAGGACATGCTAGAGGTAAGGTTTATTTATTGAGAGTGAATCAACATGTTTGAGAGGATAAGGTCAAGATTATAAGGTATACAATCATAAAATAATTTTTATATCCTATTGAGGATTTAGATCAGCAAGCTCTTTGCTTATTAGAAAGGGCAGAATAGTAATGCTTTTGGCAAAGCCATTATTACGCCATTGGTATTCACTAGAATGGACAGAAATAGAACATCACTGTCCTCTGTAAACAGTTTCAATTTGATCTGTGTACATGATAAAAATCTTGGCTTCTCAGTGCATTTAGGTGCTGTCATAGCTGTTGTTGCCAAATAAGAATGCAGTGTGATGTTATTATAGTAAACAGCACTTAGCACAGCTGGCAGAATTGATCAGGGCCACATTAGAGTGAACTTCAGCAGATGACTGACGCAGCAGAAACAATAACTGAATATGCAAACAGTTCTTGCAGCGAATGCTCTGGGGATCAGGCACCATTATTTTTGACTTTGAACAGGGAAAAGGGGCAGATTTGTAACCTCCTTCCATACAGAAGGGTTCTGGGTATTATGTAAACATCTGACTGCCATTTATAATGGCGGTTAGTTACAATGCAAAACTGTAGCCTCCCCTGACTATTTACATTCCATTAATTATTAAAGGAGAAAAACATAAACATCAGATAACTTTGTTTAATGTTTCACATAGATTTTTTTTTTTGAGCCGTCTTTTTTCAATTAATGTTAGTCATTAGGAATTTCTGGTTTAACTTGGACAGCGATGTGTGTGTTTCATTGATGACTCCCACCCCTTCCCCTAATTATTACAAGAACTAATTATGTAAACTACATATTTCTGTTTTCTTATTGTAACGATTGAATTCTTAAAAGTAAATAGTGTAGAAATATCAAGCAACATTTCTTCAGGATATTTCTTTTATTCTTGGTTTTAAGGTCAATTTATATTTTGCTCATTACTAAAAATACAAAAAAAGCCATGCACATAATAGAACGATTAAATTAAACAACGCTTTTATTTGCTGCTTTAGCATTTTTTCATTTTATAGCAAAATTAAACAATTATTTTTATAATGGATTCCAGTTAAGACACACATTAAATACAATAGTACATTCAAGTGCTCTTAAGTGGTCCATTTCCCTGAAATGCCAACTTTCCATATTTTTGTTTCAATAGTCAGCCCCTCTTTCATGCATCAATTTATGCATGCATTTATTAATTTAACAAACACAGGTGTGGCATTGCAGCAATGTAAGGTAGAGTCCCTCAACCCAAGGATTAGAGAGACTATCAAAAAGAAATAAGTATTACATGATGGTTAAAATGATTGCTATTGGCATGTGGAGACAGAGTACCCCAGGAAGTGCTGATAAATCAGGGAAAGTTTCCTGGGGCAGATGACTGAATGTAGACTCCAACAATGAGTGGACAGTCGGAAAGACAGGAAGGAGCAGAGTGTGGAGGCTCAGGAAGAGCATAAGGGAAAGCACGAGTGAAAGCAAATATGACATAATTCATGAATTCTACATGATATCTATGCCCACAGAGTTCCTCACACATAGAAGGTATTTCTATAACTAGCTGTTTGAAAGTATAAAACTTTGAGATAGGACAAGGTGTTTATTTTTGTCTTCAAGCTGGCTGTGGCCACTACTTTCTTTCATCATTCCTCTACGCCTCGCGTTCAGTGAATTACCTCCCTCTGCGCAGAAAGTGGTCAGATTGTATTTCCATTTAGGAAAACACTGTGGTATAGTGGAAGGACAGGACCAGTGACATAATTTGTAGGTCCTAGTGCAAAATCAAAACATGAGGACCTGCATTCAAAGATTATTAATTATTTCAAGATGGTAGCAGCAGACCCTTAAGCCAAATGCTGGGCCCTCCGCGTGTGGGTCCCTGGGGAAAGAAGGTGCTTGGAAAGCCATGATCTAGCCTCCAATCCTCAGCTCTCCACTTATTTACCTCTCACTGCTCATCCTCATGGTGCTTGTTTTTAAAAGGGGGTTATAAAGACTGTGTTGTTGAGTTGTTGTGGGGCTTAGAGATAATGTTTATGAAACCTCAGCCCCTTGTTGGGTTCAGAGAATGATGTAGATGACCTAGCAGTTTCCCACATGTTGTTCCTTTCAACAATATTTACATTTCATCATTGCCTCCTGTTTTAAATCAGAGGCATTCCTTAATTAGGCATTTAAAAGACATTCTTGGAATGCTCTCCTGTGAAAGAATGACACGTGAGGAAATTTTTCAAAATGTTAATAATAATGGTAGTTTGTACTGATGGAAAACTTACTCTGTGGTACGTTCCATGGTAAGTGCTGGTTGGCATTTGTAGAATGTCCTATCATTCATTTGGTGTATTCACATAGTCTTTATCTGATGTAGTCAACCTTTTCTTAACAAATTCCCCAATAAAATCTAAAAAGTGTTCTGAAATTATATGTCTAATAGAAATTAGTCATAGCACATTTTTAGGCAAAGTAAAATCTCAGTATTTTTCACAGCATGTAGGTGTTTGGATTTTGGATTGGTGAACAGAAAAAAATAGAAAATATTTTAAATAGTTAGATATTCCAGTTTGTGAAACTTTCACATTTCAGGCAAAATGGAGATGATTTAGTAAAATTTAATGATGCTATGAAGAATTACACATTAGTCAAGAAAATGTCCCATGTACTTTTGAGGTGCTTACATTAAATAAAAAGACACTCATTGCTCTTTGAAAATCCAGGATGCATATTTCCAGTGTTCACACAGGGCAGAGACATCAAGGATTTGGGAGTGGAAGATGCTGTAGTGATAGATGGAAAAAAATCTGTTGATTTTGATTCATTCAGAGGAGCTCCCAGTTAGATGACTGTGGTAAAGGACCTACTGGGTATGGCAGGGAAATCAAACAACAGGAATATCATTTTAATGGGGTAAGCAGCCTGACCTACGATTTTTCCTAAATAGGTTTTCCTGTTTAAAAGCAAAGACACTGGGCTGGTCCATCTTCCTCTGTAAAATGAACTGTAAGTGCCATTTCATCTCTAAAGTCCTTTAGCACTAGTTTTGGGCCTAATGAACTTCAGCGTTTAGTCTTAAAGTTGTCCCTGCGCTGTTTTCTTTGCCATAAGTTATGTCTCTTCCCACTTTTTGCTAAGCAATGACACTGTTCCCCTGCTTCAGTGTGTACTGTGTTTTCTACCTCAACATTGTTTTATGGCTTTCTTTCTTTCTTCTTCTTCTTCTTCTTCTTTTTTTTTTTTTTTTTTTTTTTTTTTGAGATCCCATTAACAGAATATGGCTAATCTGCATGCACCAGCATCTGTGTAAAGTTGGCCAGTTAGTAATACATTTGAAGTCTACCTTGGGTGGCAAAGGTATCCTAAATTTACTTTTTTTTTTTTTTTTTTTTAACAGTTGAAAGTCACCAGGCTGTGTCCAAAAGATCTTTCTATTCGTTTTCACTTCTCTTCAGAATAGATGGTTCATTTGCCTGGCAAGATCATACATATACTGGGCAAGCCCTTTCTGATACCTAAGGAATGTGAGAGTTGGCCAGGGTGGTCCTGAAATTCTTACCTGAAATACTACGGCTGCTTGGCTCTGAGAAGGTTGCTACAGTGTTATGGAAGGGCCCATCAGAACATAATTCAATTAGAAACCCTGGGGAAATGAGGTTTGGAAGGCAAAGTTCAGCTTTCCTTGTTTATTCCTATGGACCCAGGACAGATATTCTCTAAGTAAATATAGCTCCTGACTTTATATAAACCAAACATTTCCTGAAGAAGGTCCTAGGATGCTTGAGGGTATCCTTACATGTGGGCCAGCTTGGGCAGGAGCATTTTTTTTGTCAGGGAAGCTTGATTTTATTTTATTTTTATTTTATTTTTTTAAAGATTTTATTTATTTATCTGACAGAGAGAGACACAGCTAGAGAGGGAACACAAGCAGGGGGAGTGAGAGAGGGAGAAGCAGGCCTCCTGCTGAGCAGGGAGCCCATGTGTGGCTCGATCCCAGGTCTCCTTGATCGTGACCTGAACCAAAGGCAAATGCTTAACAACTGAGCCACCCAGGTGCCCAGGAAGCTTGATTTTAAATCATTCTTATTATTTATTAATGCTACAGTGTGCTGACTAAATTACATAAGTTAGTTTTAACCCTCATTGCTGTATTTTGAACTGTAAGTAGTGTTTCTTTATAAAAGCTCATTATGGTTCATTTTGTATAAAACATATTATGTATAATAGCTATTCATATGCATAAGTATATAAATAGATAACTGCCAAACTAGTTGTTTATAGTTGCAAGTGTAACTTCATCAATCATATATGTTCTTAAAGAAGTGTGTACCCCACTTATCTGAATCTTTTTTGGGTGGAATATTTACTATACTGTCTTTATGGTATATCTTAAAATATATTTAAATAAGTACATTGATTATAAGTTGATATAGCTTTAGTTGATAGTGAGTGAGACCATTAGAGAAGTTTTGCTAATCATGTGAAGGAACTAGAAACTTTCATAAACTTCTACGAGCAACCAATCAAGTTTGGCACTAACCACTTAAAGGCTTGATCGAGGAACAGACCTAATCTGTGATGCTGTGGGTTTCTTTTACCTTTTCTTTTATCTGAGGTGCTAAAGATTGGCACAGCAAGGAATGGGTTGCTCGTGCTGTGGAGGTGTAAGAGTTCCAAACAGGTTCTTAGTGTAAGATAGTATGGGGTTGACGTGGGGGGTATTTGCAGTGGATTTCACTGTATTGTATTCATCATGGCTGTTTTCGTGCTGTGTTTCTAAGAAATGATAGGAGTGAAGTAAGCTCACTTCATCAACCCAGACGGCACCCAGATGTGATTGAGTTTTGTGCTCCTGTACTCTAAGCTTCCACTTTTTTATCTATAAACAGAAAGACTTACTATCTACATGCTCTTCCATCCCTACATATGAGTTTTCTCTTTATCAGTGCACATTTTGGAAGAATCTTCCGTGTCTCTGAATCCACTTATTAGATGGAACAATAATTTTTTAAGGTATCATCGTAGTTGTTAGTAAGTATAGATGACTCGTATTTTGAGATGTGGTGGACGAACATGGCAACCTCCCCATTTTCCCTGCACTGGGGAGCCCTCCAGTTTCCTAAGGAGTGGTCTCCTTGTTGTGTTTACTTAATGTAAGTTTTCAATGTGGCTGCACCCAGGTTGGTGAATTTTAAAGCACGATTCCCTTTGTAACATTGTCTTTTGGGCACAGATTTGCACAAGTATACTAAGTTGTTTTATGATCTTGCACTTGCTCAGTGATTGGTTCTCCAGGAAGATTCACACTGAGTTACTTCTTAATCTGGATGACACATTTGGATGAAACAGATAAGTTGGTGGAAACTTGAAATCTATGAAGCTATGTTTCATCTAGCCATTCTGTGCCATGCCATTGCGATTTAGACATCCAATAAGATTTATATGTTATGATAGTATAATCCAATTTCCACATTCACCAAGTAGCAAGAAATTATTGCTTTTCTTCTCTTTGACTCTGTGAGGTCAAATCTTCTGACATGCATACTGAAGTTTATATGATAATTATCTTTTGGAGATGATATTACTACAAAATATTCATTTTCATAGGCATTTGTGAGATTATTATATATGTTCTCATGATAATGAAACTCTAGTAGAACTCAAAGAGAAAAGAAGAGATAAACTGAAGTGGAACAGGTGACTTCTTTAATAACTAAGAGATTTGTGGGAAGAAATACAGGACAAAGACTTCTTTTGAAAAAAAATAAAGCTAATGAAAACAAGTTTTCATAATACACAATGCCATATCATTCACAATCTAATTGTTTAAATGAGGTTTAATATGATATTCACTTCACTCTGTAATGCAAGTAGTATTATTGCCACTTTATATATAAATAGGGAGATTCAGAGATGTTGATTTGCCAAAAGTAATTGTATAAATAAAATGAAGACTCTGATTCTAAGTGTAGCATTTTTTTTTTTTTTAAACCAAACCTTGTTTGATTGCTCATATAATTGGTTGACTCCAAGATAAAAGTGGTAGAGCATCAAAGAAAAATTCTGGAGTTTGCTTGAGTTTTCATACACTTTTAATATGCGCTGTTTCATTCATTTGAAAGTCATAGAAGCCCCCTTTTGTATGTGTATGTGTGTGTTCTCATAAAATCACATAAAATTTGGCTTACAGTTTTCATAGTTTACTTGAATTTCAATCCTAGCCAGCACCCATGTACAATATTCTTCAAAGGTAGTTGTTAAATCTGTGGTTAAAATATTCTTGGCCACATATTTTTATGATTCAGCCACATTAGTTGTAAGAGTTCCTGCTTTCTTGAGTAAGTTGGAAGAGTCTATTTATTCCTTGTTCCTACTCGGAAGGGCCACGCTAATCCCCCATCAGCATCATGAGCCTCTAGACATTTGAAGAGACAGCTTTCTTCTTTAGCTCTCCTACCTTCTAGGCATGCTATCACCCCTTCTTCAAGTTTTCTCAGTCATAGCTTTCAGATTTCGCCTCATTGGATACTTTCTAGTTTGTCTGTGTCTTTTCTTTTCTTTTTTTTTTTTTTTTTTACAATATATCAAGCGTGACCTAACTGGTCAACCGATGCAGAAGATGGTAAGAATTTTTAATGCCTTGTTCAAGATACTGTACTTCATTCTTTTTTTTTTTTTTAAGATTTTATTTATTTATATGACAGAAAGAAGCACAGTGAGAGAGGGAACACAAGCAGGAGTGAGAGAGGGAGAAGCAGGCCTCCTGCCCAGCAGGGAGCCTGATGAAGGGCTTCATCCAGGGACTCCGAGATCATGACCTGAGCCGAAGGCAAACATTTAACGACTGAGCCACCCAGGCGCCCCGTACTTCACTCTTTTGCAAGTTTCTAAACTTCATTGCTAAATAAAATATATGATGTGGAGGTCAATTTATCCAAAGATTATCATTTCCAAGTTATCAAATAGTTCAACATTTCATTGCTCCTTTTCTACTACTTAAGAGGGAATCTCTCATCATAATAAATACATTTATTAAGTGTAGTACTTTCAGTAAAGTGACATTTTCACCATATGTCAGGATAGTAAAATTTTCCCATTCATGCCTTATCTATCCTCTATGCTGCTGAACTTTAGAAGTGAGAAGAAAGAAAAAATGGCATGTGGTTCCTTTGTTATATTTTCTCTTTTAGTTTCCAAGGTTTGGAGATTCTATGGGCTTGATAAAATCTTTCTGTAAGCCAGTTGACTCCTGACATAATTAGGAAAAGCTGAGATCACATGGTAACAACTATAACTGTACAAAGATTGACCCATTTTATTTGAAGGAGACTCAAAAAGTTTCTTTTAAATGCAATTTTCTCTTTTGCTAACATGAATATATTAGAAAACAAGTTTTCTAAAAATCAAATACCCATATCAGTTTTATTGATTTTATAAAGTCTTAAAAACTGTTAAAGACATTTAGGAAATGCAAATTGTCTAAGGAATCAAGTCCCATTTCTCTGACCTGGCATAGGGGATCTCCCAAATAAGGTTCATTCCTGGGCTTTGCCATTTATCATGTCAGGAGAGTTGGGAAAGAAACTTAAAGTCCCCTTTATATGTTTATCTGCAAGAAGGGCATATCTACCTCTTAGAACTCTTGGGAGGATTGTACAAAAAGTGAAACCTGTAGCAAAGTATCTGGCTCCTTTCTTGTAATAATCTTAACAGAAACCCTTGACTCCAGCAGGCCTGGCAATCTTGTTACTGTTTTTCAAATACATTGCTATGATTTATTTCCATCTCCATGTCTCAGCTCTTTTGATGTCTCCTGCCTTGGCTTTTCTCTACAATCTGTTTCACCTATCTAGAGCCTCTTCTGTTTTGGAGTACATAAAGGTATTTCCTGATTACTCCATTTTTTTAGTGATCTATCCTTTTTATATTCACGGAATACTAAATTTGACAATAGTTTTGGCACTGAGTTAAGTTTATTGTGTATTCCTGTTTGACCTCTGCTTTATGGAGATACATGTATTGTTCTTCATCATGCAACTGAAAACTCCCATTCTTCTACTTTGTTAGGCATACCATGGTGCAAATACTAGGACCTCAGTGATGGTTATTTAATTTAAAGAGTCATCCAATCAAGAATTCAAGTGTTTTGGCTTTCACATTTGCTGTGTGACTTTAGGAGAAGAATTCCCCTGTAAACTTTTTCATAAATATCTTTGGAGAAATAGTACATGAGCAAGAAGTAGATATCTTTAGAGAGGAGATATTAAGTAAAAACAAAACACAAAGGAAAGGCAAATTTTGCTTATTTAAGAGTTTTATATACTGATCCCTCCCTCTGCACACTGGCCTTTGGAAAATCCTTTGAGGTAAAAAGAAAGATTGCAATATGTCTACCTTTTTAGAAAAAAAAGTGCAAGATGAAGAATGTAATAATATTGAGATATTCAAACCAAGGTGACATTTGGAAGTGCTTATGATTCTGGAAAGAGAAACAAGCACCTTTACTGACAATACAACGTATTTTTTTCAACCATCGACTCTGCCTGAGAGGACTAAAAAGAAGTTTTGTTTGCATTTTTATTCTTTTTATTTTTACACAGGGGAGTAAATACAATAAGCATAGAGTTTCAAGTTTTAAAATGATGAATACATTTTGGGAATATCTGTTAAATAAATTGAGTCTTTCTTTGATAGCAGTTAACACACTTTGCATGTTATACTATCAACATTAGTATGCTATTTGGTGAGATGAGAAGGAAGAATAAAAAGCTAATAATCACCATTGATACTTGGAAGCTTAACTGAAGAAAAGGTTGTTTTTTTTTTTCTTCTGTAGTTGAATTTTCATAGATTACTGGTAAAACTTGGTTTTCCAATGGATCTTTTAGGCTATACTTTTTTTTTTTCAGTATTTTAAGTGATTATACATAGGTGTTGTTTTCTAGAAGGTGAGATTATTTCTTATTTCATTCTTTGGCTGAATGGCTTATTTTTTTCTTTGCCAGAGTAGCCTAAAAAATAATAGAAGAAACATTAATTTACTAAACGGATTTGGGAGAATAATTGTTTATTTTTACATCTTTGCCCTTATATCTAATACTTTTATTTTTATAGATTTTTTTAAAGATTTTATTTGACAGAGAGAGAGCACAAGCAAAGGAGAGGAAGTGGGAAGGAGAGGGAGAAGCAGGCTCTCTGCTGAGCAAGGAGCCTGATGCAGGACTCAATTCCAGGACCCTAGGATCATGACCTTAGCCAAAGGCAGATACTTAACTGACTAATCCACCCAGGCATCCCTTTTTTAAAATATATATATAGATTTAAATATGTTAACTGAGTTAAGTCACATTTCAAATCCAGCAAACAAAATAATCTCTGATATATTTTCACATGCATCACTAATCAATAATCAAGCGTTTTGAAGAAATATTTTGTTAGACTTTTATCTTCAATAGAAAAATGAAAATATAATATTAAATGAAGTAAACAAGTAAACTGTGGGATTTTTCTCCTAAAACAATGATTTATTTTTTTTAATTTGAAAACTTCCCTCTACTGGTGATAGAAGTAATTAGAATTGGAGCACAGTCCTGGATGAGATGAAGAAAATTCTGGTTTGGTTGATGTCTTTTATGCTAAGTCTGTCCTTACTTAACATCACTTGATATGGCACTTCCTTGTGGACATTTTGCCTTTTTATCCTCCTTCCAATAATCAAAACAAAAATCAATTACTGAATGCCTTGGTACTGTGTACACTGGAAGGGTGTGTCAAGAACGTCATAGTCATTGTTTCAAGGAAACTGAGCTTAGGTGGGAGGATAATAAATATATAGCAAGTCAACTCTACAAGATAATGAAATAATAAAAACAACATTCATGTTAAGAAAAGAGAGGTATATTCCGTTTCTCCTCTGAGTTATAATAGTATTAGCTTTTTGCAAGACAACTAATCCACACTAATGTCTTATCTTGAAAATATATTACTATTGTGCTAATACAGGCCATTTCATGTCATCTTTAGTCTTATGGAATGAGTCATGTCCTTGATTTAAGTGTAAAAGGCCAATGGAAGGTAGCAATGGCTTTCATTTTTAAATGATTTTGAAAATATTGAATAGAATATTTAAATCAATGCTTCGTGTTTTTCAGGGTGAAAAATGAATTTTTAACTTTGAAATTATTGTGTACTGAGAAGTGACTGCTGGGAGAGTTAAATATATAATTATATCTCATCCAGGCTTCCTGATGGTATTTTCTTATGTCTCTGTCATCTAACTCTGACAGTTGACCCACCAATTTGAAGTGTCCTGGCGTGTGCATCATTTTCCTTGCAAACACACTCATGTGAATATAAATTAATCAGAATCTGACTGAGGGATTTTTTTTTAATGTAGGTTGAAGTTTCTTTCCATGTGATTTTTTAAATTTAAAATAATATCTACATTCTAAGGTGTCTAGTTTTTTATTCAATATGCTATACTACTGCTTAGTTTTAAATGCTAATGAAAATGGTGGGCATACTTTATAAAGCAAAATGCTTGTAAAAGAAAAACATTCTTAAACTAATGTAGCTTTTTTTTTTAGAGTGAATATTTTTTTGATTGGTAGAAAGTGTGTTTAGAATTCATCTTATTTGATATAGTAGTAAAAATGGCTTGAAGAAGATACGCCAGATGTGTGATTTGGCTGTCTTCATTAGTCTTGAGAAAACAGAGTGAGCAAAGGATAAATTCAATAGATGTTGAATTACTTCTGCGTGTGGGATTCTAGTTAATGAGACAATGTCTGGATGCAATTATTTAGAAAGTTCTTGACCTTTTATTTGTACAAGTTGATATAATCATGATTTCACGAGGAATGATTTTGAAATTCTCAAAACAATTTTAGTCCTCTGTTTATAATGTGTCTTTTACTTCAGGAATCCTGGAAGAGTTTCCTACTTTTAACTTCTATACTGTATCTTTTAAAATCTCATGTGATTAGCTTCAAAGTGTCTTAATTTAAGTTCCCATTTCAAATTTTCTTGCTTACTTACAAAGGGAATTTTGAACAGTATTCTGTTCCAACACCCTCATATTTTTTTCTTTTATATTTATGACAAAAACAGAGAGGGGAAAATAAAAACACACATAATAGTTGTTACTGGCCAGCTCTGCAGACTTCGCAGTCAGTGACAACTTCAAAAGCCATTCCTGGCATGTAGCTCTCTTCTTCTAGAGTTGTCCTATCTAGCAGAGTGGTCACTATGCTCTTCTGATTCCTGCGCAATTGAAATGTCAGTAGCCAAATTCAAATTCTGCTAAGTGTATGGTATGAACCCGATTTAGAAAAGGTAATAGGGAAAAAGAATGTAAAATAGCTCAGTAATTTTCACATGCATTACATGTTGAAAGAATATCATGGACATATTGAATTATATAAAATATGTTATTCATTTTACTTCAGATTTTTTCAGTATGATTACTGAAAAATGTAAAATTTCGTCTGGGGCTTGCATTATATTTCTATTGGACAGTGCTGTTCTAGACATGAGTTCATCTTCCTTACACACTATCAATGCCTCAAGCCATGATGATTTCATCTTTTCATTGTCTTCTATCCCTACCATCCTCCACAACCTCTTGTGTGTTAGCTTCCACAAAAATTCTACTGAAATTTCTCAACTTCCCCTGAGAGTGGCCAGCAAGCTTCTAATTGCCAGATTGCCTCAGTTCTTATCCTCTTAACATTTCTGGTGTGTGTGTGTGTGTGTGTGTGTGTGTGTGTGTGTGTGTGTGTTTCTTTCTCTAGCATTTGGCAGCTTTCTTTTTAAATTTTCATTATACTGGTGTCCATCCTATCATTCTGATCCCCTTTCCCTCAATTTTATCCCTCAACTAATATAATAAATATGGCTTTTTCAATCAGGAACTGTTTATAGGCCTTTCATCAGACTGCTAAATTTGGAGATCGTGTGGGACAAAACCAACTCTTCATCCTGCCTTGATGCACTCTTCTACGTGTGTCTGTCACGGTTGAGATTTATGTCTTCCTGTTTGTAAAGATTACTCCTCATGGCAGAATCAGGTCCATGGGAAACTCCTGTTAGTGATGAAATTATATGGTGCCCCATAGGTATGTTGGAGTCATTGAGAGCCACTCTTTCATAAAGTATCAAAGAGGGGTGCCTGGGTGGCTCAGTTGTTTAAGTGACTGCTTTCTGCTCAGGTCATGATCCTGGAGACCTGGGATCAAGCCCCACATTGGGCTTTCCACTCGGTAGGAAGCCTGCTTCTTCCTCTCTCAGTCCCTCTGCTTGTGCTTCCTCTGTAGCTGTGTCTCTCTGTCAAATAAAGAAATAAAATCTTTCAAAAAAAAAGTATCGAAGAATCCATGATTTGAACTATTATCTCTGTGCAAATGACTTCCACGTTTATGTCCTCCTCTCTTTCCTGAGCCCAATAGTACATGTCTGATTACTTGAATATCACCCTCAAGTTTATCTTCACTTTCATCTTTGCTCTTTATGTTTCCATTAGGATCACTTTTATTTCAGCCAACTAGGCCCTTAATACTTTTAATTATCATTAATAAAGAGGCTTCTTTCACTTGACCTGTATATTTCATAAACTCTTCTACCCTGTTCATTATAACCTCTCTACGTCTCCAGCTCATATTTTCTCAACTTCAATCTTCCTATTGTCTCCAACCTATAATATTACTGATCAATTCTGGGACATCATAGATTTCAGGAAAAACAAATCTTCTAAATGATATCTTTGCCCATGACTCTTTCCATTTGTGTTTGAAAACAAAGTAACAACGGCAAAAGAAATGAACCAAAAAACCTACAAATCTTTCAACAGTTACTGATTGGTTATAAAGTTAAAGAACAATCTGTTTTGTTTTTTTAAGGCTCTTTATGAATTGTTTTCAAACTACTACTAGATTTACCTCTTACTTCAGTTTAAATGATATGTTCACTAATCTTTTATGCCTTTGGTGTCTTTCCCTCTGACAGAAATGAGCCTCCTCTGCCTAGCCCTGCCTCTATCCTACTGTGAGCTTGCAAGTTCCTCCTCTGTTTCAGAGCTCTCTCAAATGTCACCTCTTTCAAGAATAGTGTGAAGGCTTCTCACAGCCCCTCGTTCTCTCTTCTGAACTCCCACAGCTTTTTCTCATCAACTTTTAAAAATGTCATTTATGGGGTGCCTGGGTGGCTCAGTCGGGCGTCTGCCTTCAGCTCGGGTCATGATGCTGGAGTCCCAGGATCAAGCCACGCAGCGGGCTCTCTGCTCAACAGGAAGCCTGCTTTTCCCTGTTTCACTCCCCCTGCTTGTGTTCCATCTCTAGCTGTGTTTCTTTCTGTCAAATAAATAAAATCTTTTTAAAAAATGTCATTTATCACACTGTAATGGTGTTATAGTTATCCATAAACATGTTTTACATTTTACTTACTCTGTTAAGAAAATAGGACCCATGTCCGATTCAACTTTGTGTACTGCATAGCTGAACATATATGATGTAATACATTACGTATTATAAAAGTTCAGTATTTATTAAATGAATGAATGTACTCATGTACATCAGATCTATTAAGAAAACATACTGTCACTGATCTCATCCCATTGTTACGATTATCTATCCTATGTGTATGTCTAGGCTAACTATTGAAAAAAAGAGAAAACGTTCATATTTACTTGCCTCCATCTTTCTTAGAAAAAAGAGCAATGCACTTGGAGTGTGTTAAAATGCTCTGAATTCCTTTCTGTTCTCTGACCCTTTCAAATGTACCAAACCATATTCCATAGGTTTTTCTGCTATTGTGAGGTCCCAAGTTCACCTGATTTTTCAATCTATAAACCCTCATTATATTTGACTAAATGTGATTAGGTTTTTTTCCCCCTCTTAAATTCTTGAGGGGCTTTTCCATGTGTCCTTCTGGTTTCATCAATAAAAATGCCCCTGTATCCAAGGTCTTCAGTGAGGATATGCTCCCACATACTTAACAAGCACTCAGTAAAGTTTGGAATGAATCCTATGTGTAATTGGTCATAGTGATCATCGATTCTTCTAAGGCAAGTCACAGAAGTGTAGATAATAGTGTTCCTTTTCCTGTAAGCTTATTGCAATAATTATTATTATTTGGTTATTGGCAGCCACCACAGCTATTCTCAAAGATGCTTAAGGTTGGTGTCTAGAAAATACATGTACACTTCTATGACTGCTGACATTTTCCCGACTCTGTTGATGCAGCTCAGTGCCTTCTGGTGGCCGGTACCACAAAGATAGATTTTGAAAGCGTTTTATATGACCTTTTAATAAAGTGAGGTATGAAATAACCAGCAATCATTTACGGTTGCCAGAAATGGCATGTAAGATGTCTTTAATTTTATAGATACCCACAATGTGGCTAAATCCTTGTTGCTATCTAAAGCACACTTTAATTTTGTTGGGTTATATATTAAAAAAGGGTTTGTTATATTACAACAAAAAAGTAAGTTTTTGAAATGGATTACCTCATGGGAAGTAAAAATAGTGGGACTGATTTTCCTCAGGGTCCAAATTATTTAAAGAATAGGGGAACTAGAATAAATAAATTATTATAAAATAAGAAAAAAAATAATAAGGGAAATAATGCAGTAAACTTGAACTCTTTCAGGCTACAGGGTCCCATCTGAGCAATGCCTTTAACAGGTAAGGAGGGATATATATTCAAAAGAATTTTATTTTTTAAAATAAATTTTAAGAGATATGTTCTGGTTGACTTATACGAAAGACTTTTATGACTTGGATTATATATAAATATTCATTTTAAGAGAATAATATGGATTCTTTATGATGACAAATGTACAATTTTATAAAATGCTGTCATTAAGAAAATGCCACCCTGTAATGAAAAACTGCACAGTGCCGAACTTACTACCAGGAAGTGACCAACACATGGGATACCCTTACTGTGGTAATATTTATATATTTGAAGAACTCTTGCTCCCTAGTGTTGTCCAAATCACTCCTGGTGAGAATACAGTTTCACTAACTCCTGATTTGTACTAGTTCAGTGTTAAAGTTATCACAGTGGGTCCAAAGATTAATTTTTCAAATAGTGGTAACAATATAAAATAAGATAAAAGTTAGGCATGTATGATATATTGTTCTTCACTTACTATTTCTTTTTTTTTTTTTTAAAGATTTTATCTGTTCATTTGAGAGAGAGAGAGAGTTCACAAACAGGGGGAGGGCCAGATGGAGAGGGAGAAGGACAAGCAGACCCCCTACTGGAACACAGGCCAGATCCCAGAACCCTGAGATCATGATCTGAGCCAAAGCCATAGACTTAACCAACTGAACCACCTAGATGCCCCTGAACATCATTTCTTTTTAAAGGACTTTTGCTATATGTTTAGAATTTATTCTGGAAGTGATACTGGGGAAGGAGTTCCAGTTAGAGGGCATGATATGAGTAAATATATAGGAGGTGGGAAATATCGGTGGGAACAAGGAGAATGAATCGATAAAAGAAGATGTTAGAATAGGAGTTTGGGATCAGACCATAAAGACATACTAGTGCATGCTAAGGGGTTTGGGAATATCTTGTAGGGAAGTGGTTGGTAAACCGTTTCTGCAGAGGCCTAGATAGTAAATACGTAGTGTAGGCTTTGTGCACCATATGGTCTTTGTCACAACTACTCAGCTTTGCCATTGTGGTGTGAAAGTAGTCAGGGATATTCCATAAACACATGAGCTCGGCTGTGTTCCAATAAAATTGTGTTTACCAAAACTGGTGGGTAATATTTGGCCTGTAGACTATAATTTGTTGACCTCTGCTCTAGGGAATGGAGAGCCAACTGATGGCTTTTTAAGTAAAGAAGAAGGTACTTAAACTGAATGTTGAACTAAAGCAATGGGAGAGAGAATGAATGGGTGGAATAGGTTGGATAAAACCTTTGAAGTAGCAGCTGATAGACTTCATGAAAAATTCAAGGTAGAGGGAAAGAGGTGGCCTTTCATAGTCTGGTGCCTACATGAAGCTGTAGATACTGAAGGAATCAAGATCAGCAAAATCTTGGTGGGTTGGAATATAGATCAAATACAGGTAACATATATCTCATAGAGGTGAATGTAAGATCCTGCTTTGAATGAGTTAAAATGATTTATGTAGCAATATTATGTATAAAAAGTATTTGGAGATTGTAGTTAACTACATTCTCAATTATGAGTTAACAGTTTGAGGAGGCAGTGCGAAAAAGGGAAAGAGTAATGATAGTATTTCAGAAAGCCCTTTGGAATTACAAGAGCTAAGTTTAATTATTCTATTTGATCTTTACAGTAACTTCTAAAAAATGTAAGCCATGTCTTTTTCTTATCACAGAGACATAATTCAGGGTAATTCAGGGCTAAGTTTCTTATAAAATGGCATCCAGTTGGATTGAGCATCTATTCTCATAACTTGCCAATATTTTAGACCCAAGTGATAATGACACCAGAATCCATCCTATTATTTGAGTGTTAAAGTTACAACCATGAGAATTAGTTAAGATGTTTATTGTATAACATCCTTACTTACATACATATATATGCATAGTAGATGCAAATAGATTATACATAAAGGAACAAATTTAAATTAGACAATATCATGCAAGAAAAGTAAACATTTGACTGAGTGGACTTTTGACTTGACACACATAATCCATACACTTGTTAACAAATATTCTAAATCAGAATTAGAGGACTTGTTCTTCATGTGATTGAGAACATACGTTTTACACAAATTTTATTCTTTTTATATACTTAGCTTTTAACCTGGGGAAAAGGAATGTATAAATAAATACTTGATTCTTCTTGAAGAGCAGGTTTGTGCAGAATGAACTGGGCGGATAACCTCAGGTAATGACTCTTGCCCTTCCTTGGAACTTTTCTACCCTTTTGGTTGCTTTATTTTTCTTTTTTAAGATGAGCAAAGCTGATAAATGTTCATTGTATCACGAGGAAATGTCTTTAATCTTATACATACTTTTATAGACATAATATGCATATCCAGAATAATTTGGTAAGATGATTTTTGAGAGGACTGGCAACAAAGTGTTCATTCCACATTCTTATGTTTATGACACAGTGCTAAATCAGAGCACTTTTACACAACGGTGGAATTAGTAGTGTATATTTTTGGAACTCAGGTACCCATCAGGTTTAATCTGTTTTAAAGCCTTGTAAACAATTTTAGGAAGTTTTCTAATTTTTGTTATGTGTTGAATATTACTGATTACCTAATGTTCTTCTAATGTGACCAAAAACCTTATCACCTTACGTAAATACACTAACTGTCGACTTTGCATGTACCTATTTTATTGTCAACTGGTGCTAAAGTTTCATTCTGTTTTCCTTAGGTCTCTCATTGTGCTTTATTATGCTCTTGCATAGATCCCATAAGCCCCGAGGAATGTTTAAATAATACTAAGTGATGTAACATAAATAGCAGTGTGCTGGCATGAGAATAATTTTGTGATGTCTTTATTTCGATATCAGTCCTGATCACTAGTGATGACCATCATCACCTAAGATTCTTGTCAAGGTCATTACCATGTTGATGCTTTCCTTCCTGAAAATACATTTAATTTTCTTAAGGAGGAGGACTGTTCTCTTATTTAATCATTATTGTGTGTGGCTTTTGAAATAATTATATACTAAAATTACATGCTTGAAATGAAATTTTGTGCAACTTAGATTTTTTTCTGTTCCTCTTGACATTCTAATCTATCAGTATTTTCTGTTATATGTGTGGCCTAGAATGTGGGGTTTGGTTCAGAAATGCCTGATGATTGATCAAAACGGGTGTGAAAAGAAAGCGTGCTCATATTGGGAATACTTTATTCTAACTAAATTTGTACCCTGGGACATGAGACCATTCACTTCATCTGTACAAGTGTTTAATGCAAAATCTCCAATTTAAGCGGAGTGTCCTGGGTAATCTGGTGAATTTCCCCCTTCTTGTCCTTTACTTTAAGATTTTTTTTTGTATTCTTTTACTTGGAAATCCTTCATCAATCTGAGGTGAATTACAGGACAGACTAAATAAAGGAAATAAAGCCTTCCATATGATTTTCATTCACTTTCTGTTCCACTGAATAAGATGGCTAATTATCATATTTAATTTACATGGTTAAAAAAACCTCAGTAACAAAACAAAACCCGAACAGGTGGTTTGTATTGAAGAAATAAAATAAGCTTTATTATTAGAGACTAGAACAATTCTTTTTCTATTATACATTACTTGGGTAAAATAAAGTAGACAGCTCACGCTGAGAAAGCTGAAACGTGAAGAATGCAAGAGTTTAAAGACCAACAAGACACTCAGGAGTGTCTGGGGCTGGGATCTCTGAACATTATGACGAACCATCCAACTTGAATGAATAAAAAGCATGAGCTGGTCTGTTGTTTGCTTTCAGTTTTGAAAGTCACTTTATAAATTGAGCATGCTAATGATTTCATCTTTCCGACCCAATTTATAAAGGCATTTATGTCTCCTATGTTGAATGGATTTGTAAGGGGCTAGTGACAATTATTTTTATTGCTGAGTACATTTTTTTTTTCTTTTGAAGCACAGTTTTTGTAAGTGATAATAATAATGATTATGCTGGTACATTCCTTACAGTCATTTACTCATTTCCTTAGGCTCCTCACTAATGCTATCAACCTAAAGGTGTCTCTCCTCATAATTTAACACTTCACCTGAGATGTTTAGGTTTTAATTTGGGAAATTCTAATTGAGGGTTTTAAATGCATAAGCATTTCCAAAGAGATATGATCATACTTTTGTCAAGGATTACACAGTAAGAGAAAGTCCATCATGTTACCAAATAAAATTTTCTAAATACTGAAATTGAAGGCTTTCTTTTTGTACTGGAGTAGATGCACTCCAAGGAAAATTAATGCTTATGAAAGGCACTTCTTGTGTTTTCATTTAACTGTCATTAAAGAGACAGTGATTTTTGAGAGTGCTGATATATTCATATATTTTAATTGTAGAAGTGCTGGATATGAGGAGTGTTTTGAATTAAATTCCACACCTGATCACATGCCTGTTGGAAGATTTCCAGAGTGTGCCCTGGAAGGGACTGTTACTTTCAAGTCGCACCACTGAAATTAAGATCTACTCCCTAGAGAAGACAAGTGAATTAACACAGTATGCTTTATGCACAATGAAAACAAACTAATCTGGGTTACTACCTTGCTTAGACCTGTGAAAAGCGGAGTAGGATCTACCTGCAGCTGATTGAATGAGTTCTACTTTTATGTTAAGAATAGAATCAATGATTTACTATGTGGCTTTTCTTTAGATTCTGAAATGCTAAGATTCTCTGAAAAGCTAGGGTTTTAGGCTAATTACAGTCCACAGTAATAGTCTCTTGCCCTCGGATTTCCTTCCTCGTTTTTAACTTTTTATTACACATGGCACAAGCTAATCATTGATAACAAAATATTGATGCTAAAAAATCAACAAACATATATATTGCCAAACTTTTTGTATTTTGCTTGTATGTATCAAACACATTTTAATGAAAAGACATCATAAATGCTATATTGTTAGCAAACAAATCATAATCACTGAGACATGGAGGAGTATTCAAAGGCTAGAGGATTTTGGTGATGAAGACAGGAGAAATAATAGAAATATGCACCAGGGCTGTTGGTGTATCTTGTAGGGAATATCTAGAAAATTAGATTAATCAAGGAGCAGACATTTGGAAGAAAGTTTGTGTGAATGCCTGACAGTCTTGCTCTTTCCCTCATTTCAAATGTTGGCAGGGTAGCAGGCAGCTCCAAGGGAAATGTGCTCCTTTCATACTTGAGTAATTGATGAATTGTATGCAATATGCAAATGAGAATCCATAAATCTTATGAATGACAGCTTAATTTATGTGAGCCTTAATGAATGCAGGATTAGATTTTAATTAAATATCCTCAAAGGCACCCTGAGTAGTAGATTTTTTTAGGCCTTGTTTTTTGAAGACTTGTTTCTCAAGCAATACATTTTACAAAAGCAGAAAACAAGGCAAAGAACTTAGGCTATTATTTTAATAATAAGCATTGTTTCATTTTACATAAAAAGCGGCAGATCAATTGAGAACTCCTTAACAAAATATGTACAGATCTCCTTATTTTGTACACATTTCACCAAATCTGATTACTTTTAATTACTGTTGGTCTCTGATATCATATGCTATTTTTAATTACAAGAAAGTTATTAAAACTTTACCAAAAAATACACTAGAGCTGAAGGGTTGTTTAATAAAAGATTATATTAGATAGATAAACATTTAAAATATCAAATCTAATTTGACTAAAATAAAGTCTTCCTAACCATTTCTTCTTTTTTAAAATTGCCTCTCTAGACGATATCTAATGAGATAAGATGATAAATAAGACTGTTTCATAATGATATTTAATAAGGAGAATTGCATTCTAAAATTAGACTGAAATGATGTATACTCTTGTGAAAGAGTTACTTCCTTAATTCACTTTAATACCTTAGATGTAAATATAAATTTTTCACTGACTATATATTTGGTGACAAATACCATTTTACTTTTTTGTTAGGCATCTCCTTTTAGAATTAGAATTTTTTAATTTAGTTAGATTACCAATGCTCATATGATTTGGTGTTTAGAATCTGGACATTTATTTCTTCCATTTAAAGTATTTTGTGACATCACACTGAGCCTACCTTTTATTTTTCTTATTTATTTTTTATTTATTTTTTATTTTTTAAAGATTTTATTTATTTATCTGATAGAGAGAAACACAGCCAGAGAGAGAACACAGCAGGGGGAGTGAGAGAGGGAGAAGCAGGCTTCCCGCCGAGCAGGGAACCCAATGTGGGGCTCGATCCCGGGTCTCTGGGGTCATGACCTGAGCCGAAGGCAGTCGCTTAACCAACTGAGCCACCCAGGCGCCCCAAGCCTACCTTAAGTACTCAGTTGTTCCAACTAGATCAGTCTTTAAATCTCAGATATAAAAGTATTATTTTGAGTTTTCTCTCTGTAATACTACAAGTACTTAGGTGAATATAAGTTGGAAAATACACATTTTTCTCTAAGTAAAATAAATTTACGTGTTCAAAATGCTGTTTATTAAACTTTTAGGTAAAAGATGAATAGAATCTGGGGATCTAATGTATAGCCCGGTGACTATAGTTAACAATACCATATTGCATGCTTGAAAATTGCTCAGAGGCAGGTCTTAAATGTTCTTAACACACACACACAAACACACACACACACACAGATGTAACTATGTAAGATGACAGATATGTTAACCTTATTATGGTGATCATTTTACTATATATATGTATATATATCTCTCAAATCATTAAGTTGCACATCTCAAACTTACATAACATTATATGTCAATAAAGCTGGAGAAATGCAATTTAATAACCTAAGATCTATGCAGATGTGCAGGTGTGTGATGCACTGGGTAGAAGAGTTGTAAACATGGCAGTCAGAGTCTGGGTCTAGCTGAGGTTCTGGGGTAGGGTGTCCGGGAAGTCCTTGCAACTGCACAGTTTTAGGTATATGACCATATGTTCACTTTACTGACTAGGAGCCTATATAGCCTTCAATAGGTTCTCAAGGGATTCATTATCTAAAAGATAAACTTCTATAATACAAACCATATAAGCAAATACATACTTAATGGAGCAAAGTGTATCTGTATAAAACCAGACAAAAACGTGTAATCCAGTCTTATAATCTTACAACATTCTCAAAGCTCAAGTATGCATAAACATGTGTTCCTTAAATCTTTAATTAATGATTTTTAAAATACATATTATTTATCTTCAGAGCAATACCCAAGCAAAATATCCTACATTTTTGTTTTATTTTCAATGACCATTGCCATCTTAAAACATTGTGATCAATTTAGAGATCACTTCTCTAACAGATATTACCAAAGAACATCTATTGGCCAAAGTCAAATTTATATGTGCAAGAAGGATGGCAAAATACTTCCAGAGAAAACATATTTAAAAATCTTTTAGAAAATATCAAGATTTAACTGACTTTAAATTTGCTGGAATGTTATATAATTTAATGCCAATAAAGAGTTGCAAATTGTCGCATAGTACCAAGTTTGTATATTTAGGTTTTTGTTCATCTGTTTCACACTATATTATATAGTTTATATTTATGCCGTTTAATCAACTAAACTGTGAATGTGCCACTCCCTTTCCTGAGAGGTAATAAACAAAGCTATTTTACTTTAATATTAAAAGTAGGATTATACAGCAGACTCAAAGAAGGGGTAAACTCATGCTTGAATCAAATTAGGGTTCCTAAGATGAGTTTTAAAGCAGAATTTCATATTCAAGTCAATTTGCTTTTATTTATTTCTCCTTAATCTTCTTTATGAAACTCAACTGAATCTGGCTTCATTTTCTTAAAGGTTACATTGCTCAAAATAGTTAAAGGTGTAGCAATGAAGATGCCTTTGTATAAATATGGTTTTTAGAGATAACCCTCTTATTATGTTTTTGTGGGGAATTTTTCAAGACTTTTTTGTATTACTAATTTCATTGCAAAACAGTTATTTTTAAAATTTTTATTCTTAAGTACAGGACACATAGACCATATGTTTTTGTCATTCACAGCATCTCATAGCATTCTTTGCAAGGATAATAGCCCTGGTTAGAAGTTCTGCATTTACAGTAGGTGAAATTGTTGGACAGAATTGTTTCTTTGTTAATCCAGAAGTTATAGTTAGTTTTGGTTGACCTTTAATATAAAGATTAACTGATGAAGAAAAATTTATAAGTTGAATATTTTAAACTGTCAAATATTTGAAGATTTTTATTCCTCTAATATGGTCTTTATTGAGCTAATTAGAGTGTTCTTTTAAAAATTAAAATGGCCATAAATCATATAGAATTTTAGTTTCAAATTCCTTTATATTCTTTTCTCTGTTTAAAACTCCAGGCATAACGTAGATAAGTTGTTTAATTTGTTATTAAAACTAAGACAAATTTTCGGGGCGCCTGGGTGGCTCAGTCATTAAGCATCTGCCTCCGTTCAGGTCATGATCCTGGAGCCCAGAGACTGAGCCCTGCATAGGGCTCCCTGCTCAGCAGAGAGCCTGCTTCTCCCTCTCTCACTCCCTCTGCTTGTGTTCCCTCTCTAGCTGTGTTTCTGTCAAATTAATAAATAAAATCTTAAAAAAAAAACTAAGACAAATTTTCTATGTGCTTCATTCATACTTTATTCAGCAGACTTTGAAATAATTCATTTACTTTATACTTTGTATGAAAATCCAAAAAATTTAGGAAAGGAAATATATGGTGTCCATGGAGCATTTCATATGTGCTTCCAGCTAATTTTGAACAGCAGGTTACAGAGCAAGTTTTATTTAAATTTTGATGATCTTCAAGCTTTTGTGTTGGTCAGTTGGAGTAATTTAGGGTTTAAATTGGCATGCATTTGATATATTAATTTTAATCATTGTAAAAGTAATTACATTGGTCCATACATGAAAAGATCACTTAGCAAAAAGTGCTAGCTGAGGATCACCAGATGGAGTTGTCCAAGTATAGAAAACGTTTCAATAGTTCTTTGGGGGAAGGTTTTCAAATTACTTTTCTTTGGAGCTAACCACGATAAAGACACTCATAAACCCCTTAGAATTTTTTGATGCTACAATTCTTTCTGTATTTTCTGCCTTTCTTTGGAAATTAAAATGTTTGAAATAGTTCTCACTAGATAGGGATTTATATTTCTGCGAATGCCTGCAAATTGTTTTCAAATGCCAAAGGGTCTCCTTCAGTCTAACCTAAAAATTGTTGCTACTCATCAAAATATTCTGAGAAGAAAGTGAAAACAAAAAGTACAAAATAATAATTTGTCATTTAAATTGTTAAGTAAGAGGAGGACTTATGTGGGGTACAAAATAAAATTTAAACAAATACACCTTACTAAAAACAAAGTCTATCTGCCATATGGTAAAAAGAGCTATCAATATTGGAATCTTCTGTTCACATAATGATTAGAACCAAATTTAGTTACTGTGTCAAATGCAAGTCAACATCAAAGGAGCTTCTCAGCATTATTTCTCACACACCTATTTATCTGTCCTGTCTGAACTTGTATCTTAAAACGTGACACAAATACTTGGGTACCAAGTTTACTAAGACATTTTAGTAGCTTTCATTTTATTTAAGATAGATAAATGTATAGCTGTTTTCTGATTTTAATACCCTAATCTGTGGGAAAAGAGTAAAACAAAGCTGGGAACTCTCAGCACATTATACCTTTCCCTTTTATAGAAGCCTTTAGACAGTTCTGTGCCACTCTTTCAGAAAATCTCCAAATAGCAGTTGTTCTGTCTCTAACTCCAGCTCCCAAGCATTGAGGGAAAGGTGATCAGAACTGACCGTTCTTGCCCATACCCCAAATCCATCCCTGGTACTTGGAGAAAACCGGAGTTTTCTTTAAAACCCATTGTGTAGATGCAGACGCCGAGGCCAGAAACTCTCAGGTCACACCAACAAGCAAAAGCTGAAATTTTTAACTCCTGACTCAAAATCCAAACCTCTTTCCTCTTCTCATGAAACTGAATGATATTGTATGTATGACTGGCCTTTCAGGTCTCCATTAATGTTTTTATAATTAGGGTTTCTAGAGAGTTGGAACAATAAATGAGAAAATGATATATCTCTGTTTGGGGATCATTTTAAATGATTAAAAATGTTTACATTGATAAAAGCCATGCTTACTACACTTTTCATGAACTATTATCCCAGAACATCCCACTTCCAACCTATTTCCCTTCAATAAAACCATTAAGAATTTCTTTGATGTTCAGTATGATTTAGTCACAAGAGGCTGCAATGAAGAAACCATTAGAATTTTACATATAAGGGATTCCATCCCATACTTATTTAAAGAGAATGTAGTTTTCTGAATTAATATTTTTTAAATAAAGAAAACAAGCAATCCTGTATCTCTCCTATGAGGAGATATGAGATTTCATAGGAAATCTGCATTCATTAGTAGGCCCAAAAAGGTTCAAGGTGGGGGAATTTAGTGTATGAAGAGAAAACAAAAGTATTGAACTTCCTCAAATCTTTCACCATCTCAATAAGAAAAGTGGAAAGGAAGATAGTTTTCTCAATTTCATCCTGATTGTGTTACCTATGTGTAATAATGCATAATATAGAAACTTGTTTATAGAAAATGGAAATGGCATATGCTGGTTGCACACTTCTAAGGAATATTGTTTCTAATATACAAATTATTTAGAATAAGGATTTATATACTGGAGTAAAAATAACTTAATGGTATAAGCTTATAATTGCCAAGAGCATATTTTCTAATTTTATTTTCTAATTTTAGAAAATTGAGCATATTTTCTAATTTTATCCCTATAATAAATATCACTATAATAAATATACTGTTCAAAGGGATTATTAAAGCATTCAGATATATTCATAACTTTAAGTGTCTGTATTATACCCCCTCAATAAGTAAAATGCTTTAATGTACTGTTAAGAACTTTAAAATCTTAAATTGGTTATTCTGTATTTTTTCCCAAAAAATTTAAGGAAAAACCTCTGTTGGAATTTCTGAAATTATTTGAAGATATCACAAAATAGGTAATCACCTATGTAAAAAATAATTAATTGCATTGCAGATACAGTGGAACAAAATTAGGAGAAAGTAAGTAGTTTTGAATCTTCATATGACTGGCGAACATTTTCGCTCATTTGAAATAGTGGTTGAAAATGAAAAGTAGAGATTGGACCTTAATTGTAAAATTGATATAAGAAGCCTCTAATACCAAGCTGCCTTTAAAGTGTGCAAAGTCACACAATTATAGAATTTGGAATGCCCCTAGTTACCAAATGAGTGAAAGTGTTTGGCCCTTTAATCCAGAGCCCTTGGTAGATAAAAATATGTTCATCTTTTACCTCCCCTAGTGATAATTATAATTGTATTGTTGGATCACATTTTTTGACTCTTGTGTAATTTAGCTCTGTCAGCATTAATCTCTTGGCTGTTCACATCAGTGGAACTAAATGTCGGCTTAATATTATGTAGGTTAGATGGTTGTCATCCTAGTTGGGGAAAAACAATGAAAGAATTTACTGTGGTATTAGGCAAATGTATTATGAGGGCACCAGGCCCAATATCTGAACATTTATACTACAGTGGATTTATATTTTATCACTTGCCAATTTGGAACTGGAGTTTTACTTTCATCATGTGAGGATCGGTGCTACATGTGTTTCTTAAATATCTGTAATTTACTTTTCTTAGTTTTTCCAAGCAGGGTTATTATTACTATTCGCTGTACAGTTATTTATAACAGGAAGTAGCTGTGGATTATTATAAAGGAGATTTACATTTTTCTTTCCATATCTGATAGCTGTTACATTTATCTGGGTGTAGGAACACTGACAGGTGTGGGGGAAACAGCTTGAAATAAACTCACTACTGTAGGAAAAGGAAACTTTTGATAAAGACATCTTAGAACTGATAAGTAAAGTACAGAGGACATAACTGTGTGCTGTTATGTACTATTTTATTACCTTTATGTTGATCTTAATCTTTTATAAGTATAGCAAAGCATTGACAAAGGAAGACTAAATATGGACATTTGTATAATGTGTCTTTGGCTGCAGTGTAATCCTTACATCAAGGAGTAGTTAGCAGGCAAAGAATTCACATTTCATTAAAATACAGATAGTATTCTTTATAGAATCTGAAAACTTAAACACTGTGGAGTGCTTTGGAATTTTAAATGAATGGTTTCCATTTATATTACTTTTTAATTTACTTAGTCAAACACATTTGTTAAACATGATTTTGAGCTGAGCCTTGAACTAGACATTGTGGCTGAAAATAGGGCAGCAAGGTGTGTCGCTTGCCTGATAGAGAGAATATATCATATTTGGAGAATGGAAAAGCACGCTGTGTAGGGGGAAAGATTTAAGACTTAATAAGAGAGCTCACAAATAAATATTATTGATAGGTCAATAGAAACCCAAACTTCTTATACTGCCGGCCTCTCAGAGTTTATCGCTTTCTTTTGTCCCCTTTACCTACTGATTCCAGCCATACCAGCTTTCCTCTGGTTTCCTGATCAGACCAGAGTGGTCCTGTGTAAGGTCCTTTGCATTCAACACCCATTTGCTGGAACATTTTTCTCTTTTTTTTTCCCCATAGCTGGAAATATTAATATTCAAGCCTCGCTTTCTTAGAGAAGTCTTTCCTGTCCTACTAATCTAAAGGCACGATTTTAATAAGCAATTTATCTATTTATTTTTTGTCTTTCTCTGCCCTGAACCTTCCCCAGGACACAACAAACTTTTAATAAATGTCAAATGAATGAATAAATAGCAAAGAGAAGTATAGGGATAAAGGTGGGAACAGTCAGTAAAATTCAGTGATGCTTTTTAGGGTTGTCACTTTTAAATCCATTTTTGATGGGAGGAGAGCTATTACTTCTTCACCTACGTAAGAAGAAAATACTGGTGGTGATATATATGAAGCGTGGAGGATGTGAGGGCAGAACAGAAAATATCAGGTAGATTTAATTTCTGGAAGATACCTATGCATTTAACTCTGGTGCAGCAAATAATGTTTGCATGTCAACTATATATGCATGAAATTGTAGTATGAACTCAAATGTAATCAGTTGGTGAGAATTTGGGTATAAAGTCTGTAAAGGGACAAAAAGGCCAAAAGAAGAGGCAAGGAGACCTTCGGTAAGGCATGGGAGCTGTGGTGTTCCTTGAGCAACAAATCCAATGATGAAGCAAGCCATTCGAATGTTAGGTCAAAGTTCACCTTTCAAAGATCACCTTCAAAGGTTTCATTTATTTTTCTTAAGAAACGGCAGTAGAGGTTGCATTCACACAGAAGGAGCCTCTTTTAAATGCAAATGCTCATAATTTAAGCTTTTAACCTTAATTATCAATTAAATTCTTGCAGGGTTTAGTTGATTTGTTGAAAGCAAAATACTGGAAAGTGTGCACGGCGAGGGGATGAGATGAGTTTAAATATCAATGGGAGGAGCAACAGCATTAACAAGGAAGAAAGCTCCCCTGCAAGTGGAGACACAGGACTTCCGAGATAAAATGTTCCCAAGCTTGCTTTAGCTATGTTTCAAAATTGCCTTGCCTGATCTTTATTCTAGAAGCAAATGGATAGGATAGGTAGTCCTTGGGAGTGCTGACAGAAGAAGCAGTTATTAGGATAACATGGGAGCCTAAGGAAATAAGCCCCCCAATCAATAAAACAGTGCATGAAATGAAAAAGAAACCATAGATTTGAGTATATAACCAAGTGTCCGAAGCAATGGAGAGTGGGTTATGGTGAGGGGAACTTCAGATTAGAAAGAGTCCTCAGCGGTGAGTGAACTAAAACCTGTCCAGATGCCAATGTCAGTTTTAGGGCACCCCTGACAAATGAAGTTGTCTAGCTTCTACTTCACAGCTAAAGAGGCAAGGCGTCTCAGGAAGGTAATTTTTTTGCCTCTGACTCTCAACAGGCCCTTCCTTACGTTTGGCCAAAGTACTCTTCCTTTTATTTTTAAGTTCAGGAGTGGAAAGAATAAATCTAATCTGTCTTTTCTTTGGTTGCTCTTTGTTAAATGTTTTAAGGTTTCTGTTCTGTCCTAATCTCTTTTCAGAGTTTTCTCTTCCATGTGAGGCCATGTCCTCTCTTTCTTCTTTTGTTCTGGATTTTGAGCTCTACAAACTCGCGTTTACTCTCTCCTGGTGTAAGCTAGGTGATCAATGATTTTTTTCAAATGTCAGGACCCAGAAATCCACAGTCCTGAGTGGCAGCAGACCAGGTCACAGTGACTTGCTCCCCCCCGTTCTGATTACTCTAACACTTACTGCCGTACTTGTTTTCTGCGATTTCCTTTTGTTTAAAAATTATATGGAAATCTTCAGATATTTTTGGCTGAATAAAGGAAAGGGATGTTCGACTTAAAGATCTGACAGGAAATGAGGAACTCCATGATCAACATAGCGAGTCTCAAGTGTAGGTATGCATTCAAAGAAATATACCAAGCATCAAATTCAGACATGGCAGGGATCTGAAGGAAACTGGCTTTTTTTTTTTTTTTAAGATTTTATTATTTATTTGACAGAGAGAAACACAGCCAGAGAGGGAACACAAGCAGGGGGAGTGAGAGAGGGAGAAGCAGGCTTCCCGCCCAGCAGGGAGCCTGATGTGGGGCTGGATCCTGGGTCTCCAGGATCATGACCTGAGCCGAAGGCAGTCGCTTAACCAACTGAGCCACCCAGGCGCCCTGAAACTGGCTTTTTTATTTCTCATCCCTGAAAATTGTCATGAATTGAGCAGTTTAAATTATGATTAACTAAAAAGAACCTAACTGCAACTTAATAAAAAAAGTGTAAATGAGAAGTAAATCCAAGAGATGGAGTTATGCATGAGCAAGGACCAAGAGAAGTGAACTATTTATAATTCTTGACTTGTTGTTTCTTAGAACTAAATGCCAAGCATAAAGACATAGAATGAATGTGTGTGTGTGTGTGCGCGCGCGCGTGTGGTGGTTTATGCTTTTGTGCATGTGTGTGTACCTGATTATACACTGAGGTCCACAATATCTGGGAGACTGTGTTTTCATTTCTGGTCACCACCTTAGCAAACTAATCAATGAGGCATGAACTGCTATCTGTAGTGAAAGAAATGAAAAATAAACCAGAGATAATCCCTCAGTTAAAAGGTTATTCTGTGTGATAAAAGCTATTTTGTTAATTTATTTACTTACTGGTACAGTGAGATAAAGTGAAAGTACAATTAGGGAATTCTTGTTGAAAGGATTTTAAAGGGCAATGATGACTTAATATTTTGTATTATTTGATTGACACTTAAAAACATTTTTTAAACTAAATTTTTGGTAGCATATACATTTCTATGCTGTTTTGCTTTAGTTTATTTTATATTTTAAATATTGTAGATGTTTACATATATGCTTGATTATTTAATAAAAACAGTATTCTTAGATAAATCCTTAACATTTTATACCATGTCCCTTAATTTAATGAAGGGTTATTATTTTATGGAAAAGTGGTTCCTGTATTTTACTGTTTTTCTAGTAATTTAATGAACAGTAAATACTTCTTTTGAAACTATTAATTTATTCCTTCTCCAGCTGATTCACTAAGAAAATATAGTCTTAATTTTATGATAGTGGCAAGGCTATGTTGAATTCTGGCAAAATGGAAATAAATAGAAAATAGTTATTATATTTAAAGGCTTTTTGTGCCTAGTCAGAAATGATATATAGAAATATAGACTATTGAGTCCATGGTATTATGGAAGTGGATGGAAACTGGTGAGCCACATGCAGGTGGGGCAACTAGGGAAGAAACTGGTTTGAATTGGCTTAAGGTTTCTCCTATGGACAATTGAAGGAAAGGGCATTCCTGGCAGAAGGATTAGCATCTGTAAGACATGGATATATGAAAGTAATTAGGTACTGAGTGAGGGTGGGAAAGTTTTGAGAATTTATACTGGAGAGGAATTGAGGCATTTGATTTTAAAGGGTCTTGTACATTATGATAAGAAATTTGGTGAGCTTTAGAAGATTTGCAGAGGGCACCGAAGGGCTAGAATGCCATTACTCTATAGACCACACCTAGGTGGGTACACTATAGGAACCGAAGGGAAAGGATCTGAGATAAGGCAGAAGCAATGTGAATGAGGAAGAGAGTGAACTAAGGAATAACACAGGTGGAAGCAACAGAAGCTGGTCTCCTCTGAGTTGAGTAGAAAGTACACTAAAGGAAGAGCGAAGAATGGTGATGACCCCTGGGTCTAACTTTGGATGATTGCATGCGTGGTGGTTTATTAACAGGTCTACGGGCTAGGGCAGGGGTAATGTAATGTAGGTTTAGGGTGAAAGGTAAGAAGTTTACTTCTGAAATACAGAATTTCGAGTGCTTGGGAAATATCCAGATGTATAATGGGTTTTGAACTTGAGAAAAGGAAAATCTCCACTTCTACTTTGCCACAAGTGTGCTTTAATCATTGATCAACTAGACATCAGTTTTATTTCTAAGCTGACCCAGAAATTATTGTGAAGTACAGGCTTTTAGTTCTAAGAACTAAAATTTTTGGTGTATGTCTTCAGAAAAAAGACAACCAAACAAACTGATTCGCCAGAGCCCATTAGTTCTCCCAGACTGAAATTGTCTCTTATATAGCCTGTTGAATACCTTTTTCTACCTGGAAATAGTCTTCATTTATACACTTTGTGTTCACCAATAAGTAGGTATTGGTAAGTATTAAAATTCTTGTATAATGCCTTTACTCAGCGAAATCAGGCAGGGTAGGAGGAAGAACAGCAACATTAAAGAAGAACAGCAACATTAAACATAAGGAGCATCTGGGTGACACTGTCGGTTAAGCATCTGACTCTTAGTTTCTGCTCAGGTTGTGATCTCACGGTCATAGCATGGAGCTCTGTGTTGGGCTCTACCCTCAATGTGGAGTCTGCTAAAGTTTCTCTCTCCGTCTGCCCCTGCCCCCGTGAGCACACGTACTCTCTCTCTCTCTCTCAAATAAATAAATCTTAAGAAAAAATAAATAAAGTGGAAATGCAATGAAGATAATGGCACAAACATAGGAAGCTTTATTTTTAAATTGGGAGACTATACTCTTGGGAATCACAGAACATAGTGAGTTACCTTATTCCTTTGCTTTCACTGTTTGCATTCTTATTAGCCACCTTATGATAAAACTGGCTTCTTTCACTATTTTACTTCAGATGTAAATAAATAAATAAATAAATAAATAAATAAATATATATATATATATATTTTTTTTAAGATTTTACTTATTTATTTGACAGAAGGAGATAGCAAGAGAGGAAACACAAGCCAGGGGAGAGAGAGGGAGAAGCAGGCTCCTTGCCCATCAAGGATCCTGACATGGGGTTCAATCCCAGGACCCTGGGGTCATGACCTGAGCTGAAGGCAGATGTTTAATGACTGACCCATCCAGGTGCCCCCAGATATAAAAATTTTATCGGTCATGGCATCCCTCAACCATGTTAGGGACATGAAGATGTGGATTGCAAAGGTTAAGTGACTTGCTAAAGTCACACATCTAGTAAGTGGTAGCTTTTTTCTTTTGATCCATAATCTAATGATCTATTGTCTCTATTATTCAGGAGGACCATGTTACACTGGCACAGGCTTTGAAATCAGAGATACATGGGTCTGACACAAAGATCTACAATTCATGAGTCATGCTGTTGGGTCATTCAGCTCTCATCTAAGAAAAGGAGATAACAATCTGCCTTCTAGGGTTGTTTGAATTTAAGTGGGATGAGATAGGCTACTCATTGTGACACCATAGGGATGCTGCCTATGTTAGCTCTCCCTTCCTCATCAGTAGATTCAGTCTCAACTTCCTATGTTCTCACTCTGGGAGAAAAGAGAATCAATGAATTCACCATTAAGACCTCAAAAGTTGGGCAGTTTTTAAGCCTGTAGTCCCTCTGCTTCTTTAATTTCTTGATGCCATGTTCTACTTTCTATCTTTTCTATTTTACAGTAGACATTTTTTAAATATTCAAATTATTTATTAATTTGGAGGGCAAGTGAGGGAGGGGCAGAGAGAGCAGGAGAATCCCAAGCAAGCCTCTGTGCTGAGTATAGAGCTCAAATTGGCTCAATATCATGACTTATGTCAAAATCAAGAGTCCAGTGCTTAACTGACTGAGCCATGAAGGCACCCCTACAGTATTCGTTTTAAATTTTAATCTTCCTAATTGATGTCCCATATATTTGTTTTAAGTATTGAAAACAGACTTCTTAAAAATCAGTTTAGAATTTAACCTGCACTTTTAGTGATATTATTCATATTATTATGAGGAGAGTGGGCTGAAATATTAAATTTGTGTTTTCATAATGACTCATATATATTTAACAAATTGGGACAAATCGCTTATTGTCCATATTTAGTCTAGCCATCTCTAAAATGTATATACCACTAAACCTAAATGCATGCATCAACACAGGGGAATCATGAATCATGTAACTGACTTACTTGAACCCAAGTATGAAAAAAAGTTTTTTTTAAACATTGTTTTACTTTTCAAAGAAGGACTATCTTTTTTAAAAATTAAAGATTTTATTTATTTAGTTGACAAAGAGATCTCAGGCAGGCAGAGAGGCAGGCAGAGAGAGGAGGAAGCGGGCTCCCTGGCGAGCAGAGAGCCTGATGTGGGCCTCCATCCCAGGACCCTGAGATCAGGACCTGAGCCGAAGGCAGAGCCTTTAACCCATTGAGTCACCCAGGCGCCCAAAAAAGGACTATCTCTTTATATTATTCTGGTAAATTATAATTTTAAGGACAGTCATTTTTACTGTGGCTAATGCCCTGGATTTTCTGAAACTCTCTCTGTTTCTTCATTCAGTTAATGTTTTTTTTTTAAATTCCTGATTCCTTCTCATGGGTATGCTGCAATCTATTGTTACTATAACAAAGACCTCATCCATGTGTTGCCACCTCTACTCTTGGAACCCTTGAAACTGTTTCGATGAAAGTGTACTATAAAGCCCATAAGGGGATACTATTCAGGAGGAAATAATAAAACTGAACATCTATTTAAGCATTGCTTTGAGCAATTGAAAGTAATTAATAATAATGTGTGATATATATGCTATTTATTTTAAGTATTTATATAGACATTTTTGGAGGGTGACATGTAATGGTAAAATAACTTCTCTTTATTATTACATCATCCTTACTAAATTTTTTAATATTGTAGTTGAACATTAGGAGTGGAAAAAAATAATGCTTATTTGTGAATATTAGAAATTATATTTGTCTCTTGTTTCTGGATATAGTCATTCTTCTAAAAAATAATTTGTTATAAAATTGCAATTTTTGTTCAAAACAGAAATGCCAATATCCCTTTGAATGAAAGAGGTAAAAATGGTGTTGCCACAGCCCATCTAAGTTCTTAATCATATTGTGATTTTAGAAATAACAAATATCTTAAATACTAAATTTAATAAATTATGTCTTCATTCTGTAATTGCCTGGGAAAGAATAGGAAAAATACTTTTTAAGCAGTGCTACCTTTCAAAACAGGTTACCATGAGAATTATGTAAAACGAGTTAGTTAAATGTAAGATCACCTAAACCGATAATGATTTAAATCATCTGTTCATTAATAGTCCTTCTAAGAGCTTTTATTTTTTGTGGGATTGGACCTTATCTACAAATAAACTTTGGTATTGATATAATTATAAGAGAACAATAATATATTACTGTAGTCTACCATTTAGTCCATGTTTTATGCACGTTTAGACTATTGAATTAATCTCTGAAACAATAGAAAGACATTCTTTACTAGAAATAGCTTGCTTTGGCTTTGGCTTTGTGGCAGAATGACATTAGGGAACATATATGGTTGTTGTTGAACCTGATTGCTTTAGCAGCCCTCGGGTTGATAGCATCAGGTTCCAGCTTGCCCTGCTGGGTCAATGTGGACCCAAGCCTTTAAAGAGAAGAGTTCAGGGAAAGTTCACTTCTATTGTTTTACCATGGTTACAAAACAGAAAGGGGGGTAAAAAAGAAAAGAAAAGAAGAAATCTTAAGTCTCTGACCCGTCGCTGCCATGAGTCCTTTACTCTTTCTGTTTTTGTCAATTTAACATTGCAACACAGAAAATTAAAACTTGTAGATATCTATAATTAATACAAGGCAATATATAGTTTCTTAATGCTTGTAGGTGATCTCCAGATATATCCAATGACTGTTGCTGTCTTTGCATCAAGTATTTAGTTTAATTTCATTTAAAACACTATTGACCTTTTTTCTCAGTAAAAAATTAAAAATTTGTAAGGTTGCTATGGTATGAAAAGTCTGTTGGTTTTGGAGGGCAAGGGACATGACTTCTTAAAAGTAACTTAACTTTGATTAAATTTATTGAAATAAAGTGTTATTTTAACTTAGAGAGGGAGATTATATTATTATTCTATTCTGGCTATAAACCAAAGCAACGTTTTCTTTAAAAATTTTTTGTTTACCTTAAATGGCTAGAAACTGTGATATGTAAGGGCCAGCATGACCTTACTTGGAGCAGCCTCTGAATGTCTCTGGAATATAGGTAAAAATTCAAACAAATTCATTTCCTAAGTTTAGGCTATATATGCAAATTGTGGAAATTTTGTTCTAAAAATATTTATTAAGTGTTAGTTCTGAGGAAGGTCAATGCAATGTAATTTATTGCACATTTTGTTCTCTGAGCCTATAAAATCTTACAGTTAAAGCAATGTGGTTGGATATGGTCTTTTATTTTAAAAATGATAATTTTACGAACACCTGTACTTATAAGCAAGACATAAACCCTGCTTGTTGATATTTCCATCTAGTTTTTGTGCACATTTCATTTACTAATACAAATTTATATTTTGAAAATAGCTTTCAAACAGAAATTGTAAGGAAAAGGTTTTTTTCAGGAAAATATTTAACAATATATAGTCAAGTGATTAAAAAATTGTATGTATCTGAATTTAATTACTTGAATATAAATGGTTAAATATTTGTGTATAAATATTAGATATTTTTTGAAGTAAGGACATTATGGGCCACTTTTGAATTTATATAGTTGCACTAAAAAATACTGTTGCATTTTTTTACTTGTCATGCATGGTAAAGCTTAGTTTCCAGAGGTGAGAAGTGAAGAGGGAGTTACATGGAATAAAGATACGGAGTAAGATGAATCTTTGTAACTTTTTTGAATGACACTATCTATGTCATGTGCTCATTTGTTTATTGATCCTTTGCTGGTTTCACTAACATAATTTATTTTCCTTGATGTCATCTGTGCCTGACAGAGGACTGAGCTTTTTCATGATCTGGATGGAGAACAATGAAGGAAATGGAAAGATTTCAGTATGTTTAAATTCATTGCAATGTAGAAAGTACCATGGATATTTCTCATATAAATTTTATCATATAATTTATATTATTCAAAAATAACATTCCTGCACTCTTCTCATAAATGCCTGTTCATATTTCTAATATCACCCAAAATGACAAAATTTTAAATTGTCTCTGATCTGCTTATTATTTTAGCACCTAAAGGATAGTTTCTATAAAACCTAAGTCTGGCTATATTTACAGATGGTGTTCTTCATTTGTGATCCACACATTTTCAATATAGTTTCTTCACATGTTAAAATTAGAAAATACTTCATTTGTAGCATGTTTAACATTGCTGATTATCACTTCCAAACAAACAAACCAACAAACAGCACAAACCCTGCTTGAATAACTGACTCAGGCAGCTGGTAACAAGTAACATGACTTACGAATTCAGAGGTCATCTAGTCCTTCACCTGCTGGTAGATAGGACTTACCTCAATGATTTAAGATAAATGGCTGCCTCTCTGATGTTAAAACCTTCAAGAGAAGAGTCTGCAGAGACTCTACCTGATAACCTATTCTAATGTTTAACTGCTCTAATGAGAGGAAGAACTATTTTTCATATCTCATCTACATCCCTCCTGTTGCAGTTTAAGGGTTGATACTTATTTTTAATGTTATTTTCCTGCTCTTTATTACTATGTATTCTGAATTTATTATTGGCCAGATTTTCCCAGTGCATGAAGAGTTAGAAATAAATCTCAGGCATTCTCAAGGATCGGGCCTAGTATGTGACCTGAGTGTATGTTACTGAACTTCAGTGGCCTTGAAACCATGTTTTTTCCCTCCTTAGGATCATTTTTCTCCGTCAATAAAGGGATATAATTATTTACTTTTATCTGGAATATCTGTCTGGGGGAATCTTTTGATTTGTTCCTGCTCCAGTGCAATAAACAGCTCTAATAGAGATTGGTTAAAAAATATTTAAGCTTTCTGTCATTTACCCCAGAAGTCTACTTAGAGTTTCTTCCAAAGAGAAATTCTCCAAAGACTCTCAAGACCCAATATAATTTTTAAGAAAATTGTTTACTTTGAAGATATTTCACTGGATTCATTTATTCTGTTTTTTATGTAAGAATCTGTATGAAGAAGAGGCAGTTGTTTGTTTTTCTACCTGACAATATTAACATTATATTTATTTGAAATATCGTTTTGTTATTTTCACAATTCAAGTATCTTTCAAATACGAGCCTTCAAAAATTTAAATCTCTTAGTGTGGCTTTCAAGATCCTTTATGATGAAGTCTTCTTTACTTTTCCATCCTTTTTTCTTGTAATGCTCCTATGCCACTCGCCACACACACACACACACACACACACCACGTTCCTGCCTGCAGGTCACATTTAAATGTTCTCATTCCCACTATCTCTGGTACTTTCTGTGCTACTCCCCCAACTCCTTCCCATGTTTCCATTTCCATGGCATTTTTTTCTTTGAAATTCTGCAAAGATGGGGATTCTCTGGGATGGAAAAATAAAGTGAAGTATGTTTTTAAAAAATGAAAACAATCGATTCATTAATTTACTATGCAGAATTATTTCAAATTCAAGAATTATTTCAAATTCAGGAATTATAGTCTTGTTGTAGTCAGGAATTGCATTTTTTTTCTTTTCTATCCCCCTTTAGATACATGTGGTCTCAGAGTGTATTATTCCATCATTAAACAGACTACAATTCAATTAAAATGAAAGATTCATACAATTTAAAAAAGAAATAACATGTTTTATTACTTAAGAGAAAACTTCGTGGATTTTGGTGATGAATCAATATTAGAATATAATACCTATAAAAATAAAGTTTTGCCATGAATAAGTTATAGTCACTTTTAAAATACTTAAGAACTGTGAGAAAAGTGATTGACAAAATATCTCTCATAAGCAATATTTTAAGATTGCTTAAAAAAAAGAAAAAAGAAAAAAAATTGATAAAAAAAATACTTGGGAGATATTAGCTTGCTGATTTGAATGTCTGCAAATCCTGTTACACTGTGAAAATCACATTATCATCAGCAAAAATTATTTTGTAATTATTATACTTCTGTAATTATCCCATTCTTTGGTAGTTATAAAATTGCACAAAAGAAAGCATACTAGTTTGATTTGAAAAATACCAGAAAACTTTCATCTCAAAGCCTTACTAGTAGTTTTCAAATCAGTTTTTTTTTTTTTTTTTAAGCCCAAAGTAAAATATGTGATGTCTTTCTCCACATCTGTATTTGGAAAAAGAAATTATATTGATCTTCTCTGGGACATCTAAGAAGGGTTATTTCCTTAGTTAATATGATCATATTCCTTTTCAAAGGAATAAAATGAGAAGTGAAAAAATAAATCAACTGCTTTGATTTCATATCAAGACTATTTTAATATGTCTTTAATTTGACTTTATAGTATGTAGATTGATTTGCTACTATACATAGAAGTATGAGAATCAGAAGAGATAGTTTGTATTTTGTATGCTTAATGAATTCTGGATCAGAGTTTTGTTTTTTCTCTTTTTCAATTTTTAGTTTTAGTAAAACTTGCTAGTCCTTTGCTTATAAAGCTTCAGTGGCCTCATTTTCACTTATAGGTGATTAGTAACTTCTAAACAAACAAATTTGTGTTATTCTTAAAGTATCTTATCATCTTTCCCATTTCAGTGGGCCAGGTGAAATTTTCTTATATGCCGTCTTTCAAGAATAAAAGACAAATAGTGGGATCTGTTTATGAAACACCATGTGCCTTTGGATTATCTGTTTGCATGTCCATCTCTTCATCCCTATTTTAGTTGTCCTCTATAGCCTGTTGTCATAGTTTATCTACATTTCTGTCATTATCTTCTAGCAAAGCTTTCACTTTCCAGTCTTTATAACCTCATGCTTGGCACCAGCTTACATTTCATTTCATTTCCTTACTTAAAGTTATCACTTGTGTATAAATAAAATCAAGCCTTCCAGCTAGGCCTTAAAGGCCCTTGGAAATCTGATTAAAAATTACTCTTTTATCTTCATCTGGCCTCAATGTGAAAGCCTAATTATTATTCATGAACAAGTTTTATTTCATGCCTTTGTTCTGCATCTTGTCTCTGGAATATTTCCCTCACTTCACTGGTCCTCTCTTTCCATATTCCAGTTTACCTTCAAGACCCAAGTCAAATGTTAATGTTTCTGGGAAGCTTGGAGCTACTCTATTTCCCTGGTGTCCACCACGTTCACTTGGCTGCATATACACAGGCTCACATATAGGACCAGCCCAGTGCAAAATGAAAATGTGGGGCCCTTGATTAAAAAATGACAGGAATTCAAGATGATGATAACAGAGCACTAAATCCAGCATAAGAATGTCTTCTAGGCACAGGTGCTGTGAAACTATACTGTTTGAATCCTGCGGTCCCTTCCTTGAGAAATGCTCCCATAGCATGTAGTTCACACCCCCGTTGTGTGGCACCTACTACATAATGTGGGTTGCATGTATGGGTATGTGTCTGTTTCTTCTAGAGCTTGTTAGTTCACAAGGGAACACACCACGTCTTAAAGTTCTGTAGCCTAAGGGTGCCTGGGTAGCTTAGTCATTAAGCATCTGCCTTCAGCTCAGATTATCAAACCAGGATCATGGGATGGAGCCCTGCATCGAGCCTCTAATTGAGCCCTGGATTGAGCCCCTCATCCAGCCCCTCATTGGGCTCCCTGCTCAGTGGGAAACCTGTTTCTCCCACTCCCTCTGCTTGTGTTCTCTCTCTCACTGTCTCTCTCTGTCAAATAATAAAGAAAATCTTTAAAAAAAAATCAAGTTCTTTAGCCTCGTAAATGTTTTCACAAAAACAGACGCTCCCTAAACTGTTAAATTGTGTGGAGAAAAAAGCATCTGAATGTGTATTTCTCTAAGACTTAAATATAAAATAATTTGGGAAATAAACTTTTTGCAGAAATTAAAATGAAAATCATGATTTATCAATAACATAATTAAAGCAATTTCAATAATCAAAACAACTCCTTAATACTGAGGCAGATTCAGCATAAATGTGAGAATTCAGTCTGAAATAGAGTGCAAAGAATAATTCTAAAATATATAGTATTAAGTAGTTTCTAATATGAAAATGGAATACATTTTAGCTTTATTCAGCATTTTGCAATACTTCAAATAAAAATGCCCATTTTCTTCAGAAACAATAGAATTAGAAGAAAACGTGTGATGGAAGCAAATTACCATAAGCAAGTAAAATTATTCTGAAAAACATTTTGGCCAGTGAAATCATAAGGAAAACATCATAGTTTATATTTGTGAAGGAAGCAGTCTTATTTTTATATCAAACCAGCATGTTAAGAGCATGGAAGTTGTCCAAGTAGTCACATCACATGTGTTTGCTAAATTTTGGATACTAAAAAAGAAATAGCAAACAAATTGGGGAATTATGTCATACTGTTTTGATTATTTCAAATCTAAATATTTACAAATTTTAATTAAGGAACTTTTATTTAAAAAATGAATCTTCGTCATTGTAAAAATGCAAGTATTTTATCCATGGATATTAACTTCTTAAATTTAAACAAAATCAATAATACGTGTATTCTTAACTTTCGCTCCCTTATATTTTCCCAATTCTTTTTTTTTTAAAGATTTTATTTATTTATTTGACAGAGAGAAATACAGCTAGAGAGGGAACACAAGCAAGGGGAGTGAGAGAGGGAGAAGCAGGCTTCCTGCCGAGCAGAGAGCCCGATGTGGGACTCGATCCTGGCTCTCCAGGATCATGACCTGAGCCGAAGGCAGTTGCTTTACCAACTGAGCCACCCAGGCGCACCCCCAATTCTTTTTTTAAAAAATATTTTATTTATTTATTTGAGAGAGAGCGAGCTTGGACAAGGGGAGGGCCAAAGGGACAATCACACTCCCCTCTGAGTAGGGATCCTGGCATGGGGCTCAATCCAAGGACTCTGAGATCATGACCTGAGCTAAAGTCAGACACTTATCTGAGCCATTGAGGTGTCCTTTCCTGATACTTTATAGATAAAGATGTACATACTAAAATATCACTTAAGAATTCTGAAACTGTATAAAATTCTGTTCTGAGACCTGTAATATTTACATTAGAAAGTGCCTTGAATATATATATATATATATATTCACATTCATATATAATATATATATATGACTTGAAGTCAGGTTGTAAGGCTAGGGGATATTTGCAATGAGAAGATCATGATCACTGAATCTCTTGATTGATGAGAGAAAAATGGTCTGTTTCTAACAAAAGAATAAAAATAAATAAATATAAGATATTATATGATGTTACAAAAAATAAAATCATCAACTCAAGGTAGTTGTTGGGAAGGGTGGCCTCTGAGAGTGAGGAAAAGATGGAGGAGATATGAATCTGATCACACTTATGAAGCTCTTATGAATCATATAATACCATATTGGTTGTTATAGTGGAGACTTCATGGCATTCTGAAAAGAGATTAAACTTAATGTAATTGGTTCTAAAAAGCAAAAAGTTGATGTGAGGATGGACATGGAGAGTCCAGATGGCAGGCCTGATGGCAAATTAGCAGCAGAAATAATTTTCCCCAAGTCTGAGTTATCAATGGATTGGAGGAGTTTCTTGGTAGTTAGGAAGTTACCTATCTATCTATGCCTTCATTTATAGGTGGGCTATGTGAATGAAGAATTTGAATCCATGAAAATATTTTTTGAGTAAATTCATTTTTAATCATGTTTAATGATATTTTAATGATTATTTTTACATTGTTTAAGCCACCATCTTCATACATTTTGGCTACTTCTATCTAGTCAACATAAATACTCATTTACATGTAGGATAGTTTCTTCAAATGAACCCCAGTGTGCTGAAAGTTGTAGCCAATTGCATTCTGGTTACTAAATAGTGCTGTAGGGCCAAATTTTTCTCATTTTTGGCCATGGACTTTATTGTTTCCAACCAGGAGTCATTGGATAAATAAAGGTCAATATCTCAACATAAAATATTGTCACTGGAGGAAAACCAGGACTTATGCATTTCACCTCGAATCACTGGTACTTTGTAGCTATTTAATAGTTTTCTATTCTTTCCTAGACCTGCCTTAATCGTCATTATCTTCCAACATAGTGGATCATTCTTTATAAATGTGCTAGTACATACAAGTTAGTGCTTTGTCCCACATTATTATCATAAAAATGTCAATATAAGTTAATCCCTTTTAAATCAAAATTTATAAGAAAAATTACTATAATGATTTTAGAAGCAAAGAAGGACACATAAATTATTTTAATTTTTATTAAAAGCTGCTTATTTCTACCCTTCCTTATTTGAAGAGATTAAATGTTATCATGTAAGTAGGCTGAAAGTGAGTTTTTATTATTCTCTTTTGAACTCAGTAAAAAGTCTTGCACTGTACTGACTTCATTTTAAGGTTATAACTACCTTTTTCTCCCCAGACTTTGGTAGATGATTTTGAGCCATTTGTAAACAATCAAATTACAGTCTTTAGTAAGTCAAGGTTTATCAGCTCCACTTAGTTGGTATCATCATTCAAAATGCAACTTTCCATCCTCTCCTCTCTTATAAGAATTAATCAAGAATTAGCTGAGAGGAATAGATTTGCTCTGATTAGGAGTCTATGTTAATTCTAGGCATATTCCTTACTCTACCCACAGGAGTTGAAGGCTGTGGGTTTCTTTTTATAAAAATACGTGTACTTCTCATGCATAGTATCAGCAATTAAGCTGCAGCCTATATAATGCTCTTCTGTTTTAAGTAGTTACAACAAATAATTATGGTAATTATGATGCATCTCGCATAGTCAGCTTTACCTACTGCAACAAAAAACATCAAAATCTCAGTGGCTAATAACAACAAACATTTATTTCTAGCTCACGTTACTTGGTCATGGGCAAGTTTACTGAGCTCCACTGGGGTCTCTTCCTGGTCATGGGCAAGATTACTGAGCTCCACTGGGGTCTCTTCCTGTGTGCTTTCATGGAAGAGCAGAAACTCAGGAAGGGGCAGAGCTATATAAGTGCACGGTTGAGTTCTGCTCAGGGCTATGTCCCATCTGCTCACATGTCATTGGCCAAAGCAAGTCCTAAGAAGAGAAAAACCGTCTATGCTGAAGAAATCTATTTTTCTTATGCTACCCTCAGGAAAGTAGAGCAAAGGCAATGCAGGAACAGCCAATTGTGAACACATAATAGAGTAGCATGTATTAGTCAACATGAGTTTGCTAAATGCTGTCTATCCTTTGATTGTGTTGGCCTGTCTAGCCCACATAAGTAAGGAAGATAATTTAAAGTTCTTAGTTTTTGGAAGTAAGTTTTTAGAAAATGAACAATTTTTAAAAAGTGAGGAAAACCTAACCAATTATTCTTTTGAACTCTAGATTGAGATGGTAATATATATGTTAGAATATGGGTGGTGAAGCAGATATTTGAAAATCCAGTCATATATATTCTAATTTAGTTCCTGAATAAGAGTGGCAAGGCTCTTTACTGTGATTGGCAAATAACATTTTGGAATGTTATGGTCTAATAATTTCTTGTACAAAATTTTTGTGAATTGATTAAATTGACTTCAGAAGGAATCTATTTTTTTTCACTAATTTTAAAGAAGTAACTTATAGTTTAATCCTTTAAAATAAAATTAACTCTCCATTTGGTGATACCATTTATACTGTTGTCAGCACTACCTTTTCCTGAAATAATTATTATCATGTATTTCGGGAAAGATGTTGGGATATATTTCAATACTTTTATTTTTTTAATCAACATTGTTCCTTGTCTCAATAAATCTCTTATTATATGAGTTCAATGCTAACTTTCATGTGACAAATATTTTCTCAATGTAGAGGAAAAATAAATTTAAAGTAATTACTTTCAGAGGTTTACTGCTTTATAAGACTGTTTTAAGTAAATAGGATGCAAAGAATTGGTTAATGTTTGCTTGCTAAGCTATTGAAGGTGGGTGTTTATATAAGCCCAGAAGTATTTTCTTTCTTCCTGGTTTCATAGTACTTTAAGCTAAACAAGAAAATAATTCACTGGTGGCAAACTTTTGAAAACCATTTTGCTAGAAATGTAGATTTAAATACACTATATGATTTTCACTTTAATTTACTCTCATAAAGGTGAAATTTATATGAAAGTGATATGCATTATAGAGTCCTTGTAAAATTGAGAACTTATATCACATTTCTCAAAACTACTTTGAATGTGAATAACTTGAGTTTGGTATATACATTCCTTGCACCTCGTTTGACTTTTTTTTTTTAAGATTTTATTTATTTGACAGAGAGAAACACAGCCAGAGAGGGAACACAAGCAGGGGGAGTGAGAGAGGGAGAAGCAAGCTTCCTGTGGAGCAGGGAGCCGGATGTGGGACTCGATCCCGCGTCTCCGGGATCATGACCTGAGCTGAAGGCAGTCCTTTAACCAACTGAGCCACCCAGGTGTCCCTTGTTTGATTTTTAGAATAGAGTGCCATAGCATGGGATAGAATGGGGAAAACATGGATTTTGCATAGCTTCATTCAAATGTGTTGAAAACATTTTTTGATAGAGAGGAGGAGCTAAAGGAGAAGGCAGTAGCAGAAAACAAACCTTGCCCACTGTGCGATTCGGTATATCATTCATGCACACATGTACGTGCACGTGTGTTTGTGTGTGTGTGTGTGTGTGTGTGTGTGTGTGTGTGTGTGTGTACACAAATGTGTTAATACAATTTGGGGTTGGCTATGAAGCTGGAGGGGCTAGATTGTGGAATGATGTCATGGCCATCACATAAAAAATTAAGTACTACTGCAATGTTGCTGGAGAGTGGTGAACTAGGAATGTAGGCTCCCATGTCTAAAAACAATTATAGAATTGAAAACGATGAAACAGCATGAAACTGAATTCATACCTCATTATGAAGGGAGAGTTTTTCCTTATACTTCCTTTCTTGGAATTAGCATACTATTCTGTTTCCTTGCTTACACTTTAACATCTCACAAAGGATGTCCTCTGATTTTTATTTTTATCTTTCTACCTCACTAAAACCTTATTTCTCTTTATTTTATTTCTACTTTATTATTGTAGTATGTGTCTTAAATTTCTTCTCCAAATCCTAGTTACTCCCTTAACTACCTCATATCAATTCCCCTTTCAGGCCTTCATTGTTTCCCATTTCCTTTAACATCTGATCTTACTGAACCCCATGCTTTGATGTTTAAGTGATTTTCGCATACCTCTCTGCACAAAGTCATCAAATAGAAAATAATTTGTAACAGGATATAGCATGATATGCATTTGTATATTATGGGAAGACTCTGTGGTGAATAAAATAGCATCATTTGGAGAAAACAAGTGCATCCAAAGTTACATGTATTAATTATAGATGTAATAATCATCAACTGTCATACTGAGTTTATTTTATCTCAGATTTCAATACTTACCTAAGAAAATATCTTGATTACATAGTAATTTAATAAGCATTCATATTTATTGGTTTCATATTCATACATATAGAACCATTTATAGAAAAAGATCTACTTACATGCATCTGTGTTTCTGTTAAGTAACACTGCTGTCAGTTAATAGCTTTTTGTGTGTACCTCAATTTTACATGTACACGTGTATCAGTCTTTCTGCAGGTTATGAATATCTGCTACATGCTTAAAGCTCAAGGAGAGCTGATAAAGGTCTATTAGCAAGTCTGATTTTAGATTTTAGGTCAAAGGCTGGTTTTGTATTCTTTAATCTATAATTCAAGAAAAGTTACTAGAAAATAATTCACTAGTTAAAGTTAAAATTTGGGAGCCTTCAAATGTAGTTAATTTAAAGTCAAAATTAATGGATCTTGCTTTTAACTTATTAAAAGTTAAGTTTTTTGAACTTCTTTAATGTGATGAGGGATAAGAAATGTTTGGAAACATCATCTTGCATTCATTGTTATTTTCAAACATAAAGTTTGCATTTTATTTTATTTTAAAATATTTAGCTTATTTATTTGACAGAGAGACAGAGAGAGAGAGCTCAAGTAGGCAGAGCATCAGGCAGTGGGAGAGGGAGAAGCAGGCTCTCCACGGAGCAGGGAGCCTGATGTGGGGTTCAATTTCAGGCTGCTGGGATCATGACCGGAGCCGAAGGTAGACACTCAACGACTGAGCTCCCCAGGTGCCCCTGAAGTTTACATTTTAGTTACTCTGCTTCTACAAAAAAGAAAAAAGAGAAGGATATCTTCCTTTCCACAATATTAGACTATTAGTATATCTGTGCATATGGGGCTAGTCGAGTCTCAGTGATTTTACCTACTCTATGACTCTTCTGTAAATGTAACCATATAAAATAAGGTTGTCTATTTTTTGTCATATTTCCATGAACTTGTTTTCTCAACAGAAGAAAGGTCTCCCAGTTTTTCATGAGATCCATTTTTATTTATTTGTCTTTTCTTTGTCTTTTTTCTCCATCCATCCATTAGCCTTTTCCATTGGCATCAGCATACATGGAGAATGCTGGCCTTGTCAAAACCGTGTGTGTGCACCAACACATGCACGTGTATGCCTTTCACAGAATTTCAGAGTATGTTAGTCAAGGAAGTCTAGCAAAACCCTGTGACAAAAACAGAACAGAAGAGGTACAATTAAAACTAAGACCATGCAATCAACTCGTCTAGGCAGTAAAAATCTAGGACTCTAGTAAAATAAGGAAAGGAGCATCACTTTTAAAATTTTTTGATGAAAACCAATTAACATTTTGACTTAAAGCAAATCTATGGCAGTTTTATATGTTTGACTGCAATATTTAGTTGAGAGAGTTAATAGGAGTTTTGGCATTCCCTTCAAATATTTCTTCCAACCTCATGAAGAGTTTTGTGCAGAAGTTAGAAACCAGAGAGATTCCTTGCATTGGTTCAAAATGTCTTCTGTAGCAACATTCTGCCTTTATCCTTTTAAATCCTGTTCAGATTGATATCGTACATACTATTAGGCTTTGTTCTTTATAAACTACTCACCACACACCACCCATTTAGATATAATAAACCTTAGCAGTAAACCCAATAAAAGAGTATGGGGTTTCTTTACCAAAGAGGCCATAGGAAGATACCTAGCAGTCCCTTCTTATCTGTGGCTTCAGTTACTTGATGTCGACATGGTCTGGAACCAGATGATCCTCCTTCCATAATATCAGAAGGTCAAAAGTGATAGACAAAATGTGATAGGCAGAATATGATATTTTGTATTTGATTTGATCTTGAATTCTCTTTTTACTAAATTAAGATGTGTTTTTAAAAAATGATTATGGTTATTTATTTTTGTTTTTTCCTATTTGTATTCTTTTGCCATTTAATATTGGACTCTATGGTATATAAATTAAGGACAGTAACCTTTTGACTTTGATATACACATTTTTCTGTTTTGTCACTAATTTTTAAACAATTGGTATTACTAAAAACATTTTTAGTTTCTATATTTGATAATTCTATCAATCTTTTTTTAAATAGTTTCTGGCACCAATGTCATGCTTATCAATTTTTTTTATCACACAAAGTATAGTTTTCTTTTAGTCTTTGGTAGCTTTTAAGCCTGTAATTACTTAACCTACTTCCCTAAATGCATAAAATGGGAATCTGTCTCAACTTCCCAAATAGTAAGTGAAATGTTCTGGTGCCATGTTTTGAATAATATAGCCTTATGATGTAATTAAATGCAGTATTTTAGGACTTTTGTATATAATCATGTATATGTGGAGAAGAATTTATCAGAATAAAGTTTTAGACTCAAAATGGTTTACTTTTGATGACCATGTAGATTCATCAATTAAGTCAGATGATTAAAAAACACAACTTATTATGGAAGTATGAATTACATTTTCTTTTTTTTTTTTTTTAATTTTATTTATTTGACAGAGAGAAACACAGCGAGAGAGGGAACACAAGCAGGGAGAGTGAGAGAGGGAGAAGCAGGCTTCCTGCTGAGCAGGGAGCCCGATGTGGGACTCGATCCCGGGTCTCCAGGATCATGACCTGAGCCGAAGGCAGTCACTAAACCAACTGAGCCACCCAGGCGCCCCTGAATTACATGTTCAAATACATGTGTTCAATTTTAAAACCCAAGTTCCAAAATGGACATATTTGGGCATGGAATACCCTCACTGATGATTTCAAGCCCAACATATTGCAATTAGTTTAAAAATTTATGGAGTATTCTCTTTCCAACCCCATCATTTTGATATACTAAGACAGATCAAAGTATTCAGTTAGGTAAAGGTAGGATAATGCATAGAGCACAGAAACCCAGTGGCCTTCCATTTTATCCTCATTATCAAATTGACACCATACAAAACACTTCAACATGTCATAGCTCCAGCCTCTCAGGTACTTAAATGCTATGAAGACAATGTAGATTCAGAAGGTCATAGATTAGCAGTGAGCATCTATTCCTTCCTTTATCCACTCATTCATTTTTTTTCATTTAATAGGTACTTATAGAACTCCCACTCTTCCTATATTTTGGGGATATAGCAGTGAACAAAATATATTCAAAAATTCTTTCCCACAAGGAGCCTATCTGGGCAAATCATAGTTGCTAATAAGCATGTAAATATACAGTATTTCTAAACAATACTCAGGCTTAACATACATTGGGGTGAAGGTGCAGAACTATTAACTGGACCCAGTGACATATGCGTGGGGGTTCGGGAAGGTGCGGCATGGAGACCTCTAACTGAAGAGCATTTTAGGAAGCGTCAACAGCAAGTGAAAGGTATGGAGGCAGGAACATTCAATTATTTTTCAAAATAGTGCATGTATTTCAAAATAATAAATACATTTGGAGTTGTAGAACAGAAATAATGCTTTGAAGGTACATTTCAAAATTTCATCTATATATGGCTATTTACTTCTAATGTACATTTCTTCAGAGTGGAAACATTTCTATGATTAGTGTCGCCATTCAGAGTGGAATTTGGCTGGCAGACCTGATACTATTCCGCTCTTCTACCTTAGCAGTCTATGGTATATTCAAGTTACTCTTTCCATCATTCCAGTAATCTGTAAAATGGGCCTAATAACAATATTTTTCTGATAGCGTTACTAAGAAGTTTAAATCATACAAGGCATATCAAAGTATTTCGCATAATGACAATCACATACTAAATTCAGTTATTATTAAATCTGATGGTTTTTCCTTTCTACATTGACAATAACAGCTAACTTAATTTTCACTCAAATCTCATCATGAAAATAAACAAAATCATGAGCCATCATATTTCACATACTATCACTTCCTAAGTATGAATGGTATAATTAGATGATGCATTGCCCTTTTTGAATGCCCACTCTTCACCCTTCAATATTTGCCTTGCCTTTTGCAATATGTCCTTCAGTTACCAAGCTCACCCACCCCTTTTCGTTGGATTAGTACTGCAGAATTCACATAATTAACTGTCCTCTGTACTGGAAGATTAGGGAGGGCTGTAGAGAAAACGAGCCTTGGTTGTTCCCTCAAAGGTCTTACACTATAACCAGAACTGTAAAGCACATAAGAAACATACAAAATCTATAAAGACAGTCTAGAAATTCTGTACAAATGGAGCATCCACTGAGGCCTTAACCTACCCATCATTTCTCATTCTCTACTTACTGTTTGCCTTAGAGCCCTTAGTCATTCTGTTTGAAACTTTCAATGCATTCTCACTTATCTCCATCAGTCAAAATCCACACTCTTATTTCAAGACTCACTGCAAATGCTGATTCCCTTCTTAACAGTTTCTGAAAATTTACTTTTTTAAATCACTTGAGACTTATTAGTATCCTAAGTAACTATATATTATACCAAAAAGAAATTCCTTTTTGGAGAAAACTTGTATCTTGTTGTCCTTTTCTCTGTCACAGTATCTAGGATGGGTCTTTGTACCCAATGGTTATGGAACATGTGTTTTTTGGGCTATAATAATGCTGAAGAAAGGAACACATCGGAATGTATCATCACATATAGACTCATGGACTTTAAGAATCATTTTTTCTGAGCATGCATCAGAGGCAGAGTTCTAGATATCAGCAAGCCCTGCTGAAACATAAATATATCAAATGAAATACAGAATTTTATCATTTGTTTTAAAAAATAAATGTAATAGCTGTAATCTTCCTAGAAGTCTCTGTAAAATAATGCTTACCATAATACTTAACCATGAAACAATTTTTCCATTTGAACCAATGAATAAGAAGATCTGTGCTTTTATTTTTAGTAACACTATGTTTTAACACACATCTGTGCTTCAATTCCCATATTTATAAAATGGAAATATTTCTAACTTAGAAAATTATTGAATTAAGTGAAAGCATACACATGAGAAGAATTCCTGGTACATATAAATATGTCAGGTATAAATGTAAGCCCTTATCATTTTGTCATTTTAAGTAACACTATTAAGGCAATACTTTTTTAGCATTTTTGGATTATGATTTGGGTATAGATAAATAAATGCAGAAATTTAGGAATTAACAAATGATTGGGATTTAAAGAGCAGCCTCTGTGCAGTATTCTAGAAGAAAAAAAAATTCCCATGATAAAACAATGTCTATTCAAGCTTGAAAGGACAATTGTCGATGTCTTCTTCAACTCTGTGGTACAGGCAGTTTATATAATTTCTTATAATATTGAGTATTAGTATTAAAAGGCCATTCATTAAAGAAAACACTTTCATAAAGTATTAAATAGAATTCAATTAATGTAAATCATATTAATAGCAATGTTTGGTGCTTATGTAACATCTGTGTCAGATAATGAATTAAGTATGTTATTAAATCTCTGCAGGCTGGAAACAGCATACCTTTGTCTGTCTTAATATAATCCTTTCATTACTTCATCGTCCTAGAATTCTCCCGGGAGAATCAAAAGTTATCAGAAGGTCTCTGAATTCTGGGGATGGCATCTGAGTCTCTGTGCTCCGTGACTACATTTCTTGACAGCTCCCCATGCATTACACGGTGGAGGGAAATGGTGAATGTATTTTTTTTTTCCCTAAACAGGTTTTTCAAATAAATTAGTTATGTACATTTTCTTCAGCTGTAGCAAACAAATAACTTGTCAGTGGAAGGTGAAAATATATATCTTAGGTTGAGTCAGCCATCTTGCCTCTGCATTCACAAGCAGGAAAATGAGAATTTTCTTAGTTCTGATTTCATAGATTCTGTTTTTAACCTGCATTTGAAGCTACTTCTCTAAGCACCAGTAGTTTAATACAAACATGACTATTGCATCTACTTCTGTAATTTATCAGTGTAGAGGCTTATACCAAATGGTTTTTGTGTCTGTAAATTTACTTTACCAGAAATTTATGATTCCAACTGCTTTAGAACATCAATACTGATGCATATTTACTATAGATCTTTCCCCATCCTTATTGTGGTTGTTTAGTGATTATTTCTTTATAAAATATTTTCATTTTGTATATTAAACATATGTAGTAGGGGTGCTTGGCTGGCTCGGTCAATAGAGCATGTAAGTTTTGATCTCGGGGTTGCAAGTTCAAACCCCGCATTAGGCCTACAGTTTAGTTAAAAAAAATACAGTAGCAAATGTGATCAAGATTGAGATAAAAATTATAGAAAAATGATAAAACTCAGCTGAGTCATTAATGAGTTTCCTTTTTCTGGATACAAACCTGCCAGAGTAAAACATTGAAAGGGAGATGAGTAGTTACTGGTTGGAGTTAATTTCATCCACAAAATTGATCATATAATACCGACTTGTTTCTGAATTTCCCTATAATGAAACATTTGCAACATAGACACATTTAAGGTAGTTAAATTGATCATAATGTCCTAAAGACACTTTACCAAAAATCAGCCTACCAACATGTCTAGCATATTTCTCAAGGTCAGAAGTATGGAGACAATGTGGATAGATGAGCTATGACTTATGAAGCTATTTGAAAAATAGTATTTGCTAGACTGTATGATACTTAGCATTTTAAGGAAGAAAAGACAAACATGGATTTGAGTAATTCAGGATCTCATTACCGAAGTGTGTGTTTGTGTCTGTGTATAAGGGAGGGCTGTGCTTCTATGGACGTTTTCTTACTCAAGCCCCTCTCCTCTTCTTCAGTTGACTAACTCCTGTTTGCTGATATCTTTCCTTCCAGAGATACCCCTACTGTGATGTTCCTATTACATTCCCTTGGAACTTTTACTGCAGTATTCAACATGATTTATTGTAATTCTTTATATGTCTATTTCCAAAAATAGACTGAGCTACTTGAACTCAGAGACAGTATCTTATTGGTATGTCCAGAACACATTAGAAGGTCATGCACATTAACATTTAATGTTTGTTAACTAAATGAACAAACAAATATGCTGCTTTGCAAACTGCATGGTGCTCAGGGCTTGACCTCGAAGTCAGATTGCCTTGGTTCACAACCTGGCTGTAGAACTTTTTTTTTTTTTAAGACTAATTTTTTTAAGAGAAGTTTTAGGTTTACAACAGAGCTGAGCAGAAAGTACAGAGATTTACATATGCCCTCTGCCTTCACACATGCATAGCTTTCTCCATTGTCAACATTTCCCCCGCTGGAGAGGTGCATTTTTGACAATTAATGAACCTACATTGACACATCATAATCACTCAGTCTGTGGTTTACATTCTTGGTATTGTTTATTCCATGGGTTTGGACAAATGCATACTGACCCATATCTATGATTATTGTATCATGTATAGTATTTCCTTTGCCCTAAAAATCTCCACGCTTTGTCTATTTATCCTACCCCCATCCTAAACCCACTCTACTGTTATATGTGAGATATTGAGTACAACATTTTACTTTCTTGTATTTCGATTTTCTCATCAGTAAAGTAAGGATAATAATAATAATACCTATCTTAAAGGTTTGTCATAATATTAGGAGTTAAATCACATAGTGAATTTAACCCAGTGTCTGCCTACCAGTTAGCCAATATGATAAATCTGTGATTATTTTTTTATTTTACACACTATTCCACAGTAAAATGAAAACATTTGGGAAGAGGTCATTCAGAGTGCTGGAAATCGCACCTCCTACAGAGTAGAGTTGGATATTATTTTGCAGTTGGAACAATGGATATATTTTGGGGTCAAATTCAAGATAATTTATAAAAACAGAGTAATAGTCAACCAGAGCCACTGCACATTTAGGAACAGGTTGTGATATGTGCCAGTGAAATAAAAGAATTACTGCATTGCTGTTGGTTCAAACAAAATCTACCCAATGATAATTGCAAAGAAGATCTATTGAATTTGAAATTTAAATTAAAAATATTAAGAAAAAAGCTTTTTCTTTGTGACTATGGAGCCTACAGTTTGTATGTATAAAAGATGAGTTTAGATACTGCCTATTTTAGTTGGAATATCTTTTAATATTAAATTTAAATTTCATAAAATATGGTTCTGAGGTATGACAAGAACCGTGAAAAAGAAAGCAATAAGGTATTAAATCTTCTCAAAATCTTAAGAAAGCCATGTACTATTGTTTCTAATTATTTTAGGATTTGTCCCTTAAGGGATCATAGTCGTTCTTTGCAGATAATTGTAAAAAAGATGTTTTGTGTTGACCCGTCTGTGGCTTGAAAGGCTTATGAGAAGAAGAGAAAATTGTAAAGTGATTAAAAGGTTAAAAGTATTTAGCTTTCTAAACAAACATGTTGCTAAATGACATTTGCAAACAATGTCCTCCCTGGGAGAAATAACATATATGTGTATGTAGAGTATATGCTATGGAAAGGTAAAAACAAATAATATTAAACATTCATATTTTTAATTAAAACTTTAAGTTACTTTTAAGGTGTCATTTATCATTGATGTAAGTAAATAATTCATATAATATGCTTTGATAAAAGTTAATTTTAAAGAACATATTCCCTAAACTAAGGAATTGAAACTAAGGAGTGCCTGGGTAGTTCAGTTGGTTAAGCAACTGCCTTCGGCTCAGGTCATGATCCCGGAGACCCTGGATCGAGCCCCACATCAGACTCTCTGCTTGGCGGGAAGCCTGCTTCTCCCTCTCTCATTCCCCCTGCTTGTGTTCTCTCTCTAGCTGTGTTTCTCTCTGTCAGATAAATAAATAAAAACTTTAAAAAAAAGGATAGAGACTAAGACTATTATACTAATTTTGAGATCAATATAAATAAATACATTACATTAATTTTAAAGAATTTTTTTTAAAGATTTTATTTATTTGACAGAGAGAAACACAGCCAGAGAGCGATCACAAGCAGGGGGAGTGAGAGAGGGAGAAGCAGGCTTCCCGCAGAGCAGGGAGCCCAATGTGGGACTTGATCCCGGGTCTCTGGAATCATGACTTGAGCCAAAGGCCGTCGCTTAACCAACTGAGTCACCCAGGTTCCCCTAAAGAATTTTTTAATGTAGCCTGTGTATAGACTCTAAAAAAGAGGAGAGGAACTTGTAAATGTTAAGGACTAGATTCTCCCAAGTATGTAACCTGTCCAACAGGGACTCTAGTATTTTGGATGTCATTATTTGTTAACGCAATATACAGATGCTTAAGAGGACCTTAGTCACATTCCGGTATGTTATACCTCTTTGGGGGATAATTTCTTATTCATATTGGATATCTCTAACTAAGGTGGAGATTCAAACATTTTGTCAATGACCTGCACAACAGGTTTTGTGTTAAATAAATTTCTGATACTATTTCAGGCCTAGATAGTGTGCATTTCAAAGTCAGAGGCAACAATAATTCTTTCTCACCAGAGTGGTTAATTCTAACTCCAATTTATTTTTTGTTAGTGATGATTTCAGTTTATTCATGTTAACCTTGTATTTTGAGTAATTACCAAGTCTTACATCAATCAACTCCATAGAATATAAGAATTCCTGCTTTTCTTGTCCTTAGAGAATGATTCACATGTGGCAATTGCATGTGACCTATGATGCAGCATGGCTTGGTAATATTGACACATGAGGGATTTCTGTAATTTAAATACAAGCATACTGTTAAGAAGAACATGTTCTGCTAGGGTACAAGTTTCTTCACTAGAAATAACTGGTTTCATGATAAACCAAGTTTCATGAATGCCCTATTTTACCACATTCTTAAAGATTTATAATACATATCAACATAATGAAAACTCTGAGAAACTGTCCCATAAAACAAAAACATTCAAAGCTTTGGGAATTTGTGAAGTGCTTCCACAATACACATGCACCTTGAATAAGATTAACTGGCATTTCCCAAATAAATTTAAGCACAGAACATTTTTTAAAAATTATTTTAAATTTTTTTTCAAAGAAAATTTTATTTTGTGTTCGTATATGTATTTGTTCAGTTATATACAGAATTTTCTTCTGTCTTACTCTTGCTCAGGTTGCCATCACAAAATACCATAGACTGGGTGACCTGAACAACAGAAAACTATTTTCTCATAGCTCTGGAGGTGGAAGTCTGAGATCAGGGTACCAGCATGATCAGTTTTTGGTGATGCCTGTCTTCATTGTGGATGGCCTTCTCACTGTGTTCTCACATAGCAGAGAGAGAGCCAACAAACTTCCTGGTGTCTCTAATTATACAGTCCCCAATCTCATCATGAGGTCCTCTCTGATACGCCCTCATCTAAGCACAATTCTCCAAAATCATCTCCAAATACCATCACATTAGGGTTAGGGTCTCAAGGTATGGATGTGGGGGGAGCACAGTTCAGTTTATAACACCTGCCCTATAAAGAGTTGAAGGACTCTTGGGTGCTTTGTGCTCATGACAGGTAATCTGAGGGTGCTCTTCAAGTGTCAGCTGATGGTATTTTAAGTGCCTGCCTGTGAACTTGGTATTTTGGTGACTATGGAAAATCATCTCTTTGATGAATTAGTTCATAATCTATTTGTGCTGAGAGGAAATACACATGGCTGGGGATACACACCTATACAGAGAACACAAAAGTCCAAACAAATGAGAGATGAGATTGAGAAAGTGCTCACATTTGCCATCATTGCAAAATAAGTAATATATCCTTCAGAGTTTTGCTCTCAATAGGGAAAAAAAAAAGCTCCATGCAAAGGGAAAGTATGGTAACCATATCCTTTCTGGATTATTTATATTGTTGTCTTCCAGAAAGCTAAAAAAAAAAATTCAACGAACAAGTTAACAAGATCTTTCTAAGGGAAAAGTACCCGTTTATAAACTGAGGATTGTAAAATAGCTGCTTCTTTTAGTGAAAAGTATACATATATTAATCTTCAGAGGTTCTTTGCATTTTTTATTTTGATGGATCTCTTTTATGAAGTTGGTTTAATCTGGAAGAGATCAATGCTTATTTATTCTTTTCATATTTTACATTAATTTTATAGTTCTCACAAGGGTAAATTTTTTTGTTTAATTTATTTGTTTGACAGACAGAAATACAGCTAGAGAGGGAACACAAGCAGGGGGAGTGAGAGAGGGAGAAGCAGGCCTCCCGCCGAGCAGAAAACCCGATGCGGGGCTTGATCCTGGGTCTCCGGGATCACGACCCGAACCAAAGGCAGTGGCCCAACCAACTGAGCCACCCAGGCGCCCCAATTATCTGCTTATTATTAGATATTTTATTTTATTTTATTTTATTTTATTTTATTATTTTTTATTTTATTTTATTTTATTTTATTTTATTTTATTTTATTTTATTTTATTTTATTTTATTTTATTTTATTTTATTTTATTTTTAAGATCTTATTTCTTTGACAGAGAGAAACACAGCTGGAGAGGGAACACAAGCAGGGGGAGTAAGATAGGGAGAAGCAGGCTTCCCGCCGAGCAGGGAGCCCGATGTGGGACTTGATTCTGGGTCTCCGGGATCATGACCTGAGCCGAAGGCAGTCGCCTAACCAACTGAGCCACCCAGGCGCCCCTATTTTATTTTATTTTTTTAAGATTTATTTATTTGACAGAGAGAAACACAGCTAGAGAGGGAACGCAAGTAGGGGGAGTGAGAGAGGGAGAAGCAGGCTTCCCTGTGGAACAGGGAGCCCGTTGTGGGACTCAATCCAGGGACTCTAGGATCATGACCTGAGCTGAAGGCAGATGCTTAACGACTGAGCCACCCAGGCGCCCCATTAGGTATCTTAGAACTGAGCTATAAAATAAAGATTAAGGGAATGAATCATATCTAGTCTCTACTATGTGTAGAGGTGAATCTCAGGCACTGATCACATTTAGCCAAGATCATGGTTTGTCCACAATGAATTTTCTAAAAAATATGGCCAGTCATGAAAGAGTTAAATTGATGTGAAAAGATTTGTCTTTATATTTCAAATTAAGATATGCTTTGACAGAAAATATAAAATCTTCAGATATACAAAAATACATATTACTTCAACCTTATAATATTTTAGAATGTTTCTTTCCAGTCTTTTTTTCTATATATGTTCATTTTTTTTTTTACTTAATTTCCTTCTCTTGTGCTCTGTTATGTACATACCTGCAGGTTTTATCTTGCTTTTTTCATTTCACTTAGAACATAAGCATTTTCTCATGATCTCTTTATAAACATCACACTTCATGACTTCAAAATGTTCAAGTGGATATGTAAGTCATTAAGGAAATTGTACCTTTCCAATTAGAAATATGAATGTGTGTGTGTGTCTTATATATTTAATGTTATATTTAGCCATTGTTCTTATATATTTTGGCTTGGCTTTGTAGAAGTAGTTTACTAGAAAAAAATATCGGACTATAAACACACAGTTGGAATTTTCATGGCAAGAAGGCAAATGAACTCTCAGAGATTCATGGAGCAAGCGACTTTACCCTTAAATTCTTGTTTGTATTCCAAGACTAAAATCAATGTTCCCTTGCTGCCATGTATTTTAGTTCTGCACTATAATCCCATAGGCTATTTCATTTTGTCTTCCTCTTCAAAGAAGGCAGTGTTCTTTATTTTGCAATGTTAATGTCTAGTCCATTGCTTGTCCTACAGTAGCTCCTTTCTCTCAGATAGATGGACCAATGAATTGAATGCTTGAATGGAACCCTTCTCTAAGCAGGTAGGATTTGGAACCAAAATTTCTGCTAGCTGGCTACTTTTGCATTTCCTAACTTAAAACCATCACAGTCTCTTTCTGGATTTTACATGTTTCTGTGTTCCAACTCTCAGAAAGAAAATTGAACTTAATTTCTCAAAAGCTACTGAAAAGATTAGCAGAAGATGATGTCTATGGAGAAGACTGGGGATTGCAGACTCTTTGATGTACCCTCTCACATTTTAAATGCCTCCACTCTTTGGATGCACTTAGCTTCTTATTAATTCATATCACTTTAGTTTTCTTTTGTCAAGTTGGATTTTGGCTTCACCCTGAATAAGTACAATATAGGACCAGAAAGAGTTGGTAAACATACAGTTCTGAGAGTGAGGCAGAAATTAGCACGAGATTGATTTTATGGTGTGAACTAAGGAGAAACATCTGCCCAGGGATCTGTCTGGAAAAGAAAGCTTTTTTTATTCAGAGCTGCAGGAAAGAGTGTGCCTGGGTGGATTCCTAAGTAAGTGAGATATTAAGCATGGATTTGGACACCTCTAAGCCATTGCTCTCCTCTTTTAATACAGATGGTTGAAAATACTAAAGACTGCACTTTGGCTCATGTGTAAAGCTGGCAAAAACAATTACCAAAGTCATAAATTTGATTTCATTCAAGCTGTTAAGGGTAATAATTTATTTAAGTAAGGTCTTCTTCTTTGATTAGAACTAGGAAAGTTCATCTGTTCTAATCCTCTAGGGTAGAGATGGGTTACTGTTATAGATAAGGAGGCTTGAAGGTGGCTACTACTGAGGTTGTTGATCATTCCAACAGGAAATGCTTTTGCTAATTGTTTCATTTCCTCTTTTCAGTTAAGCTTTTATCTTTCTTTCAAAGAGTAACTTCTTCCTTACAAAGCAAATAGTTCCACTTAAAAAAAAATCCTAATTTAATTGGATGTTTTCAGAAAAGTTACAGCTAACTTGTGGCTTGATCAAGGCCACACATTTCTAGTAAATTGGTAGACCCAGTTTTTGAAGATAGAGTTATCAAGACAATACCTGTGTGGCCAGAAGACCACAGTACCACATTGGTTCTGGGAATTTTCCTAAAGCTCTGTGGAAAGTAATTTAAATATTCAAGTATTTTACAATTCAGTTTTCTTCCCTAGAGACAAACCCTCTGGCAGTTAGTGACTAAGACTGCAGTAAAGGTAAAATACCAAATCCATCAATTAGAGGACCTAACAGAACTTCAGGTCATGAAGGATAGAGGAAAGTCTTGTTAATAAATAAACCTTCTAACTTCCCCTTCTACTAGGGAGTTAGGTATAACTTGAAGGAGACGTTCTAGTGGTCTTATTCTTATTCTTGAAAATTCTTACTCTAGAATAAGTGACTTGACTATCCTTCCAAATCTTTTCTTCCAGTCCCCTCCATTCTTTGAGTAGAGGGCTCAAAAACGTGCTCTTTTCTAATTGTAAAGTAATCCTCAGTAGGGTGTCAGTTGTTGGCTTTAGGGTGTTACTACCACCAGGGTATTTGCATTTTAATGGAAGGCTTTAAAAGATCTTAAGGCTTCAAGACTGAAAACAGTAAATCTGTATTGGTGGAATTGGAGGCAGTGTGATAGATTGGGCAGGAGATATCTGGGGTGAAAGGAGCCCACTGGGTCTATTCTAATCACAGCATGAACTAAAGTGTTCCTACTTAGTAGCCTGCTTCTACTTCCAAAGTGAGGGCAGTGAGGACAGCTCCTGTGGCCTGAATAATAAAGTACTCTTAAACAGTTTCATTTTCTTTAAAAGCAAAACAAATTAAAGGACTAAAGCTTTCAAATGTTAGTTTCCTTTCCTTTTCCATTTTCTCCAAAGCATCTTGCTTGAGATCTCTCAATATCTCTGTGCTTTTCTCTGGACCTCCATATAATTTAGGATTATTCTGAGACTCAAAATTCCAAACTTTTGTCATGACTCACTTTTTATTTCCTGGAAACTTAGAGACCACTGGAATGGATGAGGTAGGATACTTGACAAATTTTGGGGAAAGGAACTTCCTAAATTGGTTTAAAACTTATTTAAATACATACGGTGGGGGAAAAAAAAGGAAGGAAAAGGAAAGGAAATAAATATATATAGTAATCCAGGTACTAAATAAAGTTTTTAGGACACAAAGATATAATTTATACACTTTTTGCCATGTATGCTGGAAAGTAAAACAAATCCATGGATTGCTATGATCAGTGCAGAGAGAGCTATGATATAATCGTTCATCATGGGTTATCATGGTGCATAGAAAGCATACTAACTAGAAGTGGTTAGTAAGTAGGGTAAAGTTTAGCCAAGTTTAGCAAGGTGAAATGGGGATGAGGGTGAGTTGGTGTAGAAAAGGTCTTGGGGACAAAGGAGGCAGCATCTATAAAGGTGGTGTAATGGTGAGACCAAATCAACTTGTGACACTCTGTATTTAGGGGGGCCACGGATGTAAGAATAAAATAACAATATTGGAAAAGTAGGTAGGGGCCAAGCATTGGAAGGCTTTGGTGCCATGGTAAGGAGTGTGAATCTTATGGAGAACTACTGATATGTTTAAGCAAATGGAAAACATAATCAAATTTGCATTTTAGAAAAAATCCTTCTGAGATCAGTATGGAGAGTTGTCTTGACTCTGGAACCTAGGCTTTATATGGACTCCATAGTCTTGGAGGTAGATCTTATAAGTGTTCAGAAGGCTGTAATAGTAGGTCAAATAAGGAATGAGGGATTGACCTGGAAGATAGAAGTAGGAATAAAGAAAGGAGAATGGATCAGAGAGACATCTTCATTGGGATGATATCTGAGTGTACAAGGTAGTGGGGAGACACAGCCGAGTCCTGGATTTTTGGCTTAGTCAGTTAAGTGACATTTTGCTGAACCAGGGAAAGAGAGATAGGTTTTAATGGGGAAGATGCTGAGTTCAGGTTTGGACATTATTAGATTATTAAAGAACATCTAAGCAGAGATTTCCAATAGACAGGCATTAATCTGTCTGAATCCCAGGAGGAAGACCTAGATTGTAGATACACATTTAGCCATTATCCCTTAACATCTCAGGGATGTCAATAGCAAGGTTACTCAGGAAGAATGCAGACTATCAGAGGGCTGTTGATTAACCATAGGCAAGGTAACCAAAGTTAAAGAAACAGCTGAAGGTGGAGAATAATAATGACAAATAAGAATAAGTAACCACTTACTACAATGAGGGAGAATGTCCTTATGGAATTGGAAAACAAACTCACAGTCTCCTTGCTTTTGGTCCAAATCCCTTCAGGATCTGGCCCTAGGCAGTAAATTTAGCATTTTCCATCTTTGCTCCTCATCTTCCTTGACCTATTTTAGCTCACTGGAGATAATCCTGCTCATTCGTACATTATCATGTTTCTGTTCAACTCTTATATTCTCACTGGAGTGCATTTTTCTTCCATCTTTCCTCTCCATACCTACTTAACTCATCTTGCAGAATTCTTTTCTAATGCTTCTCCTGCCATGAAATCTTATCTCCTTTTTCTCAACATAGAAATATCATCATCCAGCCTAACCTCCAATTAGTATTCAGATTGCAACTTTCTTATGACACTTAGCACATTCTGGTGTGTGCCATACTTATTTATGCACCATAGTGTTCCCCTTAGTCCTGAGCGCAAACTCCTGAAGCTAAAGAACCCATTCTCCCAAAGTAATCTCCACAGTGTACTGCTTTTGAAAACAGCAAGTGCTTAATAATTGTTTGTTAAATGATCACATATATTACTTACACTAAATAATAAAGGCAAGATCTTTGACTCTTCTGATGAGGCAGAGGATCTCAGTTGAGGCTAACATGAAAATGTGAACTTATCAAGGCTTTTTCTGGTTGTTCTGAGATGTCTAGACATATATTGGCCGGATGATGGGAAAGTATTTTATAAAAGCACATTCATGATCAGGGGCAGAAAGGAAAAATATAATGCTAAGCATGTTTGTTTCAATATTGCTAAAATGATATTCTTCATGTTATTCTCATGCAAAAGTAGTAAACCCTTACCTCCTTTTCATCTTGTGCTTTTAAAATTTTAAGTTAATCTCGTGCAATAGGCATATAAAGGACAAGTACTATTAAAACACAAACACAATGTATTTTTATTTATCCTAAATGCAGATATAAGATGCTATACTGGCAGTTTTTCAGCGATGTCCTGCAAATAATCCTAAGCCTTTCCAATTTATTTTAAGATATTAAAAGTAAAGCAACCTAGTGGGGCTGTTCATTTAAATAGAATAGGGTTAAATGATAACTTGACTTATCTTTTAAATGACAAAAAATAAAGAAATTGCAAGACCTTTTCACACATTAGATATGTATTGTCATTTATCATCTAGATATCAGGCTAGCAGTGCGAAGTAATAAAACATATCATCGAAAAATGTGCTATAGGTCTGAATCACTCTTTCATTCCACCTCCCAGCTAACTGTAGTATTAAATCAAACAAGCAGAACATTTCCTTAGGCAGCCATTGCCTTTTAATTTCCTGAAGAACCTTAAAATATCATTCATTACAAGTACTACACATATTTGGTTTTTAAAAGTCTCATAAATCAATAGCAGGCTGACTGTAATAATTATTACAAGTTAGTGCATAATTTTCGTGCTGAAGGCTGCATGCAGAACTTTAGCATATGCAAACGAGGCAATTCAAACTGTGTATAGATATTAATATGAAGAAGCAGGTAACGAGGTGCAGGCTATGAATTATGCATCAAGAGTGGCTGATCTTCAATGAGGAAAATGAATTCAGCATGTAATCTAATTAGTGATGGAAGTCTATTACATCTAACTGCAAAAGCAACCGTCCTTGAAACAAATTTATTTACAGTCCATGTTACCACTTGAAACAACTTTGAAATGATGTGTAAGACAACAGCTTAATTGTAAAAATTTTTTGTTTGTTTGTTTCAGTTCTAGACCTGGAAGGCCTCCTAAGAGGACTCAAAGTGTCACCTCCCCAGAGAACTCCCATATCATGCCACATTCTGTCCCTGGCCTCATGTCTCCTGGGATAATCCCACCAACAGGTAAGTATACTACCCATTTATGCCTAAAACATTAAAAATCAGCTGATGCTGTAGTTCTTATATATGTATATGTATGTTTACAGAGATATTTATTCCCATCAGTTGTGTTTTGTGCACATTTATGTGCACATATCATGTGCACATGATAACATTTATGTTATCTATGAGAATTTCTTGCAAAACTGCATTGTGGTTATCACCATTTCTTTATTTAAAATAAAATGAAAGAAGCTAAATTGAACACAGTGCTAGGACTGATTCTAATTAACCTACCCATTAATTTCAAGCAACAAATTATAATCCATATTTTCCTGGTAAGCATTTGAAGGTAGGAGAGAATCCAGTGACTCTCCCCAGGTCAGTTAGCTTGTAACTGTTAGTGGTTATTCAAATCCAGGTCTCTGGATTCTAAATTTATGTTTCCATTCATAAAAATTCTGAAATAGATTGAAATACATCCAAACAAGACAGTAACTATATCAATAAAATATCTCCTATTTTTTCAAGCTGTAGTGTGAATACATTTCTATTAGAAACTGCTGAAAGATGTTCATTCCCAGAATTTTAAAAACATTCAAGAAAAAAGAATAATCCTGACTGCATAAGTTCCATATCATAAACAAATTTAATAATGCACTAGATACAAAACTAACTTATTTGGTTCTACGAATTAGATGTGTTCATTGAGGCTTTAATTTACTTACATGTTTGCCCACTTTCCATGTTTCATCCAGACGGATGAGCAAATTAAAATAATAATGATGATGATTTTATTTGTATTCATTCTATTCTTACCATCATGGGAATTTACTGAGGAGATATACATACAAACACAATTGTCATTGACCCAAACTGATACAGAAAGGATACTCTGGCAAGATGAGGAGTCTTCCTCTTTTCTCTGAATTCCCGTATCAGTGTTTTCTTTTTATTTTGTACCATTTCTCTTTCTCTGTGCTGGGATACCATCATGGTTAACCTGATTTCACATTCCATGTTTGATTGAAAGCATGATTATATTAATTCACCTTTATTTTTGTGAGAACATCTGACTAGTTCTTTCACCATTGTGGACCTTTATCAAACATCTGTTGAGTTGAATTAGAAACAATTTCTTCATTTTATACATACAGTTTTTCCAGTAATGTACCATGGTATATACTTAACAGCAAATTATTTAAAGTACCATGGAGATTTGTATTTTTATGCTAATTTTGCAGATGAAAAATTGAGACATAGAAAAATGAAATCAATAGTTGAAAATGACCTAATTACAGAATGAGTATCATCATTTCCATTTGTTTAATTAGTTGTGTTTCTCAAGTGATTGAATCCTACTGGTTGAAATTCTAATTCCAAATTTGAGATTCAGAAAAGAAATTGGTAGTGTTTTGTTAAATTTAACTACTTTTATTTAACTAGATAAAACTTCCTGATCTGAAAATTTGGGTTTTTGGTAACACATAGGCTAGATGAAACTAAAATCTTAACTGTTGCGTTTTATGCTTGAAAGACTCAGGTGTGCTAGAAGAAAGACTTGCTGACGTAAATAACTTCTCAATGAACTGTTTTATGGGGAAAATCATTTTAATAATAAATTATTCTGTATTTGAAAAGTTGGCATTGCAAGTATCTTAAGGGTGAAAAGTATTTTAGATTGTATTCATATTAAGATGGGGAAGATGTGGTTCCAAATCGTCTGCCAACATTTAATCTTTTAAGGGAAGACAATAAGTAGTTTGTTATCAAAGTAATGAAGAAATAGGATGATTTTATTACAATCTAAGTGTAACAACACCTCACATAGTTAACGCCATCAAGTAACTTTAGGATAAGTAAAATTTCTAAGTAACTGATGATCATATGCCAAAACTGAAAATCAAAATATTAAGTTATTTTTGATAGACTCCTTTCTGAAATAAATTACATACTTCCTTGGCTTGGTGAACAGAGACACCAAAGATAATTTAAACTTGACTCA